>OU015495.1:145032048-145207048 GCA_907164885.2 Dolomedes plantarius | reverse complement strand
GTGGTGGATATGAAAACCTATGGCAGGATAAAAGATGCCTGTCTTATATCCAAATATGTGGAAAATGATATTCAGTTTATTGATACTTTTCCCTGCCTCATATCTTGTGGAATCAGGCTTTAGTGCTGTTAATCATGTTATAACCAAAGAAAAACTGCCTAAATAATCCCGAAAGAGGAGAGCTTCATTTGTTCCTTACAAAAACTGAGCCATATATCCAGTATTTAGTTTCGCAGCATCTGCCTCGGGGATCTCATTAATAATTTAATTAATTAAATGTAATTTCATCAGACTTCACGCCTCTATGTATGCAAAGTATAAATAAAAAGATAGATTTAACTACAGTAAGTTGTTTTATAAAGATTTATTCTGCCAAACTTAGCGGAAGTCCGACTTAAAGTATTTGGTAAATGATTATTATTATACGCTTCAACTTGCTGTAATCCTGCTTTATAAACTTTATAAAGTAAAGTTACTTCCCTACTTTATAAATCACCATTACTGTGGAACCGGTGGACGGTCAGAAAATTTTACTACTAACAGAGATACAAAAGTGGGCGGTAGGTATTCTATATAATCCACCTCGGCCCCCTCCTCTTTCGAGTATCGGCCATGAAACACCTGAAGACCAGCAGCTACGTAGCAAAACCTCAATACGCAGACGAAGGTTAATTTCCGCGGTCCGGTGCTTTCCATTGCTGTGGGGCTCGAGGATGCCGGATATACAGTACAGATCTGCAATCCACTTAAGGATCCACTCTTTTTATATCCCCAAGCCCCCTGGGCGGTAGGTATAAAAAGATTGACTACGCCTGGTTTAGATTGTTAGCATTGGCTTTTATTAGGATTATGTTTTCGTAACTACTATAGAAAATGTTATGCAAAATGAGCCAATTCAGACAACAAGCTTGGTATCGGCAGAAATTTTATTCCTATTCTTGAATCCGTTTTCCGATCTGCGCATTCATTCTGTTTCGCATTGATATTGTCGACTCCAAGTAGTTACAGCCCTAGTTAGAGATATTACATCTAACCGTGTATCTACATCTAACCGTTCAATTTTACTTATTACGAAAAGAAATGGTCTACTTACGTCTGGAGGGTAAACACTTATAAATTTCTGATTGCAATCGCCTTCAACTAAAGGTACTCGTGCTGCTGCATTATCCCATAGCAACATTACCACGATTACGGTAGATGCTGTAAACATTTTGGCTAAAATTTCAGACCGACAGAAGAGGGTTTGGAGTATAATAAGCCTGCAGGAAAAATTTCATCGTTTTATACTGACATTGATTAAACAATCGGGTGATGGATTGGTGTCCTGATATAACTGAATATTTCGACACGTTACCTGAATCACACTATTTCCCGGCAAGTTATTTCTCTTTTTGTTATCCGACGTGATATGATTTTATTGATGAGAGGGCTGATCAATAATTATTTATTTATTTTTAGTACACGATTTCATATGAATTGGGGAATTTCCTGCAAGGTTTCCACTGAGGTCTATTGAAAAATATTTAACACGTGAAATGTATTACAGTGCAGTAAAGAATGCATTTTATCAATGCATTCTTTACTGCATTGTAACAAAATTAAGTGTATATATAAACGGAATTTTGTATATATAAAAGTCTGGCATAATTACATTTTATCCTCGGAAAAGGCAATTTCTGCTATAGATATTAACATATGTATCAATTTTCTAGGGTTTTTTTTTAAGTTTCTTGGACTAAGCTGTAAAGATTGTAAATCTGCTAAGGTTGCCAAATTAGTTCTTGAGTAGCGTAAAGATGACTGTCGCTTCGTTAACCCACCACCCTATCAGAAAATACCGGCCATAAAGCTATAAATAAAGAAAAATATATAATACTCTCATAATTTAACAAATATGTGTTTACCATTTATAATGTCCTGTATAATTCAAAAATGTTATTTATTTAATTCATAAATTTATTGAAAACATACCTTTTTTTAAGTATTCCCTGAACATTAGCTCTGATTTTATTTTAGTATACTATAGAAATCATCCGAAAGAGTACAGCTAATTTAAAACATAGATTTCTGCAACAGGAACGACAATACCATAAACTGTGTCTTTCGTTTAAGCTTTTATTCGAGGATAAAAAAATAATGATCCAAAAATGTAATTATAGTCATATGCAGGATTCAAATACTTTTTCCTTAAGGCTGCTATGTATTAACCCTATTGAATTCACTCACCTCAATGTTAACATATGGAAAAAATTAGTTCAAGGATTGCCGAATTGGATTTACAGATTTTTTTAATGTAGGATTAATTCCACCATAACGGTCCTCCGGAAAGCAAAATTTCAGACGTTAAAACCGTCCGTCGTCGCGAGTTATAATTTTGGAAGTGCGCCAAAGCTAGTCTGTATCGCTTGGGCAAGCAGTAAACAGTTAAACAGAAAAGTACCAAAATGCGTCAAAATTTTGACACACACATATATATATATATATATATATATATATATATATATATATATATATATATATATATATATATATAGAGAGAGAGAGAGAGAGAGAGATACAGAGATACAGAGATACATATATACGTAACATATATTACATACATATATACATACAAAAGAGGTAAGCAACGATAAGTAATCCTACGTTAATAACCCGCGGTAGTTTCGTTAGAAGAGACCACCTGAAAAAAATTTTTTTTTTAATTGTACTCCGTAATAGAGAAAGAAATTTTACACCTTGGAGCATTTTTCGTTTTTTAAAATATGCAAACAATATTTTAAAATTTAAATTATTCGGAGGTCAGGCAATGTGGTATAAATGTGGTATAGTGTGTTGTAAACGCTCATAAATTCCTTTGGTGGACGAAATTTATAAAATGAATCCTGTTGCAAGGTGCAGAAAAGTCCAGGCTATCTGAAAATGCCAATTTTATTGGATTATCAACATTTATGTAGCTTTAAATAGTAGAAACATTTTCTCTATAGGTTAATACTGAGGGTGAGCGAATCTAGTAGGGTTAGTCACAGCAGCCTTAACACAAGAAATTCCAAATTCTGTCTTCTTTTTAGATACATTTGAACCACAATCAGCAACATGAGACTCAAAAGGCCAGCCGACACTATCTTCGCTTCCTCAAGTGGGCATATAACCTGCTTCCGAAGACTCATGACCCCTCAGTTTTCTAAGAGCGTGCGCAGGGTCATAAAAAGCTCAGTTTCCCACAGGTATGTGATATCTGATTCAGTGACCCCGACACTGAGATCCGTCTCGAATCATTCAAGGTCGCGAAATCTCATTTACCGACGCCAGAGCGTGTGCGTGCGTGCGTAATTGACCAGACGTAAGTCAGCCCTCTGACCTATATTTCCGCCATGCATTCTGGTTTTGTGGGGGGGATTCTGGAGGTATCTCTCTCTCTAATAAGCGGATCATCTCTTAAATCTACAGGATTTATTAACGCGCCAAGTTCAGCTATAAATCACATGGGGTTTTTGAGACATTCTTTCAAATCGCGGAATCCGAAATGAGCTTAATGAATAGGATAAACGACATGGCCAGCAATTAAGCAAGGATAAAAAGTAACGGTATTCGGTAATTTAGAAATTGTTGCTTTACATGTAAGAGAATAATAGCTCGTACTACGGCAGCAATAAATACAGGCCTGAATGACTCACTGATTTGCCAAATCACATCAAGCTTAGATTTAGTCTCTTGGACAAATCGATGAACTTTCAGTATTTTATTAAATAAAAATCTCCCTTTGACTATCCGAAAGTATAGCTTACCTTTGAGACATCCAGTAATCCGAAATGCCATGAAACAATACAAAGAAGCAATTGTAACTAATTATTATGGACAAATCGATGAACTTCTAGGATTTTATTAAATAAAAATCTCCCTATGACTATCCGAAAGTATAGCTTACCTTTGAGACATCCAGTAATCCGAAATGCCATGAAACAATACAAAGAAGCAATTGTAACTAATTATTATGGACAAATCGATGAACTTCCAGGATTTTATTAAATAAAAATCTCCCTATGACTATCCGAAAGTATAGCTTACCTTTGAGACATTCAGTAATCCGAAATGCCATGAAGTTGTAACTAATTATTATAAGAAACTTCTTTTAACGTTCTCAGATCTTAAAATGAATAACTGAATCTACCAAATAAGGTTAGTTGGGGTAACTGGGCCATAGATTTTCAACATTTTTGATATACTATACTTTTAACACATTAAAATTATACTAACATTTATAATTTTCAAAAATTTTTGTATTATATGCATTTTAGTGTCTTAGGGACTCTATTTAAGCTATGATATTGATTTTTATTACATATTCATTATATATAAATTTTGTAAATATTTTTAAATACAGGTGGACCCAGTTCTCCTGATGAATGGGTTAAGTGGACCACCCTGGTCTGTTTCTCATAAGAAACAACAGAATCTGTGACTGAGTAACTGGGTCCAATGCTTGTAAATCTAGAAAAAGAAAAAAAAATTATCCCCATTAAAAAATAATTTTTCAAAGTAATTAGCAATGTTGTAAGATAGATTGCCACAAAAGTGTTGTCACAAAGAGTGGAATTCCCACATAATATGTAAAGGAAAAATCTGTGAGGGGATGACCAAGTTACCCCATGGGCCCAGTTACACCAACTTACCTTATTACTTAAAAGTGGAAATAACAATTATGTATGATAAGAAAGTAAATGGCATGATGAATCTTAACCTTCTTAAAGTGAAAATGAAATATGTACCGTTTAGGGAAGGAAAACCCTTGAAATCACTATACTTCTTCGTTGTATTTTTTCTTCGATTTATTGAATCAAGAAATTTGTGTGTTTTAGAAGTTATGAATAAGCGAGTGTAACTTTCTTTCTAAAGTTTGTACAGTTAAATTTTGCATATAGTTCATATAAACTGGTTATTTTATTATTATTATTTAAAATTTTATTTATAGCAGTGAACGTTTTAATAGTAATAATGCTTAATATAAAAATAACCTAAATAAGAATAGCCCCATACTCTGGTATTAAATATTACAGCAATTTGTTTTTAAGGATTCTGCTTAGACTGAGACTTGCAACAGAATGTTAATTTACATGTTTCATCCCCTAAATTTCCTTATTCGGAATGGTTTTGTAATATTCTTCGGAGAAACCTCAAAAAGGAAATTCAGTGAAAATATTATTTATGATCTTGTCTTCAAAACAAACAGTATATATAGTAACTGAAAAATAATAAACTCTTTAAACATTTTCTACCTAAAAGATTAAATTAAATATTGACTAATATTTCTATAGAAAGTCCTTCAAAATGAGACTTCCTCTACCGCCAGGGTTGCTTAATTAGCTAAAACAAGCATCTGTAGATCGGTAAGGTCCGCGTTTCGCGTCCTTAACAGGAAAGGAAAAAGTTACAGTGGTGACCTTTCAATAGGAAATAAACCGTAATGGGACAACGGGCAGTAAGATGATCAGTTCCTGAAAAAAATCAAGGAAAATTTTTAAAATTAATAAACAACGAGAAAAATACATGAGAACATTCAATCTAAAGAAGACTTCTTGCTATTGCTAGTTTTAGCATATTTGGTCAAAGCATTCATTTACAAACCGGATGTGTTCGCAGTTGGAGTCCCGACCATGGCAGTAATACTTTACAGTATTGAAAAAAAAATTAATTATTGATTGAAATATTACTAAAACAATAACAGGTAAAGGAATAGCTCTGGAAAAATGAGGGTAAATCATTGGCTGGTTATATCAACGGTTGGTTATAGAAAAACTGCATTTTAAGAATCATTAGAAATTTGCCAAATCAGAACACTCATATTTTTAGTAAATTATTTGATATTTCTTCTTTGGTAAATTAGTTCTGACTTAGGCTTGATTGTTTCATTGAAAACATGAGTTGTGGAGCCTTGAATAGCTTTATCCATTATAGGAGTTAGATACTTTACAACGAGTTGAACTTTGTTACATTCTCTCTCCTTATTGCTTCTTTCACTTTAAAATTAATTAGGCTCATTTAGGAATAGATAACAGCCCCTCTTGCTTAACCGGCAAGAGTGCTGGGAGTACACAGTTAAACATTCCAAATTCCGTGTTAACCATAAATAAATCTTCATTTTCCACTATAAAAAAGTACAGATTTTGATCCGAAACTCTTAAAAGCGAACATTAATATATGAATTTATTAGAATGCCAATGTTAGAGTACTTACACATCGCTAGATGTGAGTATTTTGTTATTGAAACCTGTCCCAAGACCCAAGTAAAAAGTTTTCATCTTCGCTATGAACGTAGCGAGGGTAATAATCGTCCAAGGGCAGTCTCTAATTTGCGACCTGCACACACTTCCTAAATTGAACAGACGTTTAAATATTTCTAGTAATGTTTTGAGTATTATTTCTGTATATGCTGCATCTTGGAATAGCGTCTAGTAGCAAGCTCCTGAATCTGCCTTCCCATCTTCGGGAAACACCAAGAACTACCACTGGATTTGGAGAAAAATTCTTACTAGGCTCCTAGGTCTCCGGACCCCTTAAGATAAATGGCAAAGACATTTTGTTTCCTCCTCTCCCAGGCTTTCCAGACCTTCCCATCGGTACATCCCTGATCATCTGACCAAAATATATAAAATAAATATTCTGTTTGCACTACCTTCATATTCCAGAATGGCACTTTTTCACCTCATAGGAACAATAACTGTAGTTTCGACCCAACGCAGTAGCCTCGTAAAGAAGCAGCATAACTTTTCGAACAACTGCAGAAGAATCTTTTCTTTGCAAAAGATAGAGTTCTAAATAGTGAACATTAATCTTAACCTTTTCCTTACAGGGTGGGATAGCACGTATCCCAAGAATACGGGGCCAAGAATGAATATATAAATAAATAAATAAATAAATATATATACATATATATATATACATATATATATATACATATATATATACATATATATATATATTTATATATATATATATATATATATATATATATATAAACATATATATATATATATAAATATATATATATATATATATATATATATATATATATATATATATATATATATATATATATATATATATATTTATATACAGATCCGTAACTAGGCAGGGGCAACAGGGGCACCCGCCCAGGGCCCACTTGGAAAGGGGGCCCAAATGCAAATTCTTGCCCAGGGCACATGAATGGCTAGTTACGGCACTGTATATATATAAATATATATATATAAAAAAAACCCTAAATGACCGTTCTTACAAAGGGGGTTTGAAATTTCCCGTTCTAAAGAGGAAATCGGAAAAATGGACTCAGTAAGCTAAAGGTTAAAATTTTCTCGAGATCCGATTCCGATTCGTGCTCTCTGGTCGGAACTGAATGGAATATTTACCTTTTGTAGACTCCTTAAGGGTGCCTCTTTTGCTGCTGAAACCTTAACACACGCCCCTTAAAGAATTTTTCCTGTACGGTCGCCGTCGCAGTCAAGCCTCATTAAACAGAGTCTAACTATCTATTTTCCAGTCTCCCGAGATGTACCTCTCGCCGGTGACCTCTCCATCAGAGCAGGTCACCTCCCTTCCCGGGGCCACCTCCACTTCCTGGTTATATAAACAATATCAGGAACCGGTAACCTGTTTTCTTCCACAGCTCTTCTCATCTCTCCGTCCCAGGTAAACCATGGCCGTTCTCCAGAGTGCTGTGGCGATTGTCTTGGTTCTTTGTGGCATATTCGTATGCGATGTCCAGTCCCAGACCCTTCTCCTGGGGGCATGTCCGTCGCCTCCGATGGCACAAAATTTCTCCGCACAAGATGTAAGTAGATCTATATATATATATTTCTTAAAGTGTGGGGGGGGGGGTCTGCATGAAAAGAACCTTAATTTCTCTTGGTCATTAATTAAGAGTGCGAAGACAAAAGTACAATCATTATCTAGATGTCATTGATACTTAAATGTCACGAGAAAATGAACTCCATGTAAGTTTCGCAATTCTATCGTGAGTAACTTTCTTATGAACTCAAAATATGATTTAAAGTAATGCTATGTACCGTTTAATTTCGTATTTATTCAGTATTGTTGTTATTGGGTCATGTAAAACAGAGTGCATTTGAAAACTTGTCAAGTATTTACTAACTCCTCATACCTAGGATCAAGTTTACCTGAAACAACGCCTAAATGCTGGCATTTTTTGTGCTGCCACCAAAAGAGTTCAATATAGTTAGCTTTAATGTTTCTTGCTAATCTTAATGAAAAGATTAAATATCTATGTTATTTATAATTGTAAAATTAAAATTGCCCAACTGAATAAGTAAAATAAATTTTCGCAAGCAAAATCTGGCTGAAACACTTCCGAAAAGAGTTTTTATCAACTGTTGTATTTAAGAACTTTTTTTATTTCAACGTGCGTATTTTTTTTAAGAAAATACTTGAATTCAAGAGTTAAGAAATTCTTATTTTTATCAAGGTATAAGCCGGTCAGTTTGACCAGCTTCTAAGTTCTAGTGCAAATATGCGCATATTAGAAAAAAAAATTAAAACTCAAGAATTCACACATTCCATATGCAGAAACCAGCTACTATAGAAGTAGAGTTAAACATACCATTCATAATTAATATATATATTTGTCTGTGGAATGCTTCAAATATTTCTGTTTATTCCTTGCATCATCCATGCGGTAGGTTCAACTGAACTGAAATAAAACTCTTCAAAATAATCCCATAATGATCCTAATGCGATAACAGTTACAGTAAAAATGACTTTATTATGTTTTAAAGATTTTTCACTTTTCTTTTCATTACCATTCTTCCATTCCTATTTATTTAGCACATTAAGTTCATTCGTATACAGAGTATAAAGTTCACACTATCTCTCTCGTTCCCACTTATCAGCTTTTCCTCCCCATAAGATGCAGCTGACTGGCCCAGTAATCGGACCTGGCACATTTGAACATATTACCTATGCCAAATACACTCCAAGCCCCATATAAATCTCTCGAATCGACATCACATTCTCCCCAGCCTTAAACAAACTGAGTATGGAACCAAGATCCCCTTTCGAAATCATTTAGTTTTTTACAGGACTCTTTTTAACGGCTAACATTTTGCCTGTCTCTCTAATGTCTCTCCTTTCTTTCCTCTTTAAGTTGTGTTTACGAATTTCTCTAACATTTCATCGCAAAAAGAGAAATATAAAATATCATGGGTTTAATATCAATCACTCAGATTACAAATCGGGTACTTAGGAATTTTTTTTAAATGGTAGTCTACATTTGCAAGCTTTCCTTCATTTGACATTGTCATGTTAGCTCAGACTTTTCTAGAACTTTACGAGTGAATGTAAAAAAAATTCTCTTTAAAGTACTCAAGACTCTGCAAATAAGCTCTTCCAGACAGTCTATTTCTGCTAAGTAAAATTACACAACCTTTTTCTTCTCGTCTCATCATTTTTATATTCCTAAAGTAAACGTGAAAGACGATATTAGGAATTAGGGCAGACATTTGATCTTAGGATATTTGACTATACATAATTCTTCTTGAAAAGTCTTTCGCAAAATTTTTATTTCCGTTAAAGAAGTTTTCACACTTCTTCAGTGAAAGGTGAAACTTTTCTTTAACCGAGCCCTGGATTTTAATACTGGAATTTATCACTGAATTGGCCTAATATTAATTATTTAATTATGCCTAATATTAATTAACCCTATTTATGCCAAATACTAATTTTCCGAATATTCCACTAAATTCTGTAGCTATTTACTGGCTACGTCATCAAATACACAGTAGTTGATAGAATTCGCTTCATTATCTATACATATAAAACAGTTCCGTAACTGACTGACAGATAACGCACAGACCAAACCGCTGGACCTAAAGGGCTGAAATTTTGCACGGCGATTCTTTTTATCGTGTAGGGGTGCACTAAGAAAGATTTTTGAAAAATTCTTCTTAGAATTTTTTAAATTAAATTTTTAAGCTGTTTTCGTAACTTTTTTAAAGTTCGCATTTAAAATAATAATCTGAGGATTATAAAATTTATATCACGAGAAAGATTCCTTTAAAATTTCCTTTAAAATAAAAACTTTTTCGAATCTTTACCTTCATTTTCGAATTTTTGGTAAATTTTTAAAAATTAATTTTTAGAATTTAATATAAATGCTGATCACGTGATTTCTTTTCTTTTCGTGATACTTTAAATTAATTTTGAGTCACGTGCATAATAACGAAATAAATTGACAAAAAATAGTATTAAAATACGGTGAAAGATAAAATTTAACCATTAGACTAATTGAGATGGAAATTTTTAAAGAATTTAATTCAAATTAGTATGTTTTATGGATAATATACATACAAATTAATTGCATACATTAACCGTTGTATTTAATTTGAATATTTTCTTCTACACTATTTTGTCTATAAAAATATCCGTTACAATTTTTTTATAATTTTTTTTTTACATTAATTGCATACATTGACCGTTGTGTTTATTATAAATATTTATTTCGCATTGTTCTCCGTAGCGAAGTACGGGTATTCAGTTAGTTATCAGAAGGATTTGATTCTTCTTATGTTAAATTCTACTGAATGTTTAGTACGGGGAGAATACACTTATACATATCTCTTTGGTGGTTGAGGGTGCTATCGGACAAAATTAAAAAAATTATCTTAAGGAAATCAGCTGAGTCTAAGAACTCTGAATTTATTACTAGTTAAACGTGCTGTGCGTTTGGTTCAGTAAAAGCCGTCTGACGTAAAAACTGGATAAAGACCTATACCATAATTATCGACTAGTGGCTGAGATCCATTCACAATTGGATATTCACGGAATTCTCAAAAAATTTGTGACGCAGGGAGCTCTTTTATTCTTGTTGATTCATTCATTTATTGCTTAGCCGTTTCAACATCATAAATTATTAATATTCAAGTGAAGCAGTAGTTTTGGCACAAAACCAAAATGATATTGTGCGTGATACCAGCAACTGAAAAAAATAAATATGACGCATGAACTTCTTTTATTTTTAATATGATCCATTCATATATTTCATATTTGTTTCAGCATTATTATTGTCAGCATGGTTGAAAGGTAATTTTGAAAGAGAACTCGATACGACTTATCGAGATACGGCAACAAACTAAATTTAGTATATCATGATTCACAAACCTCTTTTTATACTTTTGCAGTGAGTCTTTTATATGTTGCTATCTGGTTTCAAACTCGTAAATTATTGGTATTTTTTAAAGCAACATTTTTTTATTTCGAATTTAATATTAATATGGCAGCGACAGCATTACTGAATTCTTCTATATCTAATACTTCGCACAATAAATGCTATAAAGCTACAACACCCCGCGGTTATGTATAATACGTATCTATATATAAAAAACAGTTCCGTAAATGACGGACTGACCGACTGACAGATAACGCCCAGACCAAACCGCTGGACCTAAAGGGCTGAAATTTTGCTTGGCGATTCTTCTTATAGTGTATGGGTGCACTAAGAAATATTTTAGAAAAATTCTTCTTAGACTTTTTTAAATTAAATTTTTAAGCTGTTTTTGTAACTTTTTTTAAGTTTCCATTTAAAATAATAATCTGAGGGTTATAAAATTTAAATCACGAGAGAGATCATAAAAATTTCTTCAAAATGAAATCTTTTACGAATATTTATCTCCATTTTCCAATTTTGGGTGAAGTTTAAAAATTAATTTTTAGAATTTCATTCATTAAATTCTGATCACGTGGTTTCTTTTCTTTTTGTGATAATTTAAACTAATTTTGCGGGGCTCGTGGTGGCCCAGTGGTACAGCGCGCTGGTTTTCGATGCTGAGGGTGCTCGGATCGAATCCTTGTACCACGAAAAATGGCTCCGTTCGTGTCGTCTCTTCATAGGGAGTAATGCTGTCCGCCTATATGGTGCCCCCGCAATAAAATGGGCAGTAAAATTGCGGCGTAGTATAGGCGAATGTTTGACGTCAAGTACCTCCGCATTCGGGGAAAAGAAAATGACTAATTTTGCGTCACGTGCATAACAACGAAATAGACAAAAAAAATTTTCTTGCTAATGCGGCAGGCTATTGGACAATATCCAAAAAATATTAAAATACAATAAAATAAATGTTGCTCAAACTGTACTATATTAACTGTACTATATTCTTTAGTATGTTCTATTAGATTTAATTTGAATATTTCCTTTTACATTATTTTGTCTATAAAAATATCCGTTACGATTTTTTTATAAATATATATATATATAAATTTTGGCATTAATTGCATACATTGACCGTTGTATTTAATTTGAATGTACTCCGTAGCGCATCACGGGTATTCAACTAGTATTTATATATGAATGTAGGTATCTTTATATCCACGAATTTCTTTTAAAAAATAACTGGTATTTCTTTTCCAGTTCATGGGTCGATGGTACGAAGTCGAAAGAAGTTTTGTGATGGCAGAAATGGGCTGGAGATGCATTACTGTTGACTACAGAGAAGAAGGCGGCAGGGTACGAGTAGAAACAGTCGGACAAGCAGTGTGAGTATTGTTCGTTTTATGTAGCCTTCAAAAACATTATCATTGACATTTCATCAGTGGAAAAAGTCATCAATGGTGTATACCTGTAAAATTGTTTATAGTATATTCAATCGTATAAAGGAGTCGTTCCTATACTCTTAAAAATATCGGCACCCATAATAAATTAACCAACAAGCATCGCAGAGCAAACGGATGAATGTCTTCAGCGTCGGTTTCTTGGGTAATCATATTTCATATTAAGGGAAGAAGCAAGCGCAGTTTTTGCCGCGTGTACGTAGAGTACTTACGAGTTATCATGATAGTGATGTGCTTAAATATCGTCTTAGTTCTCAGATGTTAAACTGGAGGTCGGTTTTTGTGAAGTAAGATGGTAATTAAGTCATAAGACTACAGAATTAACATTGTTCCATAATCATAATATTCAAATTAAATTTCATCGCTAGTGAGACAAATTATTCATAGCGAGTAAATTTGTGTTATTCTCAAGTTGTATGCTTTTAGGATTGCATGTTACTTATGTATTTTTATGAAAATAACTGTCCTTTAGTTTTTGAAAACAAATCGAAATTTTAGCTTTTCAAAACAAATCGAAATCAAATTTTTCCCAGCATAAACAATTTAAGTTTTTATATGTCGCATTTAATTGCACTTGAGGAGATCACAAAACGTTGAAATGAACTTAAATCTATAAACTTTTTACTTTTTACAGTTTCCTTCTTTTAAGTAAACGACAAAACAGGGTGAGAGGAGGTGCAATCATACCCCTAAATTTTTGTGTTCTCAAAGAAATATATTTCTATTTGTGATTTCAGTTATTTTACCTGTTGGATATCGGGCAATTGATTTAAAATTGAAATATAAATTTTTTTTAAGAGTTCAGCTTATTCATCGAGTGACAATGGTTTCATTTCCTTCTCCTATCTCAGCAATAGTGCTCTTACAGCCCCCTAATAAATGACTAGGAACTCCGGATTCAGTTACGTAAAATCAACAAAAAAGTTAATTTTGATAATAATATTTTATTAGTGAAATGTTTTGAAAACATTTGATAATGGTTCGAATAATGTTTGATATTTTACTCCAGTTTTACTCCAGTTTTACAGAAATTATATTTCAATGGCTTTTAATTCAATTTGTTTTTTTTTTGTTTTTTTTTTTTCATTGTGTAGTTTTAGATCAAGAATTTGAATTGAATACTGCTCATAAAGACGGAAAATTTTTCTCTATGATGAAGCCAAAACTGAACAAGAAACTGAGAATTTTCTAGTGGAAGTTGCATGCATAACTTCATTGTTATGTATCAAAATAGCTCTAAAAGCAATACAAAGTCTTTATATCTAAATCTTAGACTATTCGATGCATGCATGAAAGAAGTATCAAAAACTCGGATAAAAGCTTCTCTTCGGTGCATTTTGTTGAGTTTTGTATTTCTTTAGCAATCATGAAAAAAATGTGCAATATTTGGAAAATATTTAGTGTTAAATTTGATTTTTAGTTTATATACGTTGATCTCTAAAATCAAAAATCACGTTATTTCTCTTGCAGAGTTCGAAGACAAATGACTGCAGTAGCAACATTTAGTCCAAACAGCCCCTCAAGAATCATTCTCAGAGGAGAAGGATGTAAGAAAATTATATAAAATATTTATCTATCTTTATATACTCATATGTTATTATACCCTCGCCCCTTTTTCTACGTTTTGTAACAAACTGTAAGTTGTATTTCCTTCTTTATATGGAGCATATATATATATATATATATATATATATATATATATATATATATATATATAATATATATATATACATATATATACATATATATACATATATATATATATATATATATATATATATATATATATATATATATATATATATATATATATATATATATATATATATATATATTTATATATATATATATATATATATATATATTTATATATATATATATATATATATATATATATATATATATATATATATATATATATATATATATATATATATATATATATATATATATATATATTTATATATATATATATATATATATATATATATATATATATATATATACAAACTGACAATACTTCTAAGACTTTTGAAACGTAGCATTTAATGCTACTGATCTCTACTATTAACATGTCTCAATACATTGAAATACCATTGCACAGTTCTCAAGCATAAACGATGATGCTACATATATAAAGTCATTACTCTAATGTCTAATACTACTTTTTTTAATGACGGACTCTCTGAACTAATTCGTATCGAAGGATGCAGAATGCTGAAATTTAAAGCGTAACCATATATTTTAACAATAACTAGAATGGAATTATATTCTTCTGAACGAAGTAATCTAAATTATTTTTTTTTTACCACAGCATGTGTCTGAAATGAATTTTGATTCATTCCCTATTTTAATATCAGATCCTGTTTTAATTAACGTTATAACGGCATTGCTCGAATTCAGGTCTCCCCAAACCTGGAGTTTTCTTTTAATCAAATGAAGCAGGGTGTTGTCCGTACGTTTACATTTTATTATTTTTTATTCCTTTGATGCTCCTACGATTTTTGAATCCCATCGCTAACCAATCATAAACGGTTCAAAAAATTCAATATAAAAATGCCCGTATAGTTTGCAGTAACTATTTTATTGAAAAACTAAAAACGAAAGAAATACACTAGCATGAACAGATACTATATGCCTACAGTAAAGTGAAAGAATTAAGCATTAATGAATATTGTGCAAATGAAATAAAAAGTTGTTACTCTATTCCTGTATTTTTTACTACAGTATCTAGATGCAATTCCTGTACAGTACTGTAATTATTTACGAAAAAAGTCTGTCGTCGTTTTCTTAGCAAGAATCGTGTTTCCATTCTTTGGCAGCCAAGTCTCTAATTCCTCGCAGCTAACTGTTAAAAGTCATTGGAGGGAGGGGTAGGTTAATGATCAGTGTCAAATCACCTCTCCCTACTTTTTCCTGTTAAATCCCCCATTTTTTCCTTTTAAATTATTGGCATTTTTCTAAAGCAATATTTTTTATTTCGAATTTAATATTAATATGGCAGCGACAGCATTACTGAATTCTTCTATATCTAATACTTTCCAGATATATCTAATACTTTCCTTCTAAATAATATTCTTCTATATCTAATACTTTCCTTCTATATAATCCGGATTTTCGACGCTATTGATTATTAACTGTCCGTATTATCGACTCTTAATTGTATATAAAAGTAATAAATAGATGATATTCTACTTACTAGGCCATTCCGTCCATATGAGGGCATCTCATTTTTTAGTTCCTCAGATTATTTATATATAAAAGGAAATAGATATGGTTTTTGTTGTATATGCCCGAGAGAGACTTCGGGTAATTTAATGTTATTTACTTAGAATTTTTTATTTTTCAAATAAATAATTTATATTTAGTAATTTATAATTAAAAATAATAACTAAAAAATTCTTTTTTAAGGAATTATTTATAACTTATATAGCTTGATATCTTTTCACAGCTCTTCCTACTCAGAGCACCAACTACGTCTTAGCAACGGATCATGAAAATTATGCCGTTGTGTGGTCGTGCCGCAATGTTGAAACACCCATTCCCATCTCTGGACTAGATTTCTTACGAAATCTGTCACATACTGGTGAGTATTATTTTATTTTTCTTACAAACTTCTCTTGGAAGACATGAATTTGAATACGGTAACACGAATAGAAAGTTCAGCCTCACGGACTTTCTGAAGTTTGTCGTTGGTGTAAAAACCTTGTACCCTCATCTTATAACAGTTGAAAATTTTGAGCTCAAATTTCAAATTTGGTAGCATTCATAGCTTTCACCGTACAATGGAAAGAACCCCTTAGTCCTTTTTTGAATACAGTTAAAAAGCAAACGAAGTTTAACACGCATAGAAATAACATGTTGTTGTAGTTTATGAACCCCTGGCCAAAACATTCTAGACCAGGTCAATAGACGATTTGCGGGACGAAGGTATGCAGCTCCGGTTTTATGGCACCACAAGGGTCGGAGTCCGACTAAGCCCGGTGCCACCCCAATTTTGACCGAGCGTCCCCAGAGCGACATCTGGTGGCAACCCTACTCCTTCCCCATCACCGTATGGACTTTTCGGCCTACAGATTAATTGTGCCCATACCAGGAGTTGACCCGAGAAATTTTTTTAAAATGTGGGAATTAGGTAATCAAAAGTGTCCGTAAAAAAACTCTATTAATTTTCTAGAGCTGCAGTATCATATTAATAGAACGTCTTATTTCTGATATTTAGGCTGTACCATCTGTCATATACTCTCCTCTAAGCTCTGGTAAACCGCTACTCCATTGTTTTCTATTTCCTCTGTAGTATAGAAAGCAGTAGACGGATAGTTGCTGATATAAACTTTCTGATACACAGCCGTGACTCCATCTCCTTCCATAGATGTTCAGTGAGATCGAGGTCTGAGTTTTAGAACGGCTGTACATACTTAAAAAACCTTTAAATAATTTCTTTGAGAAATTCCGGACTTTGGTTTTCAAACAGGAACATTATCATTTTGGAACAAGAAATTGACGAAACAGGAACAAACATCTTCTTACTATCCACAAGAAAAATAAAATTGGGGTAATTAGTTCCGAACTCATTAATAGTACATCATTAGGCCGCGCGGTATTAATTGAGATTATCTCTGTGGACAGTTTACAAATGCACCATACAGACAGTCGCACTTAAGACTGCTGTGTACTTAACCTATTGGATTCGCTCACTTCAATGTTAACCTATGGAGAAAATGTGTCCAAGGATTGCCAACTTGGATTGAAAGATTTTTTTTAAAAATTGTACTCCGTAATAGAGAAAGAAATGTTACACCTTGGGGCATTTTTTCTTTTTTTTCTTTTTCTTTTTTTTTAAATGCAAATAATATTTTAAAATCAAAATTATTCAGGGGGGGGAAATCTGGTATAGTGTGCTTTAAACGCTCCTAAATTCCTTTGGTGGAGGAAATTTATAATATAAATCCTGTTGCAAGGTGCAGAAATACGGTTTGGTTTATACGGTTTGGTTTGGAGCGCTACGGTCATTTTTTGCTACACGAGGGCTAATTAGACCGAAACCTACAGCTTAAAGCCGATTCCGAACGGCTACAAACATCCATGCCAAGAGTGGGACTCGAACCCACAGACTCCGGTACAGAATGCCAGCGCCCTAGCTTTTCGGCCATCGTCCGGCAAGGTGCAGAAAAGTTCAGGTTATCTGAAAATACTATTTTTATTGGATTATCAGCATTTATGTAGCTGTCAATAGTAGACACATTTTCTCTATAGATTAACATTGAGATAAGTGAATCCAATAGGGTTAGTACACAGCCACCTTAATGCTCCTCGGCCTGATCATGAACTTTTAATGAGCTGCTTGAAGCTAGTTGCCCCCATTTTGTTTTTAAAGTGGATATTAAGAAGCTGCATGTTCCTGTTTTGCGTTTTCCAAGCGCTTTCTGTAAGTTCTAAGACAAGAGATTAAACCAAACTGTTGAGAATATGAGAAAACTGCTTCTGTAAACTAAATGTTTTAGTAGAGAGTTCAGATACGTAAATGTTTAGATACGTCATGTTTAAATACGTAATGTGTAGATACGTAAATGTTTAGATACGTAAGAGACAAGAGATTAAACCAAATAGAGATACTAAGACAAGAGATTAAACCAAACTGTTGAGAATATGAGAAAACTGCTTCTGTTAACTAAATGTTTTAGTAGAGAGTTCAGATACGTAAATGTTTAGATACGTAATGTTTAAATACGTAATGTTTAGATACGTAAATGTTTAGATACGTAAAGTTTAGATACGTAAATGTTTAGATGAGTAGAAGAGGTTAAAAAACAAACCAGGAAAACATTTCTAAACTTTTACGCTATCACCATCAAATTTTGCTGAAATAAAAAGGATTCTATCAAAGAATAGGTTTTGTTAAATTAATTCTTTTTTCATGTTATTAAAACCTTTTATACAGGGTTCAGACTTTAAAAGAATAAAACCTTTCCCGGGTTCAACAACCATGAAATTTTACTGGCTAATTTTCGTTTTGAAATCTCATAGTCAATTTAATCTAATTTTCCTCTCCAAGAAATTATTTATGGTTCAGCAATAATAACGAAATAATTTATAATGTTGCATGATAAATGCCGTTGTCAACTATAACAATTTTTTTCTCCAAGAAATAATTTATTAAATCAATCTGAATTAACTCTATCAAAAGGTAGAATAACTGGTTTTTGAGCTTTAATTAGCTTTCGTAGAGGAATGTAAAGTTAAACTTACGAGTTAATTTTCTGGCGAAAACAATGTCTCTGGAAATTCACCACATAAATTTATTATTTGCTTCACCGAATGTGTCATAAAAAACTATTCAAAAACCCTAGGGAAAATGGCAATACTTTAAAGCACCAAAAATCAAAAAAAAAATATTTTATCTCCAAGGATGTCTAAAAATATATTTTTCAGAAAAAACATGTTTTTTTCTGAGAAACAGAAGAGATCTGATTCTGAAGAACAGATGTTTTCTTCCTTTCGGAGAAAGAAGGCTGTAAACATCTTTTGTTTATTTCTACGTTTAGTTTACTTCGACACATCCTCGATTTTAAATATAAAATTAAAAAAGAAATGCCGATATCAATGTTAAATACATTAAAATTCTAAGGTTATTTACAATAAGAACCTACATGATATGAACCAACATAGACATTGCTCCTCTACTTAGTAATAAACTTAGTTTATACCGAAATAAAATGACAGACCATTGTTATACATAGCAGCCATCTTGACTGAATCAAATATTTGTCAAGTTTATTAACAGGATTATATAATTTATCCCGAATTACATTATATAAAATTTTACATGATTGAAACAGACTTATGAGCAAGAACGAAAAAAAAAATATTTTAACGTATATCCTCCATATATCATGTCGTCTCAGAAGTAAATAAATACATAAGTTTATATCCATACTGAGTTTATTTAATAAAAATTGAACTAAAATGAAGGCAGATCAAACTATTTGGGAGCAAAAATAGGCATTTTCTTCTCATAAACCTTAGGTATTTTACCGTTTATTTTAAGGAAAAAACACCAAAATTTTGATTCTATGACTAACGTAAAGTTTTCGCATGCGAGTAAAAGAATGTAATGTCTTAAATATCGTTTGTTATTTTTCAAAATATCCCAAATTTATATTTAATTAATAATACTAACATCTAAAATTACTCACACAAACCAACTTTTCTGCATTAGATTCATGGTCTCTCCAGGCTCGCCTTTTCACCTCTGCATTATGCGTATATAATTACGTTGATAATTACATGAATCAACGGTATTTTGCCGTGCTTTTTTGTATGAATCACTTACTCCTAAAATTTCTTTTGTTCCGAATTTAAGAAGCTGAATGACGATATCTGTGATCTTATGAACGTTTACACTTTCCAGTGTATTCTTCGCTCTGTTCGTAATGTAATGTAATATATATATATATATATATATATATATATATATCGTGTGTGTAATAAGTGTTGAATAAATGGTTTACCTTCATTGGTATCACTAGTAGTTCAGTTTCTGTGCCTCAGCTGATACACATGGAATTAGAACATCGGTAAATCTCTTTATCAGAACATTAGAGGTATACAATATGGATAAATAAAGACCTCAGTTAATGATGCAGTTTTTCTTCTAACTAAAATAATTTTGTTGTGGCCGCTCAAACTGTTCCTAACATGGTGTGAAGTTTTATCAGTAGAAAAAAACATAGCAATTCGATCATATTTTTTCCATAATACCAAGTTTAAATGTCTGCACCGCGGTACTTCGGCGTCTATAAAAATGGCAACCATTTTTAGAAACGCCATTACGGAAAAAAGTAAACTGTTGATTATCCCCGAGATTTATTAAGGTACTGAACAGGAAATGTTACGATACCGTGATGAAAAACATTTAACGGGTTGTTTAAAAGTTTTCATTTGTCAAAACCTGCTAGAGTCTAAACGTAACAATCAAAACATAGGTCAAAAGTTCCAGATGCGATAGCAGACGTGGTCGAACGTTGAGGACCGGTTTATTAAGCAAGGAAGCATATGTAGTATTGAAGTACCCAGTGACTGTAATTAAAATATCAATACGCATAGCAACGTAGAGAAAATGTATGCATTGGCATTCAAATGCAATAAATCATGATAATTAGAAAAGTGATCGTAGAGGGCGCAAAGTTCTGGAAATTGCATGGTCTTATGGTAAGATGACAAAGTTTTAGATCCACAGATCTGTACAAAATATATGACCCGTATATACGTGTTGATTAGCTGTATTCCGACGAAAAGTAACTAAGAGGTTCTTAGGAGTCTAGGAACTTATGTTCGCAGTGCACTATGTACACTAAACTTTGTAAAAATTTTGCCATGACAACGATATAAACTGAAGTAAAGAATTGTAAAATTTTTAATAGAAGAAGAGTGTATAAAATATAAGCCATTTGTCTACGTTTGCTTACTGTAAAAGCGTTCTCTTGATCTTTCCCTGATGATGAAAAAAGTATTTGTTTCCCAAACTCGATTAAAATCCTTTATGCTGTCATTATCGGTGAAATGTTAAGGTTATATCCATTACTTGAAGGAGATATATCTATTGAATTGGGTAACTTATAGGCGATATGGAAGTTATCGTGGTTAATTGCGTTTAAAGCTTAGTCTAATACTAGCATTATTTTTAATTATACGTAAATATATATATATATATATAGATATATATATATATATATATATATATATATATATATATATATATATGTGTGTGTGTGTGTGTGTGTGTGTGTGTGTGTGTGTGTGTGTAAGTAATAATTGTAATGTCATCTCGGGAAAGTTCCGATTTAATCCGTAGTCTTGGAACCGGGGTAGGCGATAGTCCCTCAAGTAGGGAGATTCAAAATTACTTAGAGAAGTAATCGTGACTGTTTCAGCAAAACGAGGGGCTGGCATATTGATGCAGGAACGCTGGAGAGAAAAGGACACTTCCAGAAGGACGGAGTACTCAGCTTCACTTCTAAAGGTTTTTTATTTCAAGGTAGTTTCTCGCTGGACATCGTACATCAAACATTTACACAGATCACTTCTTTCGGGAAAAATCCCGGCAGCGCAACGCTGCGAAGATATGGACGGAGAGCTCAAACTCACGTCATGTTGGGTTTTAATAGGAACACACAAAAGCTGAAAGAGACGCTTGGATTCTTGAGAGGTAAAGGCGAGCAAAACTTTTAATTAGCTGACCATCACGCCACATGAGGTGTTGATTTCGCCATGGTTCTCGAACAATATTCTTATATAAGATGTAGGCGCATGGCTTGTTTAAGGGAAAAACGAATATATTACTTTTGGAATATCTAGATCAAAATCACATTGAGGGATAATGCTCTGTTGCGGTAAGACAAAGTTAATGAAGGGAAACGTTATTGTTTCATATATATATATATATATATATATATATATATGTGTGTGTGTGTGTGTGTGTGTGTGTGTGTGCGTGCGTGCGTTTGTGCGTTTGTGTGTGTTTGTTTTTGTTTGTTTGTTTGTTTTTTCAAGCAATGCAAATTAAGAATTATCTATTTTCCCTGACTACTTAATTAAAAAGTTTTTTGCCATATTGTTCTTTAAGACATGAAAATACCTTACGGGTATTCCTCTGAATATGGCTTCTAAAATCCAAACAACCCATTTGATATATTTTTATACTGATCTGGCCTTTCCGCCACTGATAAGCTCGGTGCTATTCTTGTTAATTTTTATGTTTATTTTTTAAATTTTGTGTTCTAAATATTGTTGTTCTTTCTTTATTCATACTGAAGCTTTATTACAGCAGTATTTTGCTCATTATTTATCAATTCCTTAAATTGTCACTTCACAACCTTTCTATGAGTATAATACATAAATAAATAAGTACATATGTTTATATATTTTATGTATGTACTAGTTGAAAACCCGCACTTCTCTACGGAGTACATTCAAATTAAATACAACGGTCAATGTATGCAATTAATCAAAAAAAAAATATATATATATATATATAATAAATACGACGATCAATGTATACAATTGATGTAAAAAAGATACATTTATAAAAAAATCGTAATGGATATTTTATAGACAAAATAATGTAAAAGAAAATATTCAAATTAAATCTAATAGGCCATACTAAAGAATATAGTACAGTTAATATAGTACAGTTTGAGGAACATATTTTTACTGTATTTTAATATTTTTTTGGATAATGTCCAATCGTCTGCCGCATTAGCAAGAGAAAAAAGTATTTTTTTGTTTTTTTAGTTGTTATGCACGTGACGATAAATTTATTTAAAGTACCAGAAAAAGAAATCACGTGATCAGGATTTAATAAATTAAATTGTAAAAATTAATCTTTAAAAATTCACCAAAAACCAGAAAAGGGATGTAAAGATTCGAAAAAGATCTCATTCTAAAAGAATTTTTATGATCTTTCTCGTGATATAGATTTTATAACTCTCAAATTATTATTTTAAATGCAAGCTTAAAAAAGTTACAAAAACAGCTTAATAATTTAATTTAAAAAATCTATGAAGAATTTTTCAAAAGAATTTTTCTTAGTGCAGCCCTACACTATAAGAAGAATCGCCATGCAAAATTTCAGCCCTTGAGGTCCAGCGGTTTGGTCTGTGCGTTGTATGTCAGTCAGTCAGTTACGGAACTGTTTTATATATATAGATGAGAGCATGTGTTGGGGAGAGCGCGATCGTATGAATGACTGAAAACGGATGATAAGTTTTTCTATTAGTAAATGGTAAGATCATGAACATGTTTACCTGTATCTGGTTTGTGTGTCTGTTTAAAGATGATCATAAACAAGCAGATGATAGAGGAAAATATAATGATGGATATTTGTTTCTATCCTACTGCGATTTATAAGTGTGAAACAGAGAGGTTGATTGGGATTCGTGAATATTTTGATTAATAAAAATATCGACGGACGGAAAGGGATAATGGTTGTTGAGTACAGACTAATAAATTAAAGAATGTGTTATTAGTGCACATAATAGGTAAAAGATAAATGAATGGTTAAATTGACAGAGGTAAACTCATTTTAATTAACTCAAATGATTCTTTAAATCTATTACAATGTCATAGAATCTGTGGAATAGATAAATATTGTCAAGTTATTATGAAAAGTTTATTGTGAAATTATTAAAACAAAACTTTAGGAAAACACGATTATTTCTAAAATATGCGTTAAAAACGAATGTCTTCCGTTTTTTTAATTACCTTCTCTACATTTATTAAAAGATATTCTTTGATGCAAAGTATATTATCCGTTGTTGTTGTTGTTGTTGTTGTTGTTGTTGTTGTTTATAATGCTCCCTGGCCGGAATTTAGTCCAGACCAGGTCTTTTAGGCTAGCGGGCTGAAGGGTGCAGCTTCGGTGCAGCTTCGGTCATAGGTGCAGCCGAAGCTGCACCAATGTGGTGCAGCTTCGGCACCACATAGGCTGGAGTCCGATTTAGCCAGGTGCCACTGCAATTTTGACCAAGAACTCCCAGGGGCGGCATCCGGGGGTGACGGGAATCGTACCCTCTTCCACCCTCTCTGAACTTTCCGGCCTACGGATTTAACGTGTCCATACCCGGCCTAGACACGGAGGTAGTTATTGGCGTTTGCCGGTATTCTATCCGAGCACCCTCGGCACCGAAAGCCGACGCGTTGCCACTAGGCTATCTTGAGCCCTTATATTATTCATGATTGTGTTGTGCATTTATTTGTATTAAAGGATCAATTTATATTGTATGTTTCAGAAAACCTATGGATTCTCTCTCGCCAACGGACACTTAACCCCGAGTTTAAAGAGCTGATCTACAGTTTCCTTGACCAACACGCCATCACCAGAAGATCCCTGAGAACCGTTCCCCAGGAAAATTGTCAGTCCGCTAACTATCCGTCTTCGTAATGCCATTACTGCCAAATCCCCGACTGCTACTTTCTGAACTTGGTCAATGTTCGTGAATTCATGTGTACCGTTTTCTTTCTGTTAACTTATTTCTATTATTTTAATTTATAAACACAGGATTATTTAATTTACACGTGTATCTGCTGGCAGATGCTATAATAAATGCTTTTAAAAAAGAATTATAGTATGATCCTTTTTTGTTGTTGTTTTTTCTTTTCAATCAACATATTCCAAAAATCAAAACTGATGTACTTTTCAGTAACTCCCGTTTATCACATCAAACGCAGATTTACATTTTGAGAAACGTGATAGATTTATGGAATGTTTTATGGTATTGTCATATGCTATCTAAATTCTGGGAAGCCCTTTTATAAAGAGAAGATTAATGTGAAAGAAAAACGTATCAAGTACAGAAAAATAGCTAAAAATATTAGAAATCACACAATCATGAAAAATTTATATCATTAACATCCTCAAATCTTGTTTCCTTCAGCAAATTGGCCCATCATGAGGTAGTGGAGATGCAGCATCCTGCATACTCTCCAAATTTAGCACCGGCAGACTTTTTCTTGTTTCCAAAACTGAAAGATTTGCTGAAGGGAACAAGGTTTGAGGATGTCAGTGCCATCTAGAAAATGGTGACGCCCACATTAAAGAGCATTCCGAAAGAGGACTTTAAAAGTTGTTTCCGAAACTTATACAGCCGAGCGCAGAAGTGCATTGCGGCAGGTGGGAGTACTTCGAAACATATTAAATTGGTATGTATTTCATGTAATATTTTCTGGAGTTATTAGATCAGTCCTGGAAATTAATGGCCGTACCTTGTATATTTAAGGATACCGAGGTGTTTTTTGCATCTGGTCTCTGAAGCCTTGATATGCTTATTACACGTCATCTCAGGGTCTAGAACGAAACCCAGATATTTGGGATGCTTTCCATGTTGATGTTTATAAACTGTTTAATTTTTATCTTCTCGGACCGTAAAAGCTTTCCGATGATCAGTCTTTCTAACATTAAAATCGTACTTTAAAGCTCGTTCTGAGAACACTTGGAGTCAGTTTAAGTCTGTTTATAATTTTAAAGAAAAAAACACTCACGCAGCAAATTTTTAAACAGACAGTTTATTTATTGCACATCACCAGCTAAAAATTTATAAGATTTAGGCACAGTCTTGAGTTGTACGGGTCATTTTTTTCCTGCTAATGCTATTGTCATCCAGTACCTTGTACAGATTATCTCTAGTAGCGTCCTCCAATGTAGGCTCCCTTGACAAAATCCAGATGTATTCTGAAAAGAAAATACATTGTAAGAGTCATGATCGGCTTAATATTAATATAAGCTCATTATTCATTCATTTATTGGCTTTTACCAAGACAATAAATTTAGCATATCTCTGAATGATCTGTACTTGATTCACATGCGAGACCATAGTAACGTCAGTTGATACAATAACTAAATCCCTGTTTTCATCATCACATTTTGGGTAAATGAGCGAACTGCGATATGCTTTGAATGAATCCCACCGTTAGCTACATGAATACTGCCAAAGCCACTGCTATGTTGTCGGCATTCTTCTTTCCTCACAAAACATGGAATTGAAAATCCTTCTACTTATCTTCTAAGTTCGCCAACAAAATACGATGGTTTGATAAAGTAATCATATTTTCAGTAAGAGTGTTACAATTTATTTTGAGCAAGAGAATTTAACTTTTATCAATAATCGATTGAAAACTGCGTGAAAAGCAAAAGTTCTTCCAGTAGATGTATATTTCAAACAGCAAGAGTTTCTGAAAATTGTAAACTGTCAACGAACGTTTTCCAAAGTATCACAATCAAACTTGAGCAGCTCTAAAGAGAAAGATATTCTCTCAAGTCAATACCCCGAATATCTTCCCTTCAGCAGAAAACGTTCTTCAGTACAAAATACTATGAAAAAAGAATATTTTTTTGTGTATCGTATACAAATTTTTCTAAACCAACATTAGTTCTTACAGGGTACATTAAATAAGAATTAGTGGGCACACTGATACCATTTTCTCCAAAGTAAAGTCGAGAAATTGTGGAATCTGTTTGGTCTTTGGAACAATGTTCTGAAATAAAAGGGTAATGTATATTTAAAAAATATCATTTTAAAAAACTGAAGTTTACCTGCATTGAACAGCCTTAGAATACTGAAGCAAGAATACACGAGAGAATAGTTTTCATAATCAGTGTCTAGGATCCAATAGTCAGCCTTGAATGGCACTGGAAAGAAGATAAAGATCAATAAACAATAAAATAAATAAACTTGATAATTTTTATATATTGTAAGAGGAATGGACCCACTACGTTTTTGCGATGGCACTTAACACATAGTGGTCCATTTTTGTGAGAAATTTTCAGCTGCAGTATACGTCGCTCACGCTTCTGAATTTTCTTATTACCTCCTGAGAACACTCCTGTTCATAATCAGTGTTCCTGTTTCTTTACATTTCAAATGCACAGAAAAAGGAATTCGTTACCTCCAAAACCTCAAGAATATTTTGAATCTGTTAGCAACTATAAATAACTACTTCTGTAACATACCTCACAGCCGTAAAGTAGATTTCTCGATTAAACGCAATAAACTGAAAAAGATGTATAAAAAATACCCTTTTATTCAACGTGAAATCTTCACTTTGATTCGTTACAGATTTAGACGCTCTGTTATTTATGAAACCTGAATGTTTATCTCTGAAATTCATCTAAAATGTTCTTCATAGAAATGTATCAACAAGATCCCGTTATGTTGCCTAAATAAAAATGCACTGCTTATGAATACAATATAATTTATTAATTCTTCCTTTGAAGTATTGTTGTACGAAAGAACTTTTATTTATTGGTAATTCTAATCTGGACAATATAGGAATCGTCAGTATGATACTCACCAGTAATGGCTGATACAAGCTGAAAAAAGGGTTATCTGTTTCCTATATTGATTTATAAGTAAATTCACATGACTGATTTAAAAAATGTTCAGATTAGAGTATCTGAAATGAGCCTAAATACACATCCTTAATGCTGATAAATTATCAGGTCAATATTATTCATCTTATGTATTTATTGGTGAATACCAACTTTCAGAAATTTATTATGAAATACTAAATTTTTATCTTTGCATAGTGATAACAATACATTTGTACATCAAAAGTCTCCGACAATTTTATCAAACCCATTATATAGAGAAAGATATTTTTTCAGATGTTAGAAGGCTCTGTCAAATCAATTTTGGCGCTAGCTTTCTTGGACACAAACTACGGAATCGAGTGTCACTTCATAAGATAACTTGGAGAGAGAACGGAAAAAACTCTTTCATGTCTCAATGAAGAACACTATCAAATCAGGTTAAGTACTTGAGTTCGTTGAACTATGTGTTAAATAAATAGCGGTACACACAAAAAAAAAGCTCTTTTTGACCAAATTTCCCAACTGATATTTTGTGTAGAAGATTTAGATTATATTCCCAGGAAATTAATAAGTTTCCGAAACTTGCATGTTTCAAAAACTATCAAATAAATATATGAACGTCCTAAATTCTAATATTTTATATTGTATAACATTTTACTAAATTAAAAGTACTCTTTCCTTGCCTCTTTCTTAAAGAGAACAATCTTTCAGAATTCAGGCAAATATATATGAAAAAATACTTCTTTGTCTCCCATTCTTTTATAATTAAAAAAAGGATTATTGTTCAGGACTATGATTAGTATTAAATTTCTGCCCTTTATAAATTTTAGACTTGAAAAAAAAAGTTTTTATGTCATTCAAAACAAAAACTAAATATATTTTTTATATCTGTTTGCTGTACAAAGGCTGTTAAGTCCAAAATGGGCTTAAAGGAGTTATCAAACCAGGCAAGTTTGAAAAATCAAGGGCTACTGCAGGGTACAGAAAGCTAAGTCCAATTCCACTCCTAAATATTTTAATTCATCAGGGAAAAATTGTGATATGTGAAACAAAATACAAACATGTTAGTGTTAAAGGGGTTATGTCCCAGTCAAGGTCTTAACACTCTTTACTCAACAAAAATAACATTGGAAAAATTTACCTTAAAAATTTTTAAAAATAAACTTTTAAAATCTGACTTTACAAAAGTCTTTTTTTTTCAATCCCGTTTTTCTCAAAACTACGATTTTGGACTTGACACTCTCTATACAGCAAACACAGATATTTTCTTTATTTACGGAAAATTTTAGTAGTATCAGCGTTTTTAATATTTATCTATTTGTTTCGAATGAATATTTGTTAAAACTCTTATGTTTTTAACAACCGAAACTGGAATTAAATTTTCACTATACCTTATTTCTCTTCAGAAATAGGTATTACTTTGGACGCTAAAAATCTCTGCTTTTGGACGCTAAAAAAACCTATTTATAAAAAACTACTTTAACTTCCTGAAGAAAATTTCAAGAATTACTTTTAAGTTTATATTTTGTATTGCGGTATCATATGAAATCGTATGAAATAGAATCAAATTAAAATTTATAGATGTAGTAGCAATTTTTTTACAGTTATAAAGTTTTCTGAAAGAAACCATGTTAAGATGTAATATATCGAAGAAACTAGAAGTTATAAACGTGAAAGAATGTACCACACGAAAATGAATTTACTGCATAAACTTAAACCCTGGCATGTAATGAATAATGTTACCTTGATATGTTACACACCAGATATATTCTCATTACGGATATCTACTGATTCAATAATTTTGCACGAAATTCAGTAAAATAAGAAAAAATATTCTAGCAAAAAATTTCCTCAAGAAATCTGTTAGAGCAATTTCTCCATTCTCACAAATAGAAATATTAGAATCATCCAGCTCATAATTGTAGCCTGTTAGTACAGAGGCTGTTCACACATTTTTAGACGATGTATATTGTATTCACAAAACTAAATTACATACAATTCTTGTGTTTTAAATGTTCTATTTGACATCCCTTATTCTGAACTATCTTTCGACACCGCAATTTCCAGGATAATAATGCCTTTTGAAGTGTCAGAAGAGGTATTCTATCCCATTCCTACTGAACAGCTTTCCAGAGTCCTGTAAGGGTTTTGGGACGACGTTTGGATAATGCAGATTTTAAAAGTCCGAAAGCACAAAAATCCATAGGTGATACATCGGGAGATTTAGTAGGGATATCAGTGAAGGGTATGGCCTTGATACCAGTTTTTTGTTCCATTTCTTTTAGGAAATTTACAGTTGATTTTGATGTGTGACTGCTAGCTTTGTCCTGATGGAGTCTCACAGATTGATGGCACTGTGGGTAAAGCGATGGTATTTCATTCAGAAAAATTGGCGATAAAATATGTTCCTGATAGTATTTGGAGTTAATCTTGACATTTTTTTCCACTCTCTTTATTTTTAACTTGCCATTATAAGAAAAACCAGCAACAATCATGAATCCCTTAGAAAAACTTTCTTTCGATTCTTTGAACCATGTACTTAAATTTTTTCTCCCCTTTTATGATAATAAATGACTCTTTTTTTGTTGCAATCATTTAAATACACCCATGATTCATCTATTGTGACAATTGTTTTCCATTTTTCTTTGGATAGGTGTTTCTCATATAGAATTCTGCAGCGTGTCCTGCGTTCAGCGATATGATTTGGAAGAAGACAATGCACATTGCGTTTTTTCGCTTTCTTAAGATTTAAATCAACGTTTATCATTTTGTTTACAGTGGACACCAAGCATTTTAATGATTTTGCAACTGTCCTTTGACTAGGGGGATTTTCTTTTAACATTAAACAACGTACCTTTGCAATAGTCGAAGATGTCCGTTTTTTCCTTGGATACTTGTTTGGAATTTTTGTCCCACTTGAGGCTCCAATTTGACGTTTTTTTCCTTTCTTGTTGACGATATTACCTATCGACGCTTTAGATATCACAAAACGATGACTCTCACATCGTTTTTGGATAACGGAGTATGCATATTTCTCTTCGGAAAGAGCATAAATGTAGCCTTCGAACCACTGCTTTGTTAAAAACGCCATTTTGAATAAAAACAAAACTTTCAAGCCGCAGACGATAATTTTGACTTTTAAAAACATAGTACAATTGCAATTATTTCTTTTGCAGCAAGCGATTTTTTATTACCGCTTACCAAAATCGTCTAAAAAATGTGCAAACAGCCTCTGTAGTTATACTCTAACATGTTAGATGTACATGACCAATAAAGTCGGTGTGACACCAACAGGAGTCTGTAGATCTGACATTTTAGAAAACATTAAAATTTATTGACATTTCCCTCAGCTTGTTTTAATCATAAATATTTACAGCTTAAAAAAACTCTTGAGAATATAAACCGTTCACAATGTCACAAATATATTTTTCAATCTCCCATTTTAGTGTATTTCCTCTACTCTGAGAAAACATTAACTTTGCTGATTTTAACACGAAGAAAGTTGTTTTATTCTCTATACTTACTGTTGTTGAACTTAACCTTCAATTTAGCGGGGACGTTTGTATCGGGTACAGTAGCCTTTCCTTCAATGGATTGCACCTCTCCAGAACTGTAAATTTCAAAGAGACGAGTGAAATACATACAAAAATTTCATAAAATCTGAAATAAGTTTGTTTCTCCCGTTTTTATCAGGTCTAATGGGAGTTTCCCAAGAAGATTTCATTTAATCTTCTAAGGGTTGTTTCTCTGAAAATCTATTGACAATACCCTATAATTACTTTACGAAACACCTGGCTCAGTTGCTTTGAATACGAAATTGTGCGAAAAAAAATCAAGGAGGTTAAAATTATTAAAATTCCTAGCTTTATACTACTTTAATTAGAAACTAAAAATCGATCTACAGATGATCAAGGTCTGCGTAATCATAACAGAATTTCATATTTACTAATTTTTAACATGATATATCAAAACCATTTTTGAAATCTTTCTTCCTACCCCGACGTTTTGTTATTTAACTCAGTAGAAGTATGACCATTTAAAATAATAAATATTAAATTTTTAGTCTTATTTCGAGATTGATAAAGTTTGATTTATAGATTGTTAAACCGGTCATTTTAATGTCATAACTTAAAACATCTGTTTGGGGGGAAAAATTACATCCCAAGCATAATATAAAAACATTAAATCGAACGAGTTTATCAAAATCAATACAGAGATTAAATTATCCTTAAGATGTATAAACATGCTGTATTTTTGTCTCTTTGATAAATAATTTAACGTTGAATTATCATCCAAAATATTTTCTTAAAGAAATATTCAGTTTTCAGGGTATTCATCGTTCTTCATCACGTACCAGAAGATATCTATAACAAAGGTAAAGCCATGAAAATGTAAAACGAAATGTTTAAAATTTATGTTTGTATGTATGCATGCTTTTATATTTAGTTAAAATCGGTAAATTGTAGAAAACTTTTATGCAAGTTGGTTGTCCCTCTTTTTCAAACTGCGAAACTGAAGATTCCGGTTATGTCTTTAGCCTTAACATAGTTTTTAACAATGATCCATAACAAAAATTCGATGCTATTTTTTCTCATTTTATTTATTTTTCTCATTGTATAACTTTTGAATACTACTCAAACATCAATTCTATTATTATTCCCCAAAAAAGAGAAAAAAATCTTAATAATTCACGCATTACTATATACTTCATAGAATTTATGTGACGCTCCAGGAAAATAAGGCATTTAATTCTGAAAGCCAGACAGATAAAACATTACCTTTTCTTGACTCCCTTGTTGCGAACAGACACGTAATCACCTTCGTCCTCGTAAGTGGCCGTCACGCATTTCAGTCCAGCCTCAAAAGGTACGGGGTTCTTCTCGATTTCATACCACAAGCCTGTGTACTACAGGAGAGAAATACGTGAAAATTATAGAGCAGGATTTTCTTGAGCAAAAAATTAAACTAAAGTTATGCTATAAAATATTACACAAGAGTAGATATGAATTAGAAACTGAAAATAATCTTGATTACAAATTTTTATCTTTCTTGCGTTCTTCATCGCGTACTAGAAGATATCTATAACAAAGGTAAAGCCATAAAAATGTAAAACGAAATGTTTAAAATTTATGTTTGTATGTATGCATCTTTTTATATATACTAAATAAAAACTCACATCAGACTAGCACGATCCCAGATCTGGAATTTATTGAGATTTAATCATAAGCAACAACACATATCCTAATTACACACCTCTTAATACTGTAACATCACGATAAGAATTTAATCAGCACAACATGTGAGGTTTCAGTAAGGGATGGGGAACGGTTCTTCATTATAGAGAATTTCGCTATGCATGGACAGCACCTGGTTTCTTGTCCAGCACTGCACAACGTTGACTGCTAGTCATAGGCGTAGCGTCGGGGGTTGAGGGCGCCCCCCCCCCCTACTTAACTTGAAATACATTAAAACGTTTACAGAAGTTCAGTTAAAATCAGTAAATTGTAGAAAACTTTTATGAAAGTTGGTTTTTCCCTCTTTTTCAAACTGCGAAACTGGAGATTCCGGTTATGTCTTTAGCCTTAACATAGTTTTTAACAATGATATGATCCATAACAAAAATTCGATGCTATTTTTTCTCATTTTATTTATTTTTCTCATTGTATAACTTTTGAATACTACTCAAACATCAATTCTATTATTATTCAATTGAAAAAAAAATCATAATATTTCATATTTTAAGGACCTCCCGGCAGTCAGTGCGCGGAGGAGGCCCTAACTGAATTCAATTCATGCCTCCCCCCCCCCCCTAAAAAGAAAAAAAGAAAGTTAGTAGCACGCTACGCCTATGCTGCTAGTCTTCCCCTTACGGTTCTACTGCCGGGTAGTACCGGACAGCCATACACAACATGGCTGATCCAATGGTGGGCATAGGTTGAAAAAAAAACTAAAGATTAGTTATTGTGAATAAAGGGGTGATTGCTCCTTTCTAATTGGTCGAGGAAAATGTTTTCTGTTTAGCTTTAGGTTTTATTTTTCCCCTGTCATCTTGATGATTATTTTATTATTTTTGTTCTATTGAAATTTTAAATGTTTTTTTGAATATGACACAAATGGCGAAACCACTTGTGTTGATTTTTTTTTCTTGTCTTCGGTTTACCCACGGCTGACGATCCAACCGGAGATAGGAGATTGTGTTTTGTTTCTTTACATAATACGCTTGTTTTGGGATGTTAATTACCCTATGTTTGTTTGTTTGTTTGGGTGTTAATTCACCTATGGTTTTTAGAGCGTTGATTTTTACAGTGTTGCACTATGAGTTTCGTTTTTGGCGTTAAAACGAAACGCCGTTTTTGGCGTTTAAACTAGCCTTTGTTGCTAGGCTACAGCATGTATAAGGTTATAAAGTGCATAAATCTTGAAAAATGTTGTGCGTATATATATATATATATATATATATATATATATATATATATATATATATATATATATATATATATATATATTGATTGAAATCCAGTGTTTCTGAATATATCTAATAAAATCTACGAATTTGAGACTCGACACATGTTAAATTTTTAATTTTGATGTTAATCATCAGTTCAAGCGAACTATGAGGTTTTGTATTACAATTACTAAACATGATACATACAATCTCTTTTTGCAACTGTCAACGAGGAATTGGATTTAAATTACCCTCCATAGCATGGAGTATGAGAAATAATTAAAACAGGAATGCTCCCCAAACTAACTAAACAATCCTTAGGTTGATAATTTAGCCGCAAAGTAGCAGCCGTGCACTTTAAAAATGCCGTACATGCCTAAACGCATTATACCTCCAATGCAGATCTGGAAACTGCAGACTGAATATGGGCAGAGCCTTAAGGCTGCTCTACCATCATACTGTTATATGTCTGAGATGAATTACGCATGATAGTACACATTATCAATAGCACACTAAACTACATGTGCCATGGATGATTAAGAAGTCCTTGAACTTTATAGATGAAAAGTTGAGGGAAAAGATCTCTTAAACAAAGCGCATTTGAAAAATATACCTCTTTGTACGTACTTCGTACATTAATATGTTGAGACATTTCAATTCTTACTATTTTGAATGGTATATCAGTTATTGATGCATTCTATTCAATTATTTCGTTGTTCATATGAGAAAATATGCAATGATATGACTATAAACACGTATTTCCCCCTCTTGGATGATTATAAGGAAAAAAATGTGTAGCACGTAGCACGGAAAAAAAAAGAAAAATTAAAAACTAAAATATGCACAAACGCCCAAATAAGATGACGGGAAGAATCAGCGGCGAATCACGTTCCATTTAAACTCTCAACTGCGCTTAAAGCGCTGAAGACTTAACCATTGGCCGGTAGCCTTGTCGATCACGGACATGGTTTACCACTGTGCTGTCAGAACACTTCTGATTTTCCCGGTACAATGATAATATTTAATTGAGTCACCCATACTCATGCTAACCAATATGATGATAAATTATGTTGAATAAAGTGTCTCCGTGTTCTATTAATTTTTCAAAAGGACAAAAGCTAAAATGTTTAAATTGTGTCCTCTTTTGGTGTTAACACAAATGAAACCATCAATTATTATATTTGTAACTAGCGATCATTCATTGGATGGAAAGTTTTCCACGAACTGTTTCAGATAAAAAACAAACACAAAAATCACTAAATATTTTCAATACCTTGCTAAGGTCGAAATCAGCTTTGACAGGTACGTCTGGACAACCTCCGAAAGCAATCCTCTGCGCGGCAGCACAAGTCAGGCCCAGGGCCACTATCGCGATCACAGCTGAGTAACGCATATCAACGACTTAATTCCACTTCTGTTTGCTAAGGAATGGATGGTAGCCGGAATGGAAATGTCTGGTCTTTTATAACAAAAGAAGCGAACCTGTTGACGAAATTAGTGTGATTACATGTGTTCTGGCTGCACACTCCCCTTTACGTAACGACACACGTTTCACTTAAGAAGATAAAGCTGCAAGAGATTACGTTCCACAACATACACACAGGTGCGCTATTTTCCTCTTCCAATTTTCCCGAGTCATTCTTGCACAATGCCTGTCACTCAAGAACCTTTTGATCGAACCATGATAAAGGGAAATCCTGCAAGTAAAAGACGAAATTTAGTAAATTTTTATCCTTCTTTCCGTTTAACATTCATCGGATGAGCAGTTTTTGATAAGTGGTTATATATTTATCGATATAACAGCTTATCAATAAGCAGCAGTTGTTAAGTCTTCATAGTTACTTTTCGCTAAAAATAGGTACATGAGCGGGGAGATTTAGCTTATATTTATCACTGCGCTTGAAATCCGTAAAGAATTTTTCCGTGCTTTATATAAAAATTTTTAAAAACTAAACACATGTTTTTATAAATTGTACTCCTAGAATATGCAATAAAAAAGGTGAATTTTTCATTTCTTTCTTTTTTTTAATTTCATTATCAACTTTTATTTACTGCTGTTGCATCTATTCCTCATCATTTTTCTTGTTCCCAGGTTTATATTCCCTTCAAATATTACCACTAAGAGTCCCAAGGTGTAAAATTTCTTTCTCTATTACTGGGTATAATTGAGGCATTCCCGTTGAAAAAGCGGGTAAGTGCCAAAAGTTCAAAAAAAAATTTTTTTTTCACTGATACAAGGGTTTGTTCCAAGGCTAATGGCGTGTGAAAGGAGGTAAGTGCCTAGCTCAGAACTAAACCAAACTATCTAGGCACTTAACTCCTTTTCTATGCCATTAGCCTTGGAACACACCCTTGTATCAATGAAAAAATACTCTTCGAAAATTTTGGCACTTACCCGATTTTCAACGGGAACGCCTCAATTTTTTATTTTTAGATCTTTCAATCCAAGTCGGCAATCCTTGGACAAATATTCTCCATAGATTAACATTGAGGTGAGCGAATCCAACAGGGTTAGTACACAGCAGCCTAAAAGCTCCTCAGTTGGTCTATGGGTTTTGTAGACCGGAAATGGCTTTAAACTGAAATAGTTTTTGATCTCTTTTTAGCCTTTGTATAGCAAAAAATACCACAAACAGAAAAATCCAGCCAACTAACTGTAGTAATTATAGTAACCGAAGAAGAATCATTTTGAGGAAAACATTATGGACGATGACATTGACTTCAAAGTACATATTGAAAATGTTCAGAGTTTCAGCTCTGGTAGCTGCATTTTTAAGTTTCTTTGATCTGACAAATAAAAATGAAAGTCTAAAAGCATTAATAACCTTAAAAACATCAATATGGGATAAGAGTAAAAAGCTGAAATTTCTCAAAAGTGCATTCTTCTGCAAATTCCAAAGTGAACAAAATTAGAGAGACAAACATCATAACTGCAACCTCTGAAAATCTCCCATATTAATTTTACATTCTTAAGAATTCATTAAAACTCAAATAAACCATTGTTTTGGAGAGGGAATTATTCGAATAAAACTGAAGACACAGATAGAAAAAAAATTAAAACTTTTTAAGTATTATTTAATCATATTTTTAAGCTGTCCATAACTTTTCTGAGGGAACATTTTTTTGTTGTTGTTTAGATAGAATATTAATTTAAAGATATGGTGGTGTGTGATGTTAAGTGAGTGCTGAGCAAGGTGGTTAAGCATTCAGAAGAGCAAAAGAGGTATCAGAATTTATTTAATACTTTGCTAAGGTGTTTGAAGCTTGCAACAGAGCGTTGCTGTAAATTAATTAATCATTAAAATAAACAGAATTTGAAATAGATCTAATTACCATCAATGTAAAAAAAGAGATAAAAAGAATAAAAGATTAAGTTTTCAAATAAACGTTTGGTTACACTGTTACACATAAAACTCGTAAAGCCTTCTCTATTGCTATCATAATAAACTTCATTTTCGACCTCACACACTATCTAGTTAAAACTATATAGGGGCAATCGGTATCTCTTTTTTTTAAGTGATGAATGCAAGTCCTCTTTTTATCTTTTGATGCTACAATACTTTTCACGTAATACAATAACATTTTAATGCCGTGGATATTTATTTTCCATAAGCCTAAAAGAGTAATCAGGAGTTTATTTACCGATGTTGCGCGTTGAGACCTAGCTCTTGGTTGCCGTTCTACTTCATTTCAAAGATGTTTTCTGTCAGATTGTAATAAATCAGAAGACCAGGACAAATATTTTAGGAACAAATAGACAGATGACACTGGAGTCTCCTCTTCATTCTATTCTCCTCATATTTCTTTGGTGGGGGTTTTAAGTCCATTTTATCGTGTTTTTGCATTTCTCTGGGCTATCGTGTTTTTAAAGTGAAACATATTAGTACAAATTCCCTAATTTGCATCATTGTCCAGAAACTTTAACCATGTGGTGTTTCAATTGTAATTTGTACGGGTTTTTTTTTCAAATAGCAATGAATCTCAGACACATGGTGAACATTTCAACCGCAATCTCTAAGGCCGTCTGCACACGGAGCGACTCAAAGGAAACTGAACTGGTTAGCAATTCAAATTGCTTATCGGTTGCACACTCGTTAGTGATGCGGCTCCGCACACGGACCTACTCAAAAGTGATTCAAATCAATAGTTTGCGACCTGTCATGGAAGGAAGAACATCATTATTTCGGGCCTTTTTTAGCTAAATTATTATCAGAAATTAATTTATTTTAAAAAATTGTCAAAATAGATCGTCTTTGATCAATCGTTTAAAAATGGACTGTATATATGGGCGCACATATTCCATAGAACAAAAAACGTTAGAATTTTATTTCATCGCTAATCAGAAGTCACGTGACTCTCGTGTACGTCATTTGGCAGCTTGCCAAAAGAGTGGCTGTAACATAGATTGTGTAATAACACGCACAACGCAAGAGAAACTGGCGACTGAAGTTGCTAGTGACTCGACACGTTGAGTTGCCTGCGACTGATTACAAACGCGTTGCTGACGGGTTTGTAACCAGTTGCGCCGTGTGCGTGGCTCCATTCAATTACATCGGTTACGACCAGTGGCGTACGCAAGGGGGGGTTGATGGGGGTTATAACCCCGACCCATTGGTTCTGATTACATATATTATTTAATTAGGTTTACGCTTTGCACTGATTGCTCAAAACTACTCTTTCATAGTAATAGTCTAGTCCAATTAGCTCAAAATGGCAGCGAATCATGCATTAAATGAAGGGGTTGAGATTTTATCAGGAATGTGTAGGGGATGGTCCCCTGAGCAACGCATAATAAAGTCCCCTCGATTTCAGGCTCCGCGGGGGGGGGGGGGGGTTATGAGGTCATTTTTTTCAGTTTTTGGCGTTTATCTCGAAAACGGTGCGTCGAAAATAAAAATCTCATGCCGAAAAATTAAAGCTTATAAAATTCCCTTCCAAATGGTATATCCATTTTTGTACCCAAGTGTTACCGTTTTCGAGATATGAGCCGTTGAATATGAAAATTTTTCAAAAAAAGTGGTAGCGGTTCAGGTATCTCGTCAAACTTCCTCTTCTAACTTTTTCCCCTTCCATTTCTCAGAAAACTCGTGATAGAGAAAGTTGTAGAGCGAAATATTTCATTCAAAAATGTATAGTGTTATGCTAATTTATCTTCACCAAGTAAATAGTTAGAGCGTTTTGAAGTTTAGGGGTTCTTTTCAACATTTTGCTTGTAAAATGCTCGTCACTCAAGTTTCGTTTCCATGGTCTGTAACTCTCTTAACCACTTTGTATGCTGTTTAATTAGATACGTATAGTATTCATAACCCATATAAATAATAAATTATGTATTCCTGTACGCATAATATATATCTCATAATATACAGAAGAACACTTGTAGTACAAAGGAGGAAGTAAGAAAACAAACCAAAATGTATAAAAGTTGTTCATATAATCAAAAAATGGTTATCAAAAGTAAGTTCAAACAACAGTTACATTAAATATATTATATACAATTTATTTCATCAACTGTTTTCCTGTATATTAAAAGCCGTCAATCTGATACTTCGGAAAAAGTTTCAAACATGTCAAAGTCTTCACTATCCTTTTAGCTTCTGTAGAATGTCCGAATTTTCATGAACTGATATCCCACAAAGGTGGCATCACACTAATGCCACGATCAAAGTCACTAAGCTCCTTTGACTTACTCATCGTCTCACAAACGCATAAATTTGACCTGACAAACCACTACCAATACTTTTATAGCTTTCCGTTACGCATCAAATTACGTCACCTGCTAGATCCACTTCTTTAGGGGTGTGTCCGGATACTTTTGGCCCGATAGTGTATAACGTATTATTGAATATTAATGAATTATATAAATTAATAAATTTACTTAATGGGGTCAGTACGAGCAAAGTGAAAGATACCTGTGGTGATTGAAATCATGCTCATTTGGCGGGGCCTGGAACATGAGCAGGAACATTCGTTCCTCAGCTCCAGTAATGTCTCCTGGTGAAGATTTGTAGTCATAAAACACTTTGGCGATGTTTGTTGTTCCATTGGCGAACCGCTGGATACATTGTACTATTGCTGCTTTGCTTTTACCATAAATCGCTGACGTAGTGTCACGTCCTGAGAAACTATGGATGCAGATAATGATAAGACCTGAAGATAAGACTGAATGATAAGACCTGAAGGTCTTGGGAAGAGTAAAGCCTGTCTTCTGTGTTGCCCCGTTCATGAAAAACACATTCGTGTCTCGTGGGGTGAGTGTCACAAGTTAGACCAGCAGATCTTACCTATCTACTATCACCACAGTTCAATGAGAGGTGTTTTGCCACTCACCTCTGACAATACTGCAGTCAGCATCTCCTTTTTCTGTAGTAGACTGTATATCTCTTGCACCCACGGCCTGAACTAACATAGTAATGAACTTGGTTTTTTTCCTTTCATTGGAAAGGAAGTTTTCCTGATGAACAGTAGCCACCATGTTCTTATTGAAGTCAATATCCACTGATGTTTTACTTGATGCTCTCCGATGTTGTTAGTCTCTTTCCATGGAGTTCGCGTCTTCATAACCATCAAAAAGCACAGCTGAACTGCTGCCGTAATGGTTGATCATGTACGATACATATTGATTGCAGATGGAGGCAAAGGTGGTGTTGGTGTTCCACTTTACTGTATGAAGCAGGAAGCCGCCATGGATTACCGTGAAACTGTTCTTCACATTGATCAGTTGATTGCATTTTGGGAAAGTATCAGACAGTGCTGACCTTTTGATTTTTCTCATTATCCCCTCGGCGAATAGAGACATGGGGTATGGGGCTAACTCGTACGGTAGCAACTCCTCTACATCCCCTTCTTTCTTGTTGGTGATCAGAGTTCTTTGAAATTTCATCAGAGGTTCTACCACTACTGCCTCATCATTAACTTTGATCATATTGCTCATCGCAGCTAAAGGAACGACTGGGTCCTTCTTGGATTGTTTCACTTCTGAGAAATTCATTCCAACAAAAGTGCTCATTGTGCGGGTTCCAATTTTCAAGGCCTGGTAGCAATTGACGTTACTTGTTCCAGTTACTCCCGTTGAAAGTGACATCAAACAATTGTGTTCAACAAAAGGCGGGTGATCAGCCAACCATTGAGCAAGCTTCCTTCTGTCTAGATCAGCTGTGGTTATGCGTGATGCTCGAAACTCAACATGTTGTTCCCCTCTTGCAGTATGGACACCACAAAACATCTCAAGTGAACTACATATTGCTGTAGCTGTGCGTGCTCCCCCAACCCATTTCTCCAACACCGAATCACTAAAGCCTCGTCCACGTGTTAATTCTCCTTCACTCTTCATGTGACACATGAGTGTCACCTCAATTGCCATGTCAGACCACACACCAGCCATTGGTGTTCCAGTTCTGTTGACAGTGAAGTATCCACGATCTATAAAATCCTGTTTAAGTTGAAGGTGGTTAGTCCCAGCATGTGTTGTACATATAGGTGAGTACACTTTGCAGAATGAAAATGCCCGCTGGCATGGAAGTAAGGTATCATCAGTTGGGCGCTTGTCATATGATCTTCCCAGTTACCAGTGTGCTGTGCTGCAATGAATTTTTTCATCAACACCACCATTTCAAAGTACTGGACCCACAAAGCTGCTGTTGGCCCATTACCTTTGAGACATGACAATTCGTTGCTCAATTTCCACTGAATGCTGACAAGGGGGGTATTTGTGGAAATGTGATGTGGAGTAATTTCTACTGAGGTCAGAAGTAACTGAACTAATTCTTCTTTTTCATATGGTGTGGTATCTAAATTTTCCAAAATGATCTGAGTTAAAGTGACACTTTTATACATTTTGGTTTGTTTTCTTACTTCCTCCTTTGTACTACAAGTGTTCTTCTGTATATTACGAGATATACATTATACGTACAGGTATACATAATTTATTATTTATATGGATTATGAATACTATACGTATCAAATTAAACAGCACACAAAGTGATTAAGAGAGTTACTGACCTTGGAAACGAAACTTGAGTGACGAGCATTTTAGTAGCAAAATGTCGAAAAGTACCCCTAAACTTCAAAACACTCTAACTATTTACCTGGTGAAGATAAATTAGCATAACTTTATACATTTTTGAAGGAAATCTTTCGCTCTACAACTTTCTCTATCACGAGTTTTCTGAGAAATTGAAGGGGAAAAAGTTAGAAGAGGAAGTTTGACGAGATACCTGAACCGCTACCACTTTTTTTGAAAAAAATTCATATTCAACGGCTCGTATCTCGAAAAAGGTAACACTTGGGCTCTAAGTTAGCACCTATCCTTTTTAATGTTTTTATGAATTACATTCCTAACTCTCCATTCACTACACTAGCCATGTTTGCGGATGACACGGCAATACTACCTAAGTATCAAAATATTAAATATATGCACAAGTTCCTACAGAGACATATTGGAATTCTTGAACGATGGTTCGAACGGTGGAGGCTCAAGTTAAGTCCTTCAAAATCTAAAGCTATTTTTTTCAGTTACAATAGAATTCCACCTCCTCCGGTCACAGTATGCAATCAACTGGTTCACTTTGAGAGAGAGGGCAAATACCTAGGAATTGACCTCGATAGTCGACTGACGTGGAAGAAAAATATTGAACATAACATTAGAAAATTTTTTTTAAGCCCGTAAGGATATCGCCCACCTCCTGTACCAGAATCAAAAGGGTTTAGATAAACTACTCTTGTATAAAACCGTACTGCGTCCCATCCTGTTGTACGCCGTTCCTGTTTGGGGCTCAGCGGCTGACACCCATATCCAGCTATTGCAGACAATTCAAAATAAAACACTCCGCGGTATTAGGAAGGCGCCCTGGTACCTTAAAAACGTACTTATTCACAGGGATATGAGAATCGAACCCATTCGGCAACACATTAAAGATCTCGCGTCTAACTTCTACATAAGATTATATTCAATAGACAACGAAGAAATAGCTAACCTCCCCGACTACGACCCAAGGAAATGCTATAGGCGTCCTAAGGCCACTTTGATTATTCACCCTGGTCTCCTTCCCCTTTCTTAACTCTCCCTCCAACCTCTTCTAAATTTTAATTTACATTTGCCGCTGCTTCTGGTTCTGACCTGCGTTTTTTTGATGGATCGACCTCAAGACTATCCTTACTAATTTTTGCTTAATCGTCTGCTACCATAATTTTTTAAAAATAAAACTTGCCACATTATTTACTTATTTATTTTTTGCTAGTATTACTATTATTTATTTTTATTTATTTATTATTATTATTATTATTATTAATATTTTTATTATTATTCTAACTTTCAAGTCAACACTTTTCTTTTAATCCTGAGAACGGAAATATAGCCACAACAAATTATCCATACCGAGGATATGGAGCCCTGCTTTCTGGTGCCTCGTTAATGTACCATGTCTATGTCTATGTCTACGGTAACACTTGGGTACAAACATGGATATACCATTTGGAAGGGAATTTTATAAGCTTTAATTTTTGGGTTTGACAATTTTCTGTGCCACATCCTGTTTTCGAGATAAACGCTGAAAACTGAAAAAAGTGACCTTTGGACCCGCACTCTACCCCCCGCGGCGCCTGAAATTGAGGGGACTTTATTAGGCGTTGGTCAGGGGACCAACCCCTACACATGCCTGAAAAAATCTCAACCCCTTCATTTAATCCGAAATGAAAACCTAATTTGATTGGACTATAACCCCCTCCTTTGAAAATTTCTGCGTACGCTACTGGTTATGACTCATCACGGACTGGTTTGTGATTGGAGTCAGTTATCATTTTCTTTTGACTTGCTCCGTGTGCAGACGGCCTAAGTGCTACTTCATGGGGAAGTTACTCTCTCATTAATGTTAACAATCACGCTTTCTAATTCTATCAGTAAAGGTAAATATATGATTAAAATGTTTCTTTTATTCCTAATTTACTCATATATCTTCCCTATTCATTACTTCAAACACAAACTCTTAAGATGTGGAAGATTTATAATTTTAATGGGTATATTGAAACCTAAAACGTAATCTCACTTTAGAGAAAGGTATTTATTTAAACGTATATCTTCACAATAAATCGTAATGCTACTGACATGAACAACGTAGAATATTAACAGCGTATATTGACTCGAAACTAAACCCAGAAACATTCCACGCCGTCTAAACGTGTTGCCATTCAGCAACTTATAAACAGTTAACATAATCTCGACGTAACCATGGAGTCGTAACATACTCCCATCTTTGATTATATGGCTTATAATCAAACAAAAAATACAAAACTTCTTACATGCGTACTAATTCGAATAAATAAGACAATAAAATGACATTCTCTTTTTTTCTCATATTCAAATTAAAATTAAACAGTTAACTAATAAAACAACAATATGAACATACTTATAAAAAAATTACAAATATACATTACAATATAAGCAAAGTTACTAATGTTCATTAAGAGAGTTCATTTAACTAAAAGTTTTAAGTGTCACAATATCTAGCTGGGAGTTTCAAAACTCTTCCTCTTTTCGTGGTTTTGTCCTTCTCTTTAATATCAAGACACACATCGTCTGGACTGATATCAACACTAGGAAGTTGGTCCTTTTGAGCCTTAGTAGAAGATGATCTGATATCCAAATCATCTTGATGCAACTCTAAAGGGTAGAGACGTTAAGCGGTCGAATAACATTGCCATTAGCGATTCTTAATTTCGCTACTCTCTGAATTGCATCTTTGCCCGGAAAGAGTTCAAGAATTCTGGCAATCGGCCAGTGAATTCTTTTCAGATTGTCTGAACCGATCAACACTATATCTCACGGACTAACTTATTCCTCTTTGCAGTTAAATGGGGATTTCGAACAAGTTCTTCGGAGTATTCTTCTTTAAATCGTTGTCTCAATGATTGTAGAACCTTTCTCTTAATTATTGTAGATATCGATCCCGTTTTAGAAAATATTTTGAATCAACAATATCTAGGTCTGCAGTATCCCCTTCTCATATCTTGGATAAAATGAGATGGTGATAAAGGCTTTCACTCATTCGGGTCATCCGATAGGTATGTCAGAGGACGATTGTTTATTGTACATTCAATGTCACAAAGTAAAGTGACTGTCTCTTCATAATTCAGGCTAGCTCGTCCAAGGTTTCTGCTAAGTAGCTCATTCACGGATCTGACCATACGCTCCCACCATCCACCATACCATGGTGCAGCTGGAGGATTGAAATGCCATTTGATTTGGAGCAACGCACTTTCTGTCTCTATTTTCTTCCACTCAAGTGCTTTTAAAGCTCGAGCTGTGCTGCTAAAATTGGTACCGTTGTCTGTATACATAATTGATGCTCTCTCTCTTCTCACAAAAAATCCGCCTAATCGCTTGGATAAATGCGTCTATCTATATAATCCATCTCGGCCCCCTCCTCTTTCAAGTATCGGCCATGAAACACCTGAAGACCAGTCACTACGTAGCAAGAACCTGAATACGCAGTAGAGGGTTAATTTCTCAAGTTCGGATGCATTTTCAATTGCTGTGGGGTTGAAGGCTGCCGGATATACAGTACAGATCTGCAATCCACCCAAGGCACCTCCAGCCCCCTGGATAAATGCGTCTGTTGAGAGAGAAGTAACCAACTCTAAATGGATTGCCCGGTAGACTCCACAGATAAACAGGACGATCCATGATTTTGTACCTCCTCGCAACTAAAGAGATCCTGCTAAATCAGCACCAGTCACTTGAAACGCAGCCACTCGATTAATTCTATCAATGGATAATGGACACATTTCTAGAATCACTTTCTTAGAAGAGTAACGCTTGCACTGTATGCAACTACGAAGGACTTCACGAACTACTCTTCGGCCTTTGAGAATCCAAAATCGTTGTCGCAAATATGATAGTGTTGTTTGTACTCCACTATTTCATAATATCTTATGATGGTGTTCAATCAATCGCCTTACTATAGGATGATCAGGCAAAACAATTGGACGTAAAAAGTCTTCTGGATCATCACTGAGAATCAGCCTTGTCTTTACCTTTAGTAAACCGCCATCATCACGAGAACTGTATGCTTTTGGCATATTTTCTTTCTTTTCAGGCGACCATTCTGACTGAACTAATCGTAACGCCACTGCTTCGGCATTTTCTACTTCTTGACCGATTAAATCTGAAGTGATTTTTGGAAGTTTCTGCTTGGCATTATGACAGAACCGGAGTATCCAAGCAATCGTTCGTATAACCTTAGGATAACTTGAGAAATACAACAATCTTCGGCTAAAATCTTCATTCTGAAATTCAATGGAAGTGCTTGCTGTAACATACTTCTTTCTCTCCATCAATGCTTCTTCAGGAATCGTAATATTTGCATTCGGCCAAGAGGTTTCTGGTTGACGTAACCATGATGGTCCCTCCTACCATCGACTGTGTAATAGTTCCTCAAAGTTACAGGGCGAGAAGGTCTGCTGTGTTCATTTCCCCGGGTACGAATCTCCAGTTGTTGATATCTGTGAGAGTCCGAATTTCTTTCACATGATTGCAAACAAAGGTATTCCAGAGCTCACTCTTCGTGATCCAACTCAGCACAACCGTAGAATCTGTCCACAAAGTGCACTGCTCAAAAAAATTAGGGGAGCAAGCAAAGAAGTTAAGAAAACCATGCGAGACAGCCACGTATTGGCATAAAATGGATAGTACACGCGTATCAATGCGCAATACAGAAAAAAGAAATAAAAAATTTGTAATTAAGCTTTAATTAATGAAAATATGGAAAAAACATGAAAAGAGGATTTAGGGCATCAATTTGGTTACATGTAAACGATAAAAAAAGTATTGTTTAGAAATGATGCAAGATTTTTAATATGGCGTGTGGTCTCCTTGAACAGCTAAGACTGCTGCACACCTGTTTTCCATGGATGCGATGATGTTATCGATAAGACTTTGGGAATACTGTTCCACTCCTCAAGAATTGCAATCTCCAAGTCTCGGAGAGTAAAAGGAGGCCTTGGTCTCGCAGCAATGCGTCGTCCTAGCATGTCCCAAACATGCTCGATTGGATTCAGGTCAGGAGAGCACACTGGCCATTCCATCCGCTGTATTGTTTCAGCTTCATGCATGTTCTCCACAAGACGAGCTGTATGTGGTCTGGCATTATCATGCTGGAAAACAAAGGAATCTCCAATGGCTGCAGCGTAAGGTATGACATGAGGTCTCAGTATCTCGTCTATATACCTTCGGGCCATCAAAGTACCATTCCGAATGATATGCAGGTCCGTACGTCCACCTATGCTGATTCCACCCCATACCATAAAACCAGCTAGTCTGTATTGTGACCTTTCACGAACGAATGTGGGGTTATTTCGAGTGCCCCTTTCCCTCCATACCAAAACACGTCGGGTGTCACACTCCAGCCTGAATCGGGACTCGTCTGTAAACAGCACTTGGCTCCAATCATGTTGCTCCCAATCTCGATGTTCAGCAGCCCATCTTCTTCGGGCCGCACGGTGGAGTGAGGTCAACGGAATGCAGACCTTTGGCCTACGTGCATAGAGACCTCCCTGATGAAGCCTATTACGTACTGTTTGGCTGGACACCCTTCGTCCTGTTACCAAGAGCAACTGTCTTTGCAGCTGAGTAGCATTGTCTGTTCTGTTTCGACAAGCTGTTAACAGTATATACCATTCATCAGTTGCTGTAGTGGCCCGTGGCCGACCTTGCCCTGGTCGACGTCTAACATTCCCTGTTTCTTGGAATCGATTCCACAGCCTTGCAACGAAATTCTGGCGACTCCAACAGCGTCCGTGACACTACGTTGTGTTTGCCCGGATTCAAGTCTGCCTATAATACGCCATGCCATGGATCCCGGTAAATCACGTTGTTGAGACATTTTCAAGTCACCTTTTCTCAAAAAGAATAACTGAGCAATTGAATTTCACAGTTAAGGCAGTGAAACAGACGTTTCTGCAACATCCCGATTTCCGCCCTTATGTTCTTTTTCTGGTTTTTGACGTCATGAACTTTGATTTGCATATGAAGTTTTCTTCTTCTGTTTCCTGCTAGGCTTTAAATTATGGATGATTTATTTTATGTTACTTATCGGTGTAAGTATTTGCGTAATTTCGTTAAAACCATGTGCTCCCCTAATTGTTTTGAGTAGTGTAGTTTGTAGAGGTAACTGTAACGCTGACTGTATTGTAGATGCTAATCTTGCACCAATCGCAGATCTTAGTGATTCTAGACGGGAAATGGATGCCCTTTGCATTGGAGCTACTCTTCCATTTAGCAGTGATCAATTTCACAGAAATGCCAGTCTCATCTTCTGACCGCAAAAATGCACAACACCCATTAACATCCTTAGATGCATCCGTAAATACGTGTAAACTATTTAGTGCATATTTTCCCATAGACATTCTTCTTGGAATGTTACACTGTTCTACTAAATGCAACGTTTTAATCCATTTTCTATATCTTTTCCGTATATCAATCGGTAATATCTCATCCTAATCAATTTTGTTTTTCCATGCCTCTTGCAAAAGCAATTTAGGCAATAATAATGCAAGGCAAACAAATCCAATCGGATCATAAACATTATTCACAACGGAAAGCAAACTTCGTTTAGTAATTGCATCAGAATCAGTGAATTCTTTCGGACCACAGCACGTCAGTCCATCCGTGAGGGTGTTCCATTTCAGGCCCAGCAACATTTGATACTGCTCTGCGGATCCAGTATAGGCCCAACATCGGAGATCAAATTTCCCTTCATTCATAATTTGCTTAGCTTGTGTCATTAATTCGTTAAGTTCATCCTTACTAGCCACGCTCGTAGCTAAATTGTCTACGTAGAAGCCTTCTTTTAATTTCTGGGTAGTTTTCTGCATGTCTTCAGTTTGGTACTGTTTCGAATTCAGGTGGTGTCTAATGGTAGCATTGAGAAGGAAAGGACTTGAAGAAACTCCAAATAGCACACGGCAGTGTCGGTATGTTTTCATCTTGTTACATTTTCTATCTTCCCACCACAGAAATCTTAAAACATCCCGATCTGGCGGGCTGACACTAAGTTGCAGAAAGGCTTGTCTGATGTCGGAAGTCACCCCTATGGCATTCAATCGGAATTTCATAAGAAGAAGGGCAATTTAATGAGACAAGCTTGGTCCAATCATTTAAGGAAGTGGAGCCTGGACCTTTAACGGATGCGTCGAACACAGGTCGAATTTTGGTTGTGTGACTGGACAGTTTTATCATCGTTCTGTGGGGCAGATAATGGCAAAATTCGTTAATTTCTGGATTTGCCACGTTTTCGATGATTCCCTCGTTTTCCCATTGTCTGAAATTATCGTAAGACTCAAAAAGATCTTCTCTCTTAAGTCCCTTTGAAATAGACCGCAACCTTGACTCGCCAAGTCATAGTGATTACTGAGAGGAGGGTGACCAGCTAGCCATGGAAGGGTGACTTCATATCTTTGATCTGGATTGACCCTAACAGTTTCTTGGAAATGAATAAGTATTTCTTCGTCTAATAAATGTGAAGATTTTTTTCCAGGGGATCTGTTATTCCTAATGTTTCTAACTCCCATAATTTAGGTATTTCAAAATTCTGTAGACTGAAAGAGTTCATATTAATTGTAGCTCTTCTTTTCTGGGAACCCAAAACGCTCCATCCAAATCTTGTCTCGATTGCTGAAATTCCAGATCTTAAAATTTGTATTTTACCTATCAGTATTTTTCCCAGTATGTCGGCCTCAAGCAACATGCGTATAGGAGGTTCTTCGGGCCCTATGTCAGTCAGGAAAATTCCGTGATCAGCGAGCTCAGAGATCAGCTCCGGATCTTTAACTCTAGGCAGAGTCGTACATATTGTAGGTTGATCTAGAACAGATACTTGTCAAAAAAATTTCCCATTTAGACTTTCTACACTGGTGTAAGAAATTAAGAGAATTTGCAGACTTGGTCGATTATCTCTAGAACTACTGTACCGATTTTAATGAAATTTGATATGTACATACATTGATACAATACAAAACAAATAACCATTCAACAATTGTAATAAACACGCATGATCATGCGTAACACTCGTTGGAGTTGGAAGATATGAAACAGCGGTTGCAGAATAAACAAAAAAAGGGTTAATTCTTGGTGTTGTTTTGCAGCAATCGGTTAATTTCAAATTGTAACAGTAAAAATGAGTAAACACCAACGTTTAGAGGATAGAGTGAGGTGGCGTATTGTGGGGAGGCTAGAAGCAGGCCAATCCCAAGTCCAAATTTGTAGAGAGTTCAATTTAACGCCGTGTGTAACTTATGGAAACAGTTCCAGGATACCGGATCCATCGAGGGAAAGCCTGGGCAAGGTCGTCCAAGAGCCATGACGGCCAGAGAAGATCGCCATTCGTCGATTATAGCGAGGCGTAACAGGAGTGCTACAGCTTCTCAGCTCTCTAGTGACTTGTATGCAGCCACAGGAACCCGTGTATTAAGTGTGACCGTTCTCTTCACTGATGAGTCCCGGTTCAGCCTAAACACCGATTCTCGCCGTACGTTCATATGGAGAGAACCAGGGACCCGCTACCTACCCTCCAATGTCCATGAAATCGACCATTATGGCGGAGGAGGTTTAATGGTCTGGGCAGGCATCATGTTGGATGGTTACACACATCTCCCTTTCTTTGAAACAGGCACTGTGACTGGTGTGAGGTATAGGGATGAGGTCTTGGAGCCCTATGTTCGCCTTTTCAGGGGTGCAGTTGGCCGTGAGTTCATTTTAATCGACGATAACGCGAAGCCACATAGAGCTCTTCTGGTCGACGAATTTCTAGAGAGTGAGGATATTCGCCGGATGGATTGGCCAGCCAGATCTCCAGACCTTAACCCTATAGAGCATATCTGGGACGCTCTGGGGAGGGCAATTGCAACTCGCAACCCCCCTCTGAGAACCATCCAGGGAATGAAAACAGCGTTGCTGAACGAGTGGGACCAATTGCCACAGGAAATGATAAACTGCCTTATTTCAAGTATGAAATCACGCTGCGAGACCTGTATATCTGTAAGATGGGACCATACCCCTTATTAACCCATTTTTTGTTTATTCTGCAACCGCTGTTTCATACCTTCCGACTCAACGAGTGTTACGCACGATCATGCGTGTGTATTACAATTATTGAATGGTTATTTGTTTTGTATTGTATCAATGTATGTACATATCAAATTTCATTAAAATTGGTACAGTAGTTCTAGAGATAATCGACCAAGTCTGCAATTTCTTACACCAGTGTAGGTTGACATCGTAATGGCCATGAGCTGCTTCTGGTGTTTGCCCTCCCCCAAAAAGTCCTTGTGACAACACCTCTTTCCCAGAAGGAGAAAGTCTGAGATCCTTTGCCAGGTCTTCTTCAATGTAGGATCGGTGAGATCCGTCATCCAACAATGCTCTTACGTATTGTATTATACCTTTATTGCGTACACAGATCATTAAAGTTTTCAAATATATGATATTTGGGGATCATTCTGTAGAAAATAAATAGCTTATATTTTCATCTTTCTTGGAATGCTCTTTCGTACTTAATTCTGGGCACAGTAATGCATAATGTCTTCTGGCACAGACAATACATCTCACAGAGTTTTGACATGTTTTTGCCATATGGCCAAGTTTCAGACATACTAAACAGCATTTTTTCTTCATCACTGCAGCCTTTTTCTCCTCTAACGACATATGCACAGTTTTCCCACAGTCCTGACTGTTATGATCTTTGTCACAAAAGAGGCAATGTAATTTAGAGGATACATTTCCTGAGGACGAAACGAGGGCCGATGCAGAAGGAAAATCAACTGGCTGTGTTTCTTGACTTTGCCTTTTAATTTTAGTATGGGGATCGAAACCAGATTCCGCCAAAGCTCGGTGCTCTTCACCCTCAACTTCGTTTCTTAGAAAGGTCATCAGTTCTTCGAGAAGTTTTTCTTTAATTAGAAACCGTGAAGAATCTGAATCCGACTGTCGATTCAGCTTTCCCAAGCCTTTAAAATATGCATTCGATGCCTATCCCAAGCCTTTAAAATATCCATTGGCAGGCAAGACTCTACGACTCATATAACATTGCTGCGTAATTTTCAGTCGTGACACCCAGTGTTTCTAAAGCTCTGAGATATGTACCCATTTGGTCGTAAAGTGTACTGAGTTTAACAGTAGCTCAATTTGTCACTAAAGTTAATAAATCTCTAATGTATACTACTATCAGCAAGTCATCTCGCCCAAACCGAGATTTTAGGTGATCAATAGCCTCGTCATAATTTTCTTTGGAATGTGGGTAACTGTTGGCAATGTCTCTAGCTTTCGCTTTTGGTTTTAAAGAGGACAGTAGATACTGAAATTTATATTTTCTTTTAAACGATCATCCTCATAAATGTGGGAAAACTGACCCCAAAACGCTACCCAAGTCCTTGGCATTAAATCAAATTCTTTTAAATTTAACTTAAGAAGATTCAAAGTAACGCTAGATGATGTACTGCGAAGAGAAATGTTGTCATCATTAGCGCCCTTTACAAGTAAGGCTCTTTCCCTCGTGAAACCACAATCCCGCGAGATTGAGTGCACGTGTGAAGGTGTCTGAGTGGAAGGGAAAGCTGCTTTGGAGCGTACTGCAAGTTTTCCCGCGCGCAATCCCATACGCACCAAGCAATCGCGAAAGAGTGTACGTGTAAAGGGCGCTATTCTTCATATTGTTGACGTAAAGCTCATACAGAGTCTTGATTTCAGTGAACCGATCCTTATACGACTCAATTAAATCAGACTCTTCATCTGAATATTCAAGATAAGCACCTAGTTCAGTATCCGTATCAAACAAACGATTAGATTTGTCAAGTATTTTATTATAAAGAATATGAATTTGCTTACTTTCGATTTCGGATTCTGTATTCAACTCTACAAATTTATTACACGCCGTAGTAAACAAACGTCGGAAATTCGTTCCTTGCTTCTTCAGCCTTTCCACATCACTTACTTCATCAGCATTTAAATTTCTCTTACCATCAGTCATCTTGGCCAGTATTTGAGTTCGTGTGTCACTAATGAAGTAACAGAGTCAATTTCGTAAGTTACTGGAAAACGTAACAAAGTTCTTTTTTATTCGCGGACGCCACTAATATTGAAACGTAAAACGTAATCTCATTTCAGAGACAGATATTTATTTAAACGTATATCTTCACAATAAATCGTAATGCTACTGACATGAACAACGTAGAATAAATATTAACAGCGTATATTGACTCGAAACTAAATCCAAAAACATTCCACACCGTCTAAGCGTGTTACCATTCAGCAACTTATAAATAGTTAACATGATCTCGACGTAACCATGGAGTCGTAACAAGGTATTTCACGGTATAAAATATGCGTAGCACAAGTACAGTGCCTGCAGTATATGGAAGTTACTAGAATATTGGGACATATTTGAAAGTTTTAAACCGATTTATTCAATCGACATTTACAATTACATACTACTTCCAAATAATGTTCAACTAGCAACTTACTTTTAAAACTAATCAAAAATTCTAATGCTAAGTCCTACACCGTTTGAAGCCCCTCTTGTGTATTACAAAACCAATGTTCCTTGGTTAAGCTTTTTTTTTCTTCTGAAAAATTCCTTCGCCAGCGACAAATGACATCTTGCGTGCAGCCAAAATGAAGGAAAATCTTTTTCAGATTACTAGTCACGTGATTATAAAGCCGAATGTCAATGGTCCTCAAGAAAGCGTAAGCTGGTTTGACAACATGCCTTTGCAGTGCAATAGCGTGGCGAAAAATCATTGATCTCCTCTTATAGGTAAACAATATTTAGAATCAGAAATTAATTTTGAATTTTACTTTCGTTAGTTCTTGGAATGGCTTGAGTCTGTTCGTATTCATCTAAGATAAGTAACATATTAGGAAAGTACGCCCCTATTGCCATTTAACAGTATTTCCGTTGGAACGATGTGCTGCTATTTCGAGCGTGTGCACCGACTTCTACAGTCTTATGTTAGTCACAAAGGCCATTACGAGAACAGCCAGTTATTTATACTCTTCGTTCTGCGTTTGAAACCTCTAAGGCCCTGTTCACAAAGAATCCGTCAGCGTCAACGTTACTCGTAATGATATATTTTTAACAAATCACAGACCTTAACAATTTCGAGGCTAATCGTTTGGAGGTTTGTAATTGGCTAAATATATTTCAATACAAGTAACGCTGACACTAATGGATTCTATGTGAACAAACCCTAAAAAGTGTGGTATAAAAAACTACGATCAGAATACGGTCAGTTATATTTTTCTTGAACATAAGAAATAAGAATCCGGTTGAAATTTATGAACGAAATTTCATTGAACGAAATTAATGTGATCCAAATAGCGTGGTCTTGTATATAGATGAATACGCAATATACATAACACTATTTATACAGGTATACATAGTACACATAACATGTGTGCATAGCATATATACGTCACAATGTATATATAAATTTTTAAAGATTTTTAAACTTACAATCTTGTTTTCAACCATCGCAACTACGATATTATCACAGGAAGGCATATGTATGAATGATGCAATAAACATACTGTCTAACAGAGCACCGAAGTTTGCAGTTAAAATCTGAAATTAATGTTTTAAATTCACATTAACTTTTTTTTATGTCTGTTATTATAATGATTTTATTTTTAAGACGGCCTCCAAGCCTGACATGTATAAATATTTAAAACTTAAATTTTCAGAAACAGGTTATGATGAGTTTGGTCTAGGGAAGAAGGGTTTTTATCAACAAATCATGCATAACCACTTCACTTAGATGTGAAATATTCGTGATTAGGAAATTAAGTGCCAGAACTTAATAAGCTTGGATATTTTATATCCCACCATTTTTTAGTCGTAACTTTTGTTTTGAAGCTTGGCGTTTCTTTTTTACTTTTTAAAAGTTTTTTTAGTGGATATCAGTTGTTTTTTTTAAATAGGTAAATAACCATTCACAAACTTGGCTTTTGCCGGCAAACAGTTGCCTGGTGCCTGGAGTCTCATCACCAGTTACAAACAGAGCCTGACTAAGGCAGGGGCATACGGGGCAGTTGCCCCGGGCCCCCACATCAGAGGGGGCCCCCAAATTGAATAGAAAGTTTAGTAATAAGTATTAAGTTCTTCATTACTGAAGTAGTGAAGCAGAGGGGGGCCCCCAAAGAAGTTTTTGCCCCGGGCCCCAATTGGGCTAAGTCGGGCCCTGGTTACAAATGTGTCACTTTGTTCACTTAATTGGAGCACTTTTTGTTTTTTCAAATCTCTGTAATAGGCCTGGTTGTTTTTTCGTTTTAATTGTATTTTGGATGGCATTTTTCTGTTCTAATCAATCTTTATAAACACAATGGGTAAATATTGTACTTTTTTTTCTTTTTTTGACTAATGTCCCTGGGGGCTGAAGACACTACACCCCAGTCCGGTGTACATATGAATACAAGGATATAGAGACAGACAAAGCCCACACTGACAGAAAAAGTTTATTAACAAACGATGACACCGGCGATGGACGATGGGTTGCACCTCCCCTTTCTAGACGGGGCTCCAATTGCAGGCGGAAGATTGACCGGTTCCCCAAGTCAGTCAAGAATGCAACCAAGTCTTACGCGGGAATCGAACCCGCGCCCCCGCGGCAGGCTGATGCCTTAACCACTTATCCACTGGGTGATAAATATTGTACTAAACACTATTTATACATCATTAATCATTTGCTATATGTATATTTTGTATACGTGTATGTATATTTTATTGAGAAATTAATAATTCTCTATTTTCCAAACCCACGTGGTTGTAGCAAAAAGCAAAATATGAATAATAATTAATCCTTATTATTTGATGTTTGTTTGTTTGTTTCGGGTTTTATGGCGCAAGGTCCAGAGAGGACATGCTGCGCCACCTTATTATTTCAATTCAATCCTTAGTATTTTCAATGGACATATAAAACAAACAAACAAATCGGGACATATACAAAATAATTAAAAATTCTATACACTTGCTGAAGATTTCACTTCCTTAAGAATCCAACATGTACGCTGATAATCGCTGACTATTTTTTTTGGGGGGAGGGGCTAATGTCCCTGGGGGATGACGACTTTACACCCCAGTTCGGTTTACATATGAATACAAGGAAATAGAAACAGACAAATCACACAAGCATTTTATTAACAAACGATGACACCGGCGATGGACGATGGGTTGCAGCTCCCCTTTCTAGACGGGACTCCTTTTGCAGGCAGAAGACTGACCAGTTCCCCAGAATACAACCAAGTCTTAAACTGAAATCGAATCCGCGCTCCCGGCGTGCCAGGCTGATGCCTTAACCACTTAGTCACTGGGCGACTATCGCCGATTCTTCTATGATTTAACGGATGGGAAAATAGCGTTGTTGCTGAATAATGGTTACCATTTTGGCGTACTATCGCCCTGAGATGTTAATTTTACAGTTTTATGCTAATTAAAGATAGAAATATTTCTTTTTTTTTAACTGAAACATATAAAAGATTTTAGGTTAGCGAATAACTTATCGAAAAATCCAAGCCTCAATCGAATCTGTTCAATATTAAACTCTATAGGTCTTTTTAAAATGTTGACGAAATAATTCTTGGTGAAAACACTATTCTAGCAAAATCCCTAACTTTACGGAAAATTAAAAATGCCTTATCTCGGTTAATTTTTAACTTTGAAAGTCCATTTTTATCTCAATTTAAAGTACTCTCTGAAAAGATTCTTCTACTTTTTTGTTTTAATTTTGTACGATGCTTGGTTCATTCAGAATTTTGTAATTTACACACACTGCTTTAACATGGGAAGTATAGGAAAGAGAGGTGCAGAGTATATAAGCAGTTAGCGGTCTGACGAATTTTTGTACTTGGCACGTTTACTCATTTGGCGTCTATTTTGTTTTTTAGCTTGGCGTTGCAGGTCGACCTCCCTGCTTGATATAGATGAATACGCAATATGCATAACGCATTTTATACATGTAAACATAATACGCATAACATGTGTGCATAGTATATATACGTCAGAATGTATATATAAACTTTTAAAGATTTTTAAACTTACAATGTTGTTTTCAACCATCGTAACTACGATATGATCACAGGAAGGCTTTTACCTCCATGGCTTAAATGCAACGAGACGCAAAGGTTAACAAACACACCAAAAAAAGACTATTACTTGGTCTTTTGTCTATTGAGGAAGCCATTATATCCAAAAGGGGAGATTAAACCTACGTTTCATGATCTCAAAGGTCGTAGAGAATGACAGTTTCGTAAGTAAATCCTGTAATTGTAAGAGGTTAAAAATTATCTGTTTTACACTTATTGTACGTTGATAATTATTTGTATACAAATTGTCAAAAGTTTATGTTTTCTATTTCTAGATATTGTGCCTTAATCAAAATCAAAGTATCTCCCACAAGACACAAATGCACCCTCATATATTCGTACCATGTATACCTATGTATGTATGTATATATATGTCGGACTTGACTTCTACTCCCGTACTATTTAATATAAATCCGAACCTCTTTTGTATCATGATGCAGTCGGTGAACCGGTGGTGACGCTTATCCTCTAAATATTTCCATCAAACAGTGTTATGTCGACACAAAGCCATAAAATAGTCCTATTGATGTTCCCAAACCTATTTATTAAATTTCTTTAAGAATCTCAGCTCCATCAAACATTAATTAAGAACCCCACCCAATTTAAATCCGTGCGCCTAACGGCACACGTCTTTTTCGTTGCTTAGTTATCCATGACTCTGAAATATATCCTTTGTTCCCAACCTTTTAACCAACGCGCACCGACGCTCATTAATTATTCGTCATAACGTACATGCTCTTTTGCTGACCGATGCACTTTCTTAACGCCAACTCTTCAAGGCTAATCCGTCTACTAAAAATTCTCCCTGTGGTATATTCAAAGATTGAATCAAGCCGACCCATTAGTTCTATTTTCACTGCAATGCATTACGCCTCTTAATTTGAACTCCCAGACTTTAATTGCTAAATCCTATATTTTATAGTTAACATCCCATTTTAAGTTTGCGCGATCTCCCCCCCCCCCATATTTTAGCATCACATATATATATACACTGCTGGCCACTGTAAATGCAACAACCTGAAGGAAACATACAAATAACATGAAATTTACAACAGGCATTAGCGGAGGTGAGATATGCAAATGATTAGAATTTCAGCGCAGACGCACATCACGCGCGCCTGTGGCGCCACTTCAAAGCTCTATTTAAGGCTTGGAGATTTCGACGATTTAAAGTTCGGCAATTGTGTTTTTCTTGCGGTTTTTTCAAAAAACGATCAATTATGCCTCGTCGAAAACAGCGATCATCTTTTGATAAAGTATCCGAGTTCGACAGAGGAAGGATAGTGGCCTACCGAGATTGTGGATTATCTTTCAGGGAAATCGGTAGTCGTGTTGGACGAAACCAAACAACTGTAATGCGGATATGTGATCGTTGGATGCAGGAAGGTACGACGGACCTGCGTGTTCGATCGCATCCACCTCAGCGCACCACTTCACGTGATGACAGCAAATTGTGTGCATGGCAGTGACGGATCGCTCAGTCACATCACGAACCATAGCACAGCACATGCAGTCTGTAACGCATCATCCAGTGTCTGCGCGTACCATTCGACGCCGTTTACAGCAGAGTGGTCTGTCCGCAAGACGTCCATTGCTTTGACTACCCTTGACGCAGAACCACAGACGACTCCGCCGCCAATGGTGCGATGACAGAAGGATGTGGACGGCAGAATGGAATGAAATTGTCTTTACTGACGAGTCACGCTTCTGTCTGCAACACCACGATGGTCGCATTCGAGTCTGGAGACACCTTGAAGAGAGGATGCTGAACAGCTGCGTTATGCACCGCACACTGGTCCTGCACCGGGTATTATGGTATGGGGTGGTATTGGATATCACTCTCGCACACCTCTAGTAAGCATTGCCGGTACTTTAAACACACAGCGCTACATCTCCGAGGTGTTGGAGCCAGTTGTCCTTCCTTACCTTCAGGGCTTGCCCACAGCCATATTTCAACAGGATAATGCGCGACCACACGTGGCACACATTGTCCAACGGTTCTTCGTCAATCGCCAGAATGAATTGCTTCCCTGGCCGCTTCGCTCTCCGGATCTTTCACCGATAGAAAACATGTGGTACATGGTTGCTCTACGATTGACCCAGATTCCATCCCCAGCTGCCACAGCAGATCAACTTTGACAACGTGTGGAAGCTGCTTGGTCTGCTGTACCCCAAGAACTCATCCAAAGTCTCTTTGAATCAATGCCGAGGCGTATGGCAGCGGTGATCTGCAACAATGGCGGCTACTCTGGCTACTGATTTTGGCAGGAACCACACTTCACAGAAGTCTATAAATTTAATCATTTGATACTTGGTCAACATGTTATCTACAAAATAAATTTTGTTGTGATATCGCTTGTCTTTCTTGGTGTTGCAATTTGTGTGGCCAGCAGTGTATATATATGTGTGTGTGTGTGTGTGTGTGTGTGTGCGCGCGCGCGCGCGTATGCCATTGTATGTAAAGATAAAGAACGATAGCAATACCCTGCTTGACTTTTAAAACCAAACTCTGCAACTGAAATATATACAAACAAAACTATATGTGTTCCATATTGCGTTGAGCCTTTTTTTTCTTAATCTCGCTAAAACGGCATTCCTGATACAGTAGCATAGTGTCATTGGCTAGTGTTAATAATCTAAAAAGCCTTGAAAATTTAACGCTTAAACTTGTTTTTTTTTTTTCAAACAACTCGCGTAAAACTGAAATAGCAGATTCATGGCTTAAGTTAATTTTACAGAATGATAGTTTTGAACTTTCTTTTCTTGTGAAACAAAAATGAAAAATAAATGATCATTCTTTAAACCGATACTTATTTTCCGCTTGTTCTGTCAAATTAGATATAATATCGCCCATAACCTCTCAAGAAACTGGATGAGTACTGTTTTAGCCAACAAACGTCTTTCCAAAAGTTCACAAGCAGTCCATCTCTGTCGGAAAAACAAAGAAATTACTGGCAATCATTCAATCTAAAATTTCAGTTACTTCTTTAAAAGAATTCTTGTTTTGAGCTCAAATTATGGAGTTTACTAAGCAAAGGCCTAGATCTCTCAAAAACCAATTCAGACACAAAGAAATTGCAACACATGCAACAACAAAGACTCACTGACATTTACGCCATTTTTTCCTCATGTGTTCTTGAACTTCGTACTATTTGAGATCAAATTTGACTGCACATGAAAATTTCGTTTTTTTTTGTAGATCGAACTGTAATTCAAACTCCTTGTTCTGAAAGATCTGATAGTTTTGAAAAGTTTTTTCTGGGCTTGATAGGAAAATAGATTACGATCCAAGATGTAAATTTAAACCCTCTGCCGTAAATGTCCTCTATCTAGTACATTTCTCACCACTTTTAGGTCACACCTGTTTTTTTCATTGCTATAAATGCAACTTACATTATTGTTGCCTTTTGAATAAAACTTATAATCATCAATAATTTTATTTAAACATTGCTGCTTGATACTAACAACATTGGTGGTAAATTATTTAAGCATAAGAATGTAGTATTTAGAGATATCACCTTTTTTTAAAAAAATTTTGTTTATCTTTAATATTTGATTGATATCTGAATCTAACTGCTGATAGTTGGTAAATTTTCATTTGCTTGTAAAATATGTAATTTCATCGTTGAATAAAGGTTATACCATTATCTTTAGATGTCTACTTAAACAAATACATTAAATATGCTTGCATACAATTTTGGGGTGATCTTAATTACTTAATCTTTATAAATGATTTTAATTATCAATCTGCAGTATTTGAAACTCTAAAGCTGTATCTTCTTCTTGGGCTATCTTAATTTGTTAATGTTTAAAAATACAAGTCAAAAAGCATCTAAAACAACGTATAGACATCATCTAAATAATGCATTACCTGCTATTTAATATCAAACTTAGTATCAAAAAATTTAGAAGGTCAATACCAAAATTATAATGCTAAATTTATCGCTCGATGTATTTAAAATAGTCAACATAGAAAAATTTTGGTCTCATGTGCTAATAAAAAAAAACTCTTCCTCAATACAAATTGAAAACTTCAAATGTATGTATTATCTTTCCCAGTCACTAGATTAAAATAAAAATTAAAAAACCATCACCTCGTCGCCTTTAAGAATTTCAATCTACTTCCTTATTGTATAGAACAAGCTGCAAAAGTTACAAATAAGTCCACGTATATTCGTAAAAAAAAAATGAGATTCCCCTTAAAACTGAAAAATAACAATATTATCTAAATTTTCTCATAAAGAAACTTGGTATTATCATTAGAGGAAGTCAAAACTTCAATTAAATAACGGGTGGAACTTCCGCATCGTGATTATACGGGAGTACCAAATTTAAAATGCTTCTATTGCTTTGTTTTTTTTTTAATTATTAAACTTGGATAAAAATTCTCTGTCGCAATTCAAGGTCTTCAGAATTTAAATCAACAAATTTGAATGTAGTCATTAACCCGGGACCGAATGCTATTTTTATCCGTGTTCACAAAGAAAAAAAATGTTTTCCTTTCTCTCTAAAATAACAGAAACCCAAAGCTTCCTAAAATGCACTCAATATATATATATATACACACTCATGGACAAAAAAATTAGCGCACCAAGAAGGAGTCGTCAAAATGAAACGAAATTTTACATACGTAATGACTACTTTGATATAAGTAAATGATAAGAAAATCAAAGAAAAAGGATAATTTTTTTCAGAGAAAAAGGCAAAGGAACGGAGGAGTTAATACTCCGTTGGACCCCCCTCTAGCGCGAATGCACGATGCGATACGATCGGGCATTGAGTCATACAAGTTCTGTATGATGTCTTGAGACATTTCGTTCCATATTTGCTGTAACCTTGCCTCTAGTTCGTTCAAACTCGTGGGATGCCCAACTCGTCGTCCCAAATGATCCCAGATATGCTCGATTGGAGACAAATCTGGGGATCGGGCAGGCCAAAGAAGGGTAGTAACAGTGCGGAGACAGTCTTGTGACACCCTTGCCGTATGCGGCCGAGCATTGTCTTGCTGAAAAATGGCTCCTGGGAGCCGTTGCATGAGTGGCAACACATGTGGTTGCAGGATTTCATGAACATACCGCTGGGCTGTCATGGTGCCACGGAACAATACTAGGGGTGACCGTGTATTGTAGGCAATGGCACCCCATATCATCACACCAGCTGTGGGAGCGATGTGTCGCTGTACAGCAAAGGCAGGATTGAAGCGTTCACCACGGGCTCTCCACACACGAACACGATTGTCATCACTGCCGAGATTGAATCTGGATTCGTCGCTAAAGACGACCTGGTTCCATTCCGCTGCAGTCCAGTTTCCTCGTGCGCGGCAAAACTCCAAACGGAGGCGTCGATGGGTGGGCGTCAAGGGCAGCACACGTAATGGGCACCGCGATACCAACTGTTCTTCAGCCAGGCGCCTTCGTATGGTTCGAGAAGACACAGGGGCCCCTAGTGAAGGTGCTACCTTTGCCTGGATGGCGGCCGATGAAGCAGTTGGCTGTACGCGTGCATTTCTTATGATGTGGTGGTCTTCTCGACGACTGGTCTGTCTAGGGCGTCCTGAGCCTGGTCTTCGTGTACATGACATCTCACGGGTCCACTGGTCCCAACACCTCCTCACAACACAATCAGAGTGGCCTAATTGACGAGCTACTCGCCTAGCTGACCACCCAGCTTCCATCATCCCGACGATTCTCCCCCTCTCAAACTGCGACAACTGCTTATATTGTCTTCGAACATGGCGTAATAGCATATCTATCTCAGCTCTTCCTTTGTAAATGATTCAGCACACTCAAACAAGCTTTGGTTACCTGTTTTATACTCCACAGAGTACGATGTTCAACGCCCTCTACCGGCTATACGTAATGCGCAATCACGCTGCATTTCTAATCATTTGCATATCTCCCCGACATGTACCTTCATTGCAAGTTTCGTTACGATCCCGCAATTATTTCTTGGTGCGCTAATTTTTTTGCCCCTTGAGTGTATATAATGAATTCCAACTAGTTTCAAACTAATTAATATAGTTTTACATTAGGTGTGATTTTCCTTTAAGGACAATTCCCAAATACATTTATGAACTGTCTCAATAGTGTAGTGGATTATGACATATCTGCTTCTGGTAATTTGGTCGAAGAACACAAAACGAATTGGATTTGCTTGGAACTTGAGTCAAACCTCCTATCAGTTGTCCCGTAGTACTTTTAATCTGTTAATTTAAAAAGTAAAAGTTGTCTGATTTTATAATTAAGGGACTAAAGAGGACAGATGGTTGATTGTTTTGCATTACCAGGCCAAAAAATTACTTCGAAAGAGAACTTAAACTATTGACAGGCCACTTAAAACAATGCATGGGGAAATAAACCTGCATAAAAAGGAAAAAAATGACTCATTAAATTGATGATGAGAAGAAAAATATTTCGACAATTATGATGCAAACGATAGCTTGTTAGAAAAGTTAGAAAAATCCCGTAACGAGTATATCTAAGCTAGCATTAGAAGCTGAAATTCATAAGTTCCTTTGAAAAATAATGCTAATCCCCAAACGTTCTGAAATATCGTTAATAAACACAGATATCATGGTTGAGCAGCGAGAAACCAACCATTCATGGCCAGACTTAAGAGAACGAAATGAATTGACCTTATATAAAGTTCGGAAGGGTAGTTTTAACGTAGGATTACGTTCCTCCGTAACGGTCCTCCGGAAAGCAAAATTTCAGACGCTAAAACCAACCGTCGTCGCGAGTTATAAATTTGGCAGCGCGCCAAACCCAGTCTTTTATCGCTTGGGCAAGAAGTAAGCATTTAAACAGAAAAGTACCAAAATGCATCAAAATTTTCACAATATATATATATATATATATATATATATAAATATATATATATGTGTGTGTGTGTGTGTGTGTGTGTAGTATTTCTGCAAAATCTCTTCTTATACCATAGTAATATTCTCTGTTGCTATGCGTAGCCAGAGACGCACCAAACCTTTGTCTTGCGGGAGGGACGGTCGAAAGAGAGGGTTGAATGACTATTAAAGCCGCTCGATAGAGGGATATGTTTTATTGTGCCCCCACGCGAGAGGCCGCAGGATTTTAGCTGGGGAGAGAGGGACAGACCTTCAGAGGGAAAAGTTGTGTGTTGGACTCCGTGCGATAGGCACGAGAGAGAGATTGTAATTCCAACGGGGCGAATCAAGGCCTGCGTTGTGGTGTATTTGATGGGAGCGAGAAAGCTGCCCGATCTTTTGTTCTGTTGAAGGGAAGCGAAGCTATCCCGTGATTATTGTTATATTGTACCGGAGACAGTAAAAGTAGGCTCTCCGGCATATCGTAATTGCTTTCCACATTAATAAACGATTATTGTTAAGTTTTAGCAAGTATAGTTGATTTATGACTCAAGTGTGTAATTATTGGACACCCCCTAGACGCCAGCCAGCTACGTAGACAGGAAAGTCTACATATATATATATATATATATATATACATATATATAATTAATATTTTTATTTTATTAATTTGCATTAGATTATTTAAAATTCACAAAATAACTATTCGAATGGAGACGACGTAACAAATATAAAACACACGCATTTATTTTACATGTGGCCTTTATGAAATTGAAAAATATCTCTTTGTTTCTTTTTGAACAGAAATAGCTTAAAGGCCCAGAGGTCTCGTGAAAATAATTATGAGGCCAAAATAATTATGAGACTATTTAAAATTCCGAAAATAACTATCCGGGTGGAGACGATGTAACAAATATAAAACACACGCATTTATTTTACATGTGGCCTTTATGAAATTGTAAAATATCTCTTTGTTTCTTTTTGCACAGAAATAGCTTAAAAGCCAGAGGTCTCGTGAAAATAATTATGAGGCCAAAATAATTATGAGACTATTTAAAATTCCGAAAATAACTATCCGGGTGGAGACGACGTAACAAATATAAAACACACGCATTTATTTTACATGTGGCCTTTATGAAATTGTAAAATATCTCTTTGTTTCTTTTTGCACAGAAATAGCTTAAAAGCCAGAGGTCTCGTGAAAATAATTATGAGGCCAAAATAATTATGAGACTATTTAAAATTCCGAAAATAACTATCCGGATGGAGACGACGTAACAAATATAAAACACACGCATTTATTTTACACGTGGCCTTTATGAAATTGCAAAATATCTCTTTGTTTCTTTTTGCACAGAAATAGCTTAAAGGCCCAGAGGTCTAATGAAAATAATTATGAGACTATTTGAAATTCTTAAAATAACTATTCGGAAAGAGACGACGTTACAAATATAAAACACATATGAAGAATAGCTCTCTGTATATTAGGATAGAACATTTTTATAAATTTCCCGATAAGGATCCTAAGCACAAAGCTTTGAGATATTGACCCTGGTGTTAAGGGCCTGTTCACATAGGAGTCCGTTGCGTTGCGTTAAAAAAAAGATGACGTTGAGACGAAAATAAACCAATCATATGCCTCCAAACGATTAACAATGAAATTTTTAACGCCTATGATTGGTTTATTTTCGTCTCAAACGTCATCTTTTCCTTAACGCAAGGCAACGGACTCCTATGTGAACAGGCCCTTATACAGGTACCCAAAACTACTTGAAATGCCTCCAAATCAATACATAGATTTAAATATAATTGGAAAAATGAGAGATTGGCGTAAAGGGGTGATTGAGAAGTCGCTGTTGGGCTAATTGCGAGTTAAACAGAAGTTATTCAAAGAATGCTTTATTGATGGATTGGGAAAATATAAGGTCAACTTATTGCAAAACTTTCCTCAAAATAACTCCTGAAATATATGCCTATCCATGAAAGGCATCCCACAAAAAATTAAGATAAGGTAGTTTGATGTTGTGTCACGGATGCTTCTTCGTGATAAAACGAAAGGGGGGGGGCATAGAAGCCATTCCTACTTGCTTTATATGCGGAGCTCTATGAGTTCAATTTGCAATCGTAGTTGTTAGGGTATTAACAACTACGATTTAATTTATTTTATATTTACATTTATTTAACATGTGGCCTTTTTGAAATTGTAAAGTATTTCTTTGTTTCTTTTTGCACGGAAATAGCTTAAAGGCCCAGAGGTCTCGTGAAAATAATTATGAGGCCAAAATAATTATGAGATTATTTAAAACTAGCTGAAGTACCCGGCATTGCCCGGGATTTTAACAATATTTGTTAACCAAAATCAACACAGTATAAATAACATAGAAATAGTATATGTGAAATGTTATACACATCTCAGAATTCAGGAATTTCAGCCTTTCATCATTGAAGCACTAAAATCCGAAAAGTAAAAATGTCAAATTGTCTAATGTTTGCTAACCAAAATTAATTTAAAACTAAACACTTTATAAATAACATTGAAAAAAACATGTGAAATCTTATACACATGAATAAAATGAAAACCCAATAAAAAATATATAAAATTATAATAAACTCCTCAGAATTCAGCTAGATTTAGCCTTTTATCATTTGGGCAGAAAAAGAAGCTGAAATTACAGGTTTAGCTGAAATTTCCAATAGAACCATTATATGACTGTAGCGTTGCCTCTTAAAAAATGAAGTGTTTGATTGAGGGCTGCAAACCATTCAACTCCTCTCCATATTAAACTCCTATAAACATCCTCTACATATTAAATTCCTTTTCTCTCCATAATAAACTCCTCAGAATTTTGGTAGATTCAGCCTTTCATCATAGTACCACTAAAACCTGAAACATCCTCTCCAGAAATATAAATTTATTAATTACAATAATTAAACTCACGCAAATGTATGAATTACATAAGTTTTTTAACCAACATTTGAATAATTCGTAAATGAAAAAGCATATGAAAATAAAGATAATAAGAACTTCCGGAATCGAAATTAATTACCCTTAATTTTTAATTAATAAAAAACCAACATGATATGAATAAAAACGATAGTTGATTAAAAGCATATGAAAATAAAGCTGTTATAAAGATAATAATAAAAAAAGCATATGAAAATAATGCTCGCGTATGAAGTTAACTTTATGATATAAAGATAGTAATAATAATATAAACCACGTGCATAAAATATTTAGCATTTCAAGCGAAATAAATTCATTTTTAGAAAAAAACTACTTTTAATCGAGAAATTAAATACATTGCACAAAATTTTGATTTTACCAACTTTCTACCCTACAATTTACACCCTACTTCTTTGAAGTTGGGTGTTGAAACATTCTCTTTGAAAATTTACACCCTACTTCTTTTAAATAGTGTGTAAATATAAAGTTTTAACATCGAATTGAATGCCAGTTAAAAATTATTGTTGTTTAAAATCATATGAAAATTACGCTATTATAAAGATAAAAAAAAGCATAGGAAAATAATGCGTGCGCATGAAGTTAACGTTACGATATAAAGATAGTAATAATAATATATATATATATATAAAACAGTTCCGTAACTAACTGACTGACTGACTGATTGACTGACTGACATACAACGTACAGACCAAACCGCGGGAAATAAAAGGGCTGAAAATTTGCATGGCGATTCTTCTTTTAGTGTAGGAGTGCACTAAGAAAGATTTTTGAAAAATTCTTCTTAGATTTTTTTAAAATAAAATTTTTGAGTTGTTTTAGTAACTTTTTTTAAGTTTGCATTTAAAATAATAATAATTTGAGGGTTATAAAATTTATGTCACGAAAAAGATCATAAAAATTCCTTTAATATGAAATCTTTTTCGAATCTTTACCTCCATTTTATGATTTTTGGTGAATTTTTAAAGATTAATTTTTAGAATTTAACCTTTTACATGCCACACTATGATCAAGGAATAAAGTATCATATTTTGCTGCGTAACTTTGGTCGATAACTTCCAGGAAGTCGGTCCAACAGGTGTACTCCACTCATTCCTTTATTATATAATTTTATAATGTAAGGTTAAGGAAAATCAACTTTTATTTTAGCTCGGACATATCTTTTTGCTCTTCCTAATGGTTCGTGAGTGATAAAATTTGATGTAATAGTTACAACAAAACTATCGTTCCAATAGCACATATAAACTTCTCCATCGCATCGGTAATCAAACTCTCCACGTTGAAATTTCGATATTTCTTTTGCTGTTTTAAGAGAACATTGTCCCGTTCTGGAATCTCGCACTGTGCTGATTGCCTTAAAGCCTTAATAGTTCGGAGACAACTTTTGATCCAAGTGGCAAATTTTCATTTTTCGAACTTTTTCCACCGTAGATAGACATAGCATAAGGATAACCATTTGCTGAGCAGATCATCCAAACTTTGAAACCAAAGCGAATTGGCTTTCCACGTATGAATACCTTAGCCGAACGATGTCCATAACACGGAACCATGGATTCATCGATACTCATATTTTCATGAAAAAATCCAAATTGAGACGAAAATTTTTTCCCACCTCTTTATAAAAGGGAGAAATTTTTCCTAATTTATCGCCTGGTTTCAATTTACTATTATCAACAATGTGGAAATAATTTTAACATCCGAAATTTATTTCTGGGCATTGTATTGTTAACAATTAGGATATGCAAATCTTCCTGAGAGATCCAATATGTATTTTCATCAGGTACTGAGTGGTAGCCACTAAACAACAGTAATCCAAGAAACTGCCGAATGTCATTTGCGTCGACGTCTAAAGAGTCTCCTTTTTGTAGGGCATACAGCTTTGTAAGTTCGGCTGAATTTTCTAAGTAATCAGACGGCAGAATCACTGATCACGTGTGATATCACTGCTTTTGTATATCGTTACATGCCAATGTTCCTTTTTTGGAACATTGCATTTTTACGCAGTCTTGAGGAAATATTTCTTGTTATTATTTTAATTTATTTTATTAACTCGTTAAACTTGTCCTTTGCAAGTACGATGGGGAAATTTTTGGGTGGATTTGAATTTTTAGGAATTTTATGGAATTTTTTTTCTTACGTACTGTAAAAATTGTGAAAAAAGCTGATTTTTAGAAATTTTTCTACGCTAAAATATTCATATTTGAAAAAAAAAAGTCAAAAAATCAATCATGCCTTCTATAATATACGGTAATTTTTTCAAACTGACAGATATCACACTTTATTTTTAAAAAAAATATTAAACATGGTGTTCCAAAAAAGGAACATTGGCATGTAAAAGGTTAATTTATTAAACGCTGATCACGTGATTCCTTTTTCTGTTACTTTAAATAAATTTATCTTCACATAACAACGAAATAGGCAAAAAAATACATTTTTTTCTTGCTAATGCGGCAGACGATTGGACATTATTCAAAAAAATATTAAAATAATGTAAAAGATATGTTCCTCAAACTGTACTACATTAACTGTACTATATTCTTTAGTATGTCCTATGAGATTTAATTTGAATACTTTCTTCTACATTATTTTGTCTATAAAAATATCCCTTACGATTTTTTTATTAATATATTTTTTTTTGTTTTTTTTACATCAATCGTATACATTGATCGTCGTATTTATTATATATATATATATATATATATTGGCATTAATTGCATACACTGACATTGTATTTAATTTGAATGTACCGTTCGTTTAGGAACACCTGGTTTATGGAATACTAAAAGTTTAAAATAGTGGCGCCATCTATTTATAATAAACCTACCAAAATCCATTAAAAACTAAACACAGTATAAATAACATAGAAAAAAAAGCATACGAAATGTTATACACATTAATAATATGAAAACCAATTAAAATATATAAATGTATAATAAACTCCTCAGATTTCAGCTATATTCGGTCTTTCATCATAAAAAAGCTGAAAATTTTTTTTTTTAAATAATAAAATAAAATAAAAGTAATAATTTAAAAAATAATAAAATAAAATAAAGATAATAATTAAAAAAATAATAAAATAAAAGCTGAAATAAAAAAGCCTTCATAAAAGAGCTGAAAATACAGGTTTAGCAAAATTTGCACGATCCCATACTCGAACCCGAGACTTACGGGGTACCAAATGAACCGCTTTAACTACTACGCCACGATTATGCACAACACTGTTGAGTAAAGTAAAAAATATACGCAATGAGTTTTTTGGAAAGTTGCTATGGGTTGGTGAATATACATATATTTATGGAGTAAGAGGAGTTTTAAGTGAGAAATAAGTTAGCAGGATAGAAGCTTAGTCTTTAACTCTTCAATAGACACAGAGACATAAGCTAGGAGGATTGCAGTAGCGATTAAAAAAGATCGTGACACTTAGCGTGGTTGATTCGAATTTTCCATCGCGTGTGAGAGTGTCAATATGCCGTTGGATCCGATTTATTTTAGAGTATAAAATCTGACTTGAAAGATTATTATTTTCATTTATTATTCTGGTTTAATATATAACTTGAAACTTTTTGATTTTATTTATTTTTATCTTTTCGCTCGCTGTTTGCCAGCTAACCCTAACGTGGACGCCATATTCAGAGCGGTGATTCCACAAAGTGTAACAGCTTACAAATTGTTGGTTTTTTATTAATTAAAAATAAACGGTAATTAATTTCGATTTTTGAAGTTCTTCAGACCCTCGGCTGTTTTTAAAGACGCCTGTATGTAAAATTTCACGATCGTTGCTCCTAAACTGTGGATTTCTATACAATTACAGAGATACAAACATTCATTTTTATATATTAGATTCCCCAAATAACTATCCGGAAGGTGGTGACGTAACAAATATAAAGCACATGCATTTATTTTACATGTGGCCTTTTTGAAATTGTAAAATGTCTCTTTGTTTCTTTTTGCACAGAAATAGAATAAAGGCCCAGAAGTCTCAATTACAGGTAACCCCCGTATAACACGGCACTTCTATAGCAGGGATTCACTCTAACATGGTTCGAGAACTGGAAACATCGCCGTATAATCCGATGCTTTTATAGCACGGATTCACTTTAACACGGTTCGAGAATTGGGAACATCGCCGTATAACCCGATGCTTTTATAGCACGGATTCACTCTAACACGGTTCGAGAACTGGGAACATTGCCGTATAACCCGATGTTTTTATAGCACGATTCACTCTAACACTGTTGGAAAATTGGGAACACCCCCGTATAACACGGTACTTCTGTAGCACGGATTCACTCTAACACGGTTCGAGAATTGGGAACATCGCCGTATAACCCGATGATTTTACAGCACGGATTCACTCTAACGCAGTTCGAGAATGGGTAAAACCCTCGTACAACATGAAATGTAATAAAAACTATTGAAAGCGAACTTTATCTAATTTTAAATTGAGGAAATCCCCGTAGAACAACTCAATAAACGTAATAAAACTTTTAAGGGTGAAAGATACATCATTTGACATTTTTCATTCGAGGGCGTACGTACTATCAGATTTTCCTACTTAATTTTCGTGAACTATTAATACTTAAGTACACTTTAAGACTTTAATTGTGTCTCTTTTTTGGATACGTAGATTAAAAATTTTAGGGGAAGTAGTACTCGACCTTTTTTAAAGAAATAATAATTAATGTTTTTATTTTTGTGAATTAATCTGTAGCCCTAAGCTATATATGGCGAAAATAAAAAAATGTCTCTTAAAAGACATTTCATCTCTATGGAAACAAAATTACAAATTTTAGATCGGCTCAAAAAGGGTGAAAAGCTATCATATGTCGCCAAATTGTTGGATTTAAATGAGGCGACGATACGAACTATAAGGAAAAATGATCAGAAAATCTGAGATTCCATTGCTGCAGGCTGTTCTATCTCCTTAAACATGACATCTTTTCCTAGAGCAGCAATAACTGAGCAGATGGAAAAAAAACCTTAGCATCTGGATTGAACTCTATAAAATACCCGAATTCCACTGAGCACCAATATTATTATTAAACGCAAAGCCTTGAAAATTTACGACTACTTAAAGGAAAATGAAGAAACTGAGATTAATCCAGATTTTGTAGACCAGCAAAGGGTGGTTTGATCGCATGAGAAAACGCTTATCACTATAAAACCTAAAAAAGAAGGTGAAAGTTCATCAGCCGATAAAGAAGCCACCGAAATTTATCCAATCGAATTGTAAAGAATTATTGAAGAAGGTGGATATTCAACACACCAGGATTTTAATGCCGACTATACTGCTCTTTGGTTTGAATTAATGCCCAAGAGGACATATATTTCTAAAGACGAAAAAGTTGTGCCAGGTTCCAAGATATCAAAAGACCGTGTAACATTACTTATGTGCAGTAATGCTTCAGGTGATCACATGATAAAATCTATGCTTAAAGATATGTTGCCAAAAAGAAAATGAACTAGGTTAATAGTGCTCGGTGATGACGAAGAAAACATGGTTTAATTCATATTAATATGTATTACTTCTGAAGAAAATTTTAATAAAGATATTTATCTTAATTATGAAAATATAATAGCTTGTTTTTTAATTTCTGGAACCTAACTTTCCGGACTAGTTCTTTGTTTCGTATAACACGGATTCGCATAACACGCCAATTTTTTGGAACATAACTCCCGTGTTATACCTGTATATCCCTCGTGAAACGCAACGTGTTAAGCTTATATAAGGTTTTGAATTTTATTTCAAAGTTGCATTTCAAGAGCGTTTATCTTTATGAAACAGATGCATAAGAAATTTATTTTCCTAACTAACCTTGATCTATGCAGATATAAATTTCTGCTAATACTCTTACATTTTTTAACATCAGATGTTTGTTATCATTTTCCCACTGGGTTGCGATAAATGTTATATAAAAATGAATAAATTTTAAAGAAGATGAATATTTATTACTAGGCAACTTTAAATAATATCCAAAATATTAATTTACTCTACTTTTACCCTTCCCAAGCAGTAATTAAATCCAAACACATTTTTTATAACTGCTTTTTGCTACTGTACAATTCGCTTTTTATAATTAATATGAATTATGTATTTTCTCATGTTTACTTAGATACTCTATTCCTGCAGGAATCAGTTTTCTAACATGTTTATGTGTATATCAAGGTTATTACAATGAGCATTGTTAAGTGATGGGATATTGTTCTTTTAAAACTTTAGAATATTTATTATCTCTGAGGATAAGTTTATTTTCATTATTAGTCTATCAAATCAAAAATCATGTATAAAATCTCAGACTGAGATTTCGTAGTTAACCTTTAGCTTACGGGACCAATTTCTCCGATTCCCTCTTTAGAATGGGAAATTTCCTTACCCCTTTATAACAACGACCATTAAGGGATATATATATATATATATATATATATATATATATATATATATATATATATATCCTCTTCAGACCCGAAGAAATAATAACTTAAATATCCTTTCATGGCTTTTACACTCATATATTGACATCAAAGATCATAAAGAAAAACATTTTTCTAAAATGGATAATTTAGGGGGCTAGTAATTTAAGGTCCACGTGTGTGGACCTCAGGTCTCAACGGAGTAAAATATCGAAAAATTTCCAAATGATTAAAATACCCAAAATTAGTTAAAAATGACTTAAAATTCAAACTCTAAGTGGTTAAATGCAATGGTAACTGTCTTAATGAATAGTAATAACAATTTACAGAAAAAAAAATTTAATTTTTTTGACTGATTTTAAAATTTACCCTTTTTTTAACATTTTTATGTAGAATGATACTTTTCAAAGTAATTATTCCTTACTCCACAGAAATACATGTTACATTTTATGCATACTACTCTTGAGTTGCATCCTGATAATCGGCATTTGGAAGCATTTTTATCATCCGTAAATTTTGGTAAATGTCCTACTCCATCTAGGTGCACTTCCTTAGTTGGTAGGTTCACTACAGCTCTGTGTTTCACTGGCATGTTTTCATCCTCATTTATCGTACACAAATATTTTCTTTTCTGTTTGTTGGTTCTGTTTCCTTCGTATTTCAGGAGACCAGAGGCAATTGTCATACGGTATTCCAATAGTGACATGCATTGCTTGATACCATTTAATTTTGAAATCTCCTATATTGAATCCAGCAGTTGGATATGGGACGATCTATAAAATTGCTAAATACATACACGGGCCGTTTCTTAGCTTTAACAATGCATCTGTAATATGCCAAATATCGGTGACATAAATCTGTACCACCCATAAATTCATTGTAAGAGTGCACAATCGCGGGTTGTGGTACGCTAGTCTTTCTCTTTTCTTCTTTGGACCACCTATTGCAGCTAAAAATAGGTTCACTTCCAACACATTAAGACAATAAAACGACAGATCTATTATCCTTCCATTTTAAAATGCAGATATTTTTACCATCCCGGACAAGTTCATCCCATTCACTCTGTATATATAACGTGATTTGAGTTCTTAGGAAAAGTTTCAGCAAGGCATTTTATAATACAGCCACCTAAACCCAAAGTCTTTAAAACTTCTGGGGGAGCACTTCCTTTTCCATCATAAATGGCAAAATCCAAGACCAAACCATCCCTGGCTGACAGAACAAAAAAGTAAAAGAAACTCCTAATAATAAAATACTCGACATAAACATTCTAATTAGGTTTATTTTTTATTATCATGCAAGATAATGCAATAATAGCAACTAAAAACTGTCACTTTCTATTGATGAAGAAAAAAAAGCTCTACTATATTAACTTGTTAAATTTTAAAAAACATACATACTCATAATTATATCAAAAATAAATTAAAGTTATAGGAAATATATTTATAAAGAAATAATAATAAATTATGATATAATTATGAAATCTACAATTATTTATAAGTAGGTTTAATTATTTCCATGATCACAAAAGATTATTCGATGAATGCAACATAGAAACTGGAAATTTCTAATCAGAAAGGATAAAAAATCTATAATTCTTGTTAAATATGAAAAAATATACATTTGAAAGCTCATAATTATTCCACGAATAAATTAAAGTTATATGAAATACATAAAAAAAGAAACAATGGTAAATTATAGTAAAATTAATGGATTTCACTATTACTGCTTTTTCACTCCATTGAGAACTGAGGTCCACATGTGTGGACCTGTACATAAATCACTACACTGTTCGTAAATATCACACAATTGAAAGTTTAATGGCTTTAAATAAGTTAATAATCTATAATGCTACAAATTTTATTGCGGAAAGTATCTATTTATTTTTAATAATTGTAAAAAGTATTTTCTTTTCGGCCACGTTGTCCGCAAGCCATTTTGCAAAATTGGATGAAACAACAATTCATCTAATGTGTAAATCCAGTTTCGTGCTGCCATTTATTGGTATCTATTTAAAGCAAAATCATTAATCTTTTCAGAAATGCGATAAAAATCTCAAAAAATTAAACGGTGTAGATTTTATGAGGCAAAGAAGCGAGGTCCACGTATGTGGACCTCAGGACTGAAGATATATATGTGTGTATATATATATATATATATATATATATATATATATATATATATATATATATATATATATATATATATAAGTCTAGATGTAGGTAATCATTCCGGGACGGACCAGGTCGGGAACATCTTAACATTGCGATGCCATTTTCTGAAATTTTTCTTGAAAAATAATGCCACAAAAGTTACATATTTTGAAAGCCCTTTAAAAAATATGAAAATTTCAAGTGAACAACACCCTAGCTCAAAACCGTTTAGTTTTGAAATATCTTCAAATTAAAATATCCATTGAAAGGAATCATTTATTCAATTGAGTCATTCACTTGAATTTCGAATTCATAATATATATATATATATATATATATATATATATATATATATATATATATATATATATATATATATATATATATATATATATATATATATATATGTATATATATATATGTGTGTGTGTGTGTATGTGTGTGTGTGTGTGTGTGTATGTATATATATATATTCATTCTTCGGCCCGTATTCTTGGGATACATGCTTTACCACCCCGTATGAAAAGGTTAAGATGTTGGAAATCTTTCGGAAAAACAGAGAGAGCCAGTTTAAGACTAATTTATTGTCCATCACCACTTGAAAGCTACGCTATTTAGGCGCAGTCTTGAATTGTAGGTTCCATCGATTTTCTGCTAATTTTATTGTCGTCCAGAATTTTGTAGAGTATCCCCTTGTTAGCATCATCCAAAGTAGTCTGTCTTCCCAAAATCCATACGAATTCTGTGAAGAAAAACATTATATAAAGATTCACAATTTGTTGTCTCTCATGATTAGTTCATCATGCACATTACTTAATTATATTTTACCTAGATACGTTGTGTAACATTACATTGAATGCTCTTAAGTAGGGCAATAAATTTATTTTTCCCGTTAAAGATTCTAACCACTGGAGGGTGTGTGCGTGTGGGGGGGGGGGGGAAGTTATTCAGAAGATGAAGTCGGTGTTTAAACCAGAGCTCCGCAACCTTTTATCTTCCACGGCACACCACAAGAAAAAGCTTGCAAATACGAGGGTTGTAAAAAAGTAATGGCAACATACCCGTAAAACATTTTTTTAATGAACGTACAAGCAAAATTACATTACATTCCTTCAATATACTCACCAGCTATACGGCACACCACAAGAAAAAGCTTGCGAATACGAGGGTTGTCAAAAAGTAATGTCAATATACCCGGAAAACATTTTTTAATGAACGTACAAGCAAAATTACATTACATTCCTTCAATATACTCAAAGTCTTGTACCTTTTGCCAGATGTCAGGAAGCCGTAGGATACCGTTGGAAAGGTGTTGTGTGTTGATGTCAGCGACGGAGCGCCCTAATGCTCGGATCACAGACGGCACATCAGGAAATCGGATGCCTCGAAGGGTTCTTTCAACTTTGGAAAGAGGTCGTAGTCACAAGGACTCATGTCAGGTGAGTACGGTGGGTGTTCAAACACCTCCCAAGACCATCGTCGCAAAAGATCATTTACAGCTCGTGCAACATGACAACGAGCATTGCCAGGCAGCATGATAGGAAGATTGCCCCGCAGCAAATGTGGCGTTTGTGCAGTATAGCCGGGTGCAGATGGTGCTGTAGCCAAGAGCAACCTTGATTTTAATCCCCGACCGCTGATCACTTTTTGTAAATAGGATTTATAGCGGTAGAAACGACACTGTCCGCTTCAATGTCACGCAGCAACTACCCCTTCTACTGGATCGACGGTTTTATGTACTCTACACATCGACAACAGCTCCACCTCACTCCACCGATATCGAGTTTGCGCATGCCCGATGTTTTACGACTTTCTGGGCTACGTTGCCACTACAATATTTATAACCCTCGTACATAAATTACAATAAATGCGTATATGTTTTATTAGATAAAAAACACAATAAAATATCTCTATGTATCAAGATAATTATAATCATTTAAGTTTTATATAAATCATTTTGAATTGTATACCAACACAAAAACAAAAATATAAAGTTGTAGTTTACAAGTAAAAAAATTTTCTGTTTAAATTTTTATATTAAATTTTTTTGGTCTTTCCTTAAGCCTAATAAATCAAAGTTAATTTAAACATAACTAATTTATTAATGAGATATTTGAGCTTGTTTTGATGAACATATGTACGTTTTATATTTGGCTCTATATTAGAAAGAGCTACTCGGAGTTCATGGTCAAGACCTTTTAAACATGATCGTTTGCCATTTTTAATTAGAACCAGTGTCGAAAACCTTTGTTCGCATAAGTATGTCGTAGAAAAAGGGAGCAAAATTGCAATGGCCTTGTCAGAAATACGTGGATATTCTTTCTTAACTGAAATCCAGAAATAGGAAGCTCGAGCATACATGCAATCTATGGTAACAACATGTTTTTTTTTGTGTGTATAATTACGACCCAGAGAAATTACATATTAGCAAAACATTAGAGGAATATTTTGCTTAGAAAAATTTCTAACAAATGCGGTGGTTAATTTTTTTATTATAATCGATAAAATCACCGGGGCACAGTCAAGATCCCCTCGCGGCACACTAGTGTGCCACGGCACGGAGGTTGCGGGGAACTGTTTAAACCATCTCGCACTGGGTGGATGAACTAGTCCTAACATATTTTAAATTAAAAACTATGCTTGATATATGAAAATGGCAAAGTCATTAAATCAATCTCAATTCAATGGGTCTCTCTAAATTTTAACCAGTCTGTTTTTTTTTCTTAATTTCCCCTCGTTTAGTTTGGTGGAAAAAAAATTCATTTTAATTAAATTAGTTAGTTAATATGATCCAATAGTTTTATAAAGTAACTAGACGAATACCCGGAGCTACGGAGCTCCGAATGCTACGGAGTACATTCAAATTAAATACAACGGTCAATGTATGCAATTAATACCAAAATAAACACCAAAAAATATATTTATAAAACAATCATAAAGGATATATTATACACAAAATAATGTAGAAGAAAATATTAAAATTAAATCTAATAGAACATTCTAAAGAATATAGTACAGTTAATATAGTACAGTTTCAGGAACATTTCTTTTATTGTATTTAAATATTTTTTTGGATAATTTCCAATCGTCTGCCGCACTAGAAAGAAGAAAAAAAATTTTGTCGATTTATTTTGTTGCTATGAACGTGACGATAAATTAATTTAAAGTATCACAAAAAGAAAAGAAACCACGTGATAAGCATTTAATAAATTAAATTCTAAAAATTAATCTCTAAAAATTCATCAAAAATCAGAAAATGGAGGTAAAGATTCGAAAAAGATTTCATCTTAAAGGATTTTTTGTGACCTTTCTCGTGATATAAATTTTATAACCCTCAGATTATTATTTTAAATGGAAACTTGAAAAAAAAGTCACAATAACAGCTTAAAAATTTAATTTTAAAAAATCCAAGAATCTTTCAAAAATATTTCTTAGTGCACCCCTACACTATAAGAAGAATAGCCATACAAAATTTTAGCCCTTTAGGTCCAGCGGTTTGGTCTGTGCGTTGTCTGTCAGTCAGTCAGTCAGTCAATCAGTCAGTCAATCAGTCAGTCAGTCAGTTTCAGAACTTTTTATATATATATAGATTAGATAATGCCCGTGATTTTTTTGGTATACGTTTTACAGCATTTATTCCTTATCACAACATGATTAATCATTCGTCCGGGATAAAAAAAAAGTCTCGTTTCTAGTAAATGGTTCTTCTCCGAAGCATTTAAATTATTATTAATGGCTGTTGAAGGTGCTACATTCATCGTAAGCAACTGGGAAAAGAAAAAAAATTCTCAAGAATAAAAAGAGATTATGGTCTCTCAATTAAGGCTCACAAATGTCTCCTCCATATCAATACATCGTATTGATAAATTCGCATTTACCGTTACTAAGTTCAACTCTTACTGAGTAAGTCTTAAAACTATTAATTCTTATAGGTATCAGTTTCTCGAAAATACAACAATGGCAATAAAGACAAGATAAATACGAAATTTCCCCTTAAATTCAACAAAATTTTAAAGGATATCAATTTTTGTAAAAGAAATCTGAAGCTTACCAGTTTTGAACAGCCTGAAAACGTCGAAACAGGAATATACGAGAGAGTAGTTTTCATAATCTGTCTCCAGCACCCAATAGTCACCCTTAATAGGCGCTAAATAGAGAACATACATCAATAAAAAATAAAATAAATACTATATATTTTTGCATTTATTGTAAGTAAGAACTCCTCGTTCAAAATTAAAGTGTAGCAAATAGTTATACAAACAGCATACTTCTTTTGAAAAAAAAACTGAACAATATTCTGAGACTATTACCATTTATAAATTTCTTTAAATAACATATTTTAAGACCTTATAGTTGATTTCTCAAATATTTTGTAGTAAACCAAGTGAGGAGGGGGTAAACATCCATTAAATCCATTGATATTCATACACATTGATTTTCTAGAAACTTTTACGTTCTGATGTCAATGAGACATTTTAGCTTACGCGTACATGCGAACAACAAAGACTCACTGACATTTACGCCGTTTTTTCCTCATATGTTCTTGAAATCTTTCCGATTGAAGATCATATTTGACTGCCCATGAAACGTTTGGTTTTGTTTTGTGGATTCATCTGTAATTCAAACTCCTTCTGAAAGATCTCATAGTTTTGGAAAGTTTTTCTGGGCATGATAGATTACAATCTAAGTCTTAGTATCAGACTGGCCATGGTAGACAACGATCTGGATGTAAAAATCTCTAAGCAGGATTATTCAGTTGCAAAGTATTGTTTAGAGCAGCGTTTCTTTAACTGTGGGTCGCAAAGCGAAATTTTGGGGTTGCAAAAATTTAATTCTGATACATGAATTTGATTCTTGTCACCTGCCGCGATTATCAAAGACATATATGTTATTTACTACTGTTTTTCATATATATACTACTATTTCTCATATACAAGCTCGTAAAAACTTTAAAAATTCATAAAAAGGAAGAAATGATGATAAAAAAGTGCAGTTTGCAAGAAAGGGCTCACAAGGAAGTCGGATTTTTTTTAGCAGCAAAATAAATATTTAAAAAAGTCACTGGTAGAGTCACTGGTCTAGCTTTGCGATCACTGCTACTCCCCGTGGACGATTCCACCGAGATATCATTCATAATGGTTTGCACCGCAGTAATATTCATAATGGTAAGCATAATGGTTTGCAGCGGCCCTCCGCCAACGAGGGTCTTCCACTTAGTGGTCGATCCTCCAAATACTCGTGTATCACGGTCTTTTGTTGCAAGATTGATTTGCATAATTCTGCTGAATCTCTCGAATGTCAGCGCCATCTACCGGCGACTTTTTAAAAACGTTTACGAACTTTTGGCTCACCCTATATATACTGGTTACCAAAGAAATAAACCATTTTTGAAAAAATATTTATCTTTATATTCTTATTTCGTAGGGTCACGAAAAAAATCTCTGATAAAGAGGGGTCATGAATGAAAGAAGCGCTGGTTTAGAGGCTTGAAGCCCTGGTTTCGACCCCAGCCCTGACATAGCGCACCCCGGAAAGAAAAGTGGCGCAACTCAAAAATGCAGCATTTGCGAAAAATCAACTTAAAGAATACTATAATGCTTGAACTAGCATTACTATAAAACTGATACAACTGTCCTTAGGTGGACAAATTGCGAGATAGAGATGTGTTGCTTTTCGTGCACGATGGATCAATTCATGCATATTTTTCAATGACATAACCTCAAAATTGCCATGCTTTGACTTGTGTCACTTTACTTGCCCGGGTGTGATATGGTCATTTTAGCGGTATCATAATAGCTCCTATGTGACTATCATTATAGAGGACCATTATATCTCCAACATTTGGAAAAGACGGTAAAGAACTGTTAGGAAGCTGATGGCGGGGGGAAAAAATTTAAGCACCATCGGAAATGATTGCAGAAATTGAATGACCATAATAATTCTCTTCAAAACAAAAGGAGGGAATTTATGAGGAATGGTGGTCGAGAAATGAAAGTTCCTCACATCGCTATGTTAGTTAATTCAATAGAATACCGATGTAAAGGGTAAAAGATCCAGCTTCTTCAGCAATTTACATCATTCAGTTTCAATCCGTAACTCAGATAATGGGCTTACGCAAGTTTTAGTTTACAATTAATATCAGTTATATTTATATAAATTTCGCTTAAACAAAAATTTCGGGGTCATTTTCAGCAATATACGCATTTAGATGTGTCTCGAATACTGTGCCCTAACTAAAATTATAGAGGTGCTCCTATTCATCTATAAACTATCTAAGACTGCAATTCAGTATTATATTATACAGTGTTCCAATAATATAAAACTACAATAGAATAATTGCTTTCAAACACTATGTGACGGAGTCTTTGCTGAGAATAGGAATCAAACATTTCGCATCTGGATATCAGCGTTCTGAACACTAGACCATAGCACCGATGTTAAGAAATAATCATCAATACCATTCTTCCTGTTCTCGTCGGATATTCTATTGGTCAATGCAAGAGATATTGGCTTTTTTACACCAAAGTCGTGGAGTGTTGGTCGCACATATTTAATTTTTTTATACTTTTTCCCCCATGAGGCTAATTTCTTTATCCTCCATGACTTTTCGCTCTGTGCTACATATAGGTCGCCAGTGTTCTTTCCGATGGTCGAACGCCCCTGTAACACCCATTCGACAATAGTGACATTCAAACCACTCGTCTGTGAATACCGAACTACCTTCCTGACTTAGATCATCCGGTGATGTGATAAAGATCACACACTCATATTCTGAAATCCCTTCTTCACAACTTTTTTTTTTCTTTTAACTTTTAAGCGCTAAATGTTACTTTTTATTTAAGGGTATTCGGGACATATAATTCTTCAAATTTTCGAAAAAACTTTTATTCCATTAAAAAAATTTCTGTTTTTTTCCGCTTAAAATGACGTTTAAATCATGTTTCTTTCTTAATTAGAACAGGAGATACTAATTTATTTATTTTTTTTTTTTTGCAACATTCTAATAACAGCCAAACTTTGTTTAAATCTTTAAATGTGTTTTTCTGCATGATGGGTTTTTTTTTCACAATTTCTCGTCTTTAAATTGTTAAAAGTCAAGAACCGTTAAAGATAAATGGTTCAAACTTGGAACTTCGTCTTTTTCAATTATTTTACTTTAATTTTGAGTCAGCAAATTTGAAAAAAATATTTACTTTTGAAATTATGATTTTTTTAAAATAAGTTATATCATTTTATTGGAAATTTTTAATCGAAATATTTTTAATTTTTTTTTAAATTAATATTTTTAAAAATGTTGAGTCAAAATTAAAACTTATATATTTTTGTTTAATTAAATAAAAAAAAATTTTTAAACGGCAAATTATATTTCGAGTTATAACAATTTTAAATTACCCCACTTTTTTAAAAAAAAACTTAAATTTATAAATTTTTTTTAAACTTTATGTGAAGTTTTATGAAGTGATTTTGTTTACAAATTATATGGTTAACCATCACAAAAAAATTTCAAATTTTAACTCAATTAATAAAATAAAATTTTAACTCAATAAATAAAATAAAATTTTAACTCAATAAATAAAATAAGATTTTAAATGTGTCTCGGACTCCCATAGCCTCTTCATTACCTCGGTCCACATTTGTGGACCTTCGCTTCTTAGCTTCTAAAAACATGTCATGAGAAAATTTGTAGTTCCAACCTCGCTGTTACATACGTGGATGTTCACGTTTTCTGGCAATTCTAATAGATGGCTGCAGTTGTACGGCGTTTGGGTAGAATTTCACATTACAGAAGTGATTTTCCAAAAATGGCGTCATCTCAGCGTGCACGAAAACGTAAGTAATTTTCATTATTGTATAATTTAGTTATTCACAAAATAATTTTATTTCTTTAAACTTATTAGTTCTATCATCTGTATGAAACTTTTTATTTTATATTAACCTAATATTAAAAACTAATATAGTCAAGAATATGCAGGTACACGTGTGTGTACCTTCGTACATATGGCTAAATTGTGACTGTGATAGTGATCATGTGAAATCCCATTGTACTATGAGTATTAATTTTATATCTATTTAGTAATATTTTTATGGGTATTTCAGTTAAGTGTTTAATGTTTAGGTACATCTAATACCTGTCTTTCTGGATTTTTTTTTCCATAATTTTGAAATTTTACCCCCAAAATTAGATAATTTAAAAAAAATAATGTTAGCTAATTTTCAATATATTTAGATATTTTGCATGGTTTGCATGATTGAAATAGTTATGAAACTAAATGTTAATGTAATATTTGAATAATATTTATAATAGCATATAATTTTAAAAATTAATGTTAGCTAATTTTGTAATGTTATATAATTTTTAGGAATACTGACTCAAGAGGAAATTGAAAATATTTTGCAGCAGAGTGACTTATGAGACATATCTAGTGATAGTGATGATGGTTGGCCCATTTCTAAAGAAACGACTATCAATGCGTCTGATATAGATCTATCATCAGATAGCGATGATAGATCTACGGCAATATGTGCCTAATAAACCTAATTGTCTTGGATTTAAAAATCTTGTTTTACCTGCAGTAGATGGCTTAGTTTTAGATTTTATTATCTGCGATGGTAAAGGATGTGTTCCTGTCGAAGATATGAGTAATTTGGGTGTAGGTGATGGCACTGTTAAGCGTCTTTCTGAAGCTATTCCTCAAGATTCTACGCATATAATTTATACCGATAGGTATTTACTGGAATTAAATGTGCAGAATATCTTCTTGAACATAATATTTTCTTGACTGGTACTGTGAGGAATAATAAAATTGGAATCGCTCAACAGAAATTGAGAAGTAATAAAGAAATCAAGAAAGGTGTGTGGGCTGAATTTGTTTGGGATGATGAAAAAGTGTGTGTGTTGCATTGGAAGGACAATAAAAGTGTCACACTTTTATCAACATGTGTAGGAAGTGAACCAGACTCAAGCTGTCGTAGATGGTCTAAAGAGGAGAAGAAAAAAGTTAGTATACCTCAACGTGCCATAGTTTGTTCCTACAATACTTCTATGGGTGGTACAGATCTTTGTGATAGGTACTTAGCCTATTATCGATGCACAGTTAGAACAAAAAAATGGCCAATCAGTGTATTTACTCATTTTGTAGATCTAGCAATCTCCAATTGTTGGATTCATTATGTACGCTATCATAAAGCAAATAAATTGAAACATATGTCCCTTTTGAAATACAGAATGCATATTGCATTAGCACTTATAAAATATGAAGGAAACAAAAATGTTGTTGCACGTAGAGGAAGACGTAGGATTTCTTCCTCAAGCTCAGAAGAGGATGATATTCCAAGAAAACAACGCAAAATTATAAATCAACCCTTGAAAGCAATACGTCTTGATAATGTGGGACATTTTCCAAGATATATGGACGATAAGAACGCTTCAAAATGTCGTTTAGCAGGATACAAATCGAGAACAAGAGTTATGTGTATTAAATGCAACATATACTTGTGTATCCTAAAGAACAATTGCTTTGTGAATTACCACACACAATAAGACATTTTATTTGCTAATGTATAAATGTTTAAAAACACAAAAACCATTGTGTGCGTATTTTAGCAACACGAAATAAGCCATAAACTGTGCATTTTAATTTTTTGTCATAATGTAATATGTCAATAATAATTAGTTGTACTTTTTCGTTTGAAATAATAAAGCATTGCACTTAGATAAAAATTCAGATTTTTTTTAAAATTTGATTTTCTTTCTAAACAATTATTAAATACATTCATTATTATACTTAAATTAACTGTAATACAATAATATGTATATTTGTACCTGATTTAGATAATATTTATCATTTGAAATATTTAAGTATTTTTACTTTGTTAAAACCTGAGGTACACATAAGTGTACCTAAAATTATTGGCCCCCTAACAGTAAAATTTATGTTTTCTCTATTTTATTATGACTTATGAACGTAAAACAGAAATTTGGAACTGTTAAATATTTTTTTGCAATATTCTTTTATACTTCAGTAGTGAAGAGGTTAAGATTGGGTGTGAAGATGGAAAAGTGCTATTTATCCCATATTATAACCGCTGAACTACCATGACATCTTTATCAACTTTACAACCGGTAGCTTTTTTTCCAACCTGGTGATTGGAAAAAAAGCGATTTTTCTTTTAAATCTAAACTTCCTTTCCTTTGGTTTTAAAATAAATTAACCAATTTTTTTATATCCATCGGGAGTATCAAATAATTTATTAAAGATATAATTTTGTAAACAATTCGCAAAAAAAAAATGTATCTTGCGTATCGATGTACCTGAAACCGTGAATATGCATCCTTTCTAACTTTCTACCAAACACACTTGCTATAAAACGCGTCAGAGATCGAAAATTTAGCATTACATCTCCGAAATTTCTCCCTTTAACTTATATTTACCTATGTTTACGTAGAAAGAAAAATATTACTGCAAGTTTTTAGGTAAATATTATTCAATGCATGTATCTAGTGGTGATCAAGAAGTTTCCAAACCTTATCGCGAAACACTGAATTTTTATCAGTGCAACTGATACGAATATATTTGTATAACAAAATTCTTCAACAAGCCATATCAAGAACTTGCTACTGAGAAAAATATTTTAAAGAAGTTGGAAAATTCTGACTAATGGTTTTTGAGCTGGTTTCCATAAAAACAAACTTTTTCACAAGTAACAAAAATGGCTTTTCAAAACATACCTTTCAGAAAGTGTTAAAAATACTTTAATGACTTAGTGAAGTAAAACATTAAATCAGTGCCAATAATTAGGAAAGTTGAGTTACGCCAGTGAAGAAACCTAAAGTAACAGCAAAACACCTTTTATTACATAATTATATATTGAAATTCAGAATTAGATTACGATTTATCGCGTTTAAATTGCATATTGTATGAAGAAATATTCTAATATTTTAAGCTAACATGTTGTGTAACACACTGGAAATCAAAAATACGCTACCGTCGATTTCAAAGGAGAACGTTCTTGTAATATCTTCCAGAATTAAGTGTAGTATGTATAAAATAACATTTTCTCCCTATCCTATTCTCAATATTCACTGAAGAGTAAGGGCCTGTTCACATAGGAATCCGGCAGTGGAAGCAGAAAAGGAAAGATGGCGCTGAGACGGAAATAAAAACAATCATAGGCGTTAAAAATTTCGTTGCTAATCGTTTGGAGGTTTGTCATTGGTTAAATATATTTCAATACTTTAACGCTTCCGCTACCGGACTCCTATGTAAACAGACCCTAAGTCCTTGTTCACATTACTTCCGAAGTGTTGCGTAGCGTTCTTCCTTTGACGCTGAGATTGTCTATTTGATCTGTGATTGGATTGACGTATCACGTGGTCATTGAGTTGAACTCTGTGATTGGTTAAAATTTTTATCGCTAACGCTTCACTTCTGAAGCAGTGTGAACAAGATCTAAGCCGCAGATATAATATAGATTATAATAAGAATTCATATTTTCCAGTCTGTATATTTCAGACATAAGACAAAAGATTCTAACTTTACCAAAAATAAACACGAAAAGTTAATTAGACGTGTTCATTATTGTTGTACACCTTAACATAATAATGTCAACAATGTTTTTAATATTATCTTATCTGTTTAAATGGCTTTTAAATCAAATGTTGTGTTTGACTCTGAGAAGCATTTTTTTCCTTATTTTTAAGAGGTCAAGATTAATTGGCGCATGTTAATAATAAAATAATTACTCGATATTTAATGAAAAGCAGAGAAAATTCTGAGAAAAATATAAATTTATTCTCCTGCCTTCCAAAAATAATTTCTAAACGTGATATGGCCCAATTTTTAAATATCCCATTCTCTTTTAGATAAACAAGGAAACTAGAAGCGTGCAAAGTAAGCTGAGTAAATCAGAGATCTAAACCCTATCGATGAAAGAATGTGACATTCTCTGACAACAATTATTTACCTTAATTCTGTTCCCAAATAATTATCACTGTCAACTTAATATATTGGATTCCTGACAGGCCCTGTAGGCGTATAAGGGATTAATAAGTTTTTCTGGTTGCATTGTATTGGTGTTTTAATGATGAAGTTAATATGTTGTATTGCTTTCTGTTATTTGATAATGTTTTAGGCTTCTACGCTTCAAATAGCCAATTCTTGGTAAAATGGTACTTTCACAATGATTCCCAATGATACCTGATATATATACTGATTCCTGCTACCTACTGATTCTCCACTGTCCTGAGACATACATATAAAACTAACATATTAAAAAGTTATGAATTTAATATATTTAATATTCCTGTTAATGTTCGTGATTTGTTCAGATTATACAAATCCCCCTTTGTTATTCTATTATCGGACGAAACTCGAGTAAAAACTTTCTGAGGGAAAACTGAAGTGAGAGCAATGTTTGAACAATTTTCCATTGTTATCAACAGAGATATCTGTTCCACTCGTCGTTTATCAGAGCAACAATAATTTTTCCCACAGCATATTGATATGTATAAGACCATCAAGTTTGGAGCTCTACCTGCATGAACTGAATCGTATGTTTGATTATTTTTAGCAAACAGAAAAAAAGATATTCTTTAACTTTTTTTAGATTATGTTATTCGTATACACTGATAGTGTAGGAACATTTCAGATTTAACTTTTTTTATTTGATTATATGGGTTAGAAAAAATATTTATACTTACAGTTAAATTGAACCTTGAGTTTAGCGGGGACTTTTGCATCAGGGATGGTAGCCTTTCCTTGAGTTGAATGTTCTTTTCCTGTGCTAAAAATTTTAAAAACATGAAATAAATAAATAAAGCACTTGCCAATCCTCCGTTGGCAGACCACTCCTCTTTCTGTCTATTCTATTTTGTGCATATGAAAGGAATAAAGAAAGATTAACGAGAAAATTAAACGTTATATAAAAACGTAATGAAAAATCGTGACACAAAAACGTTACACATTGAGCTAAAAACTACTATTATTGTATTACATATATATAAAAGATAAAATTTAAGTGTCGCAGTGACGTAACGAGCATAACTGGCGCCCGGGGCACGATACCTTTTTGGCGCCCCCCCCCCCTTCCGAAAAACAATACGAAAAATTAAAAAATATACTATATAGAATTAGTGAAAGGATCATTTGGCACCCCTCTGCGAGTGGCATCCGGGGTATGATAGACCCCCTTGTGAAAAATAATAAATTTTTGCAAAGGGACCCCAAAACATTATAAATTTTGGTGCTAAATTTTCAGAAATGTATGCTACTATATAGAAATGTTTTAAGTCTGTACCAAGTTAAAATTAGAAAAGCTGTTTTGGCTCTTACCATTCATGAGGCTTTATTTTTGGGTCGTCACCGAACTCACCTTTTTATATCATTTATGAAAAAATCAAAGAAAATTGAAATTAAAAAAGAGTCGGATTTCAATATTATAAGCTTCATAATAAAATATTGAAAATTATAAACTTCATTTATTTAAATAAAACTAAAACAGAAAAAAAATTATTGCGAAGGGTGAGCCTGGACCTCAGAAAATATTTTTTTCAATATTTGGTGAAACATTTGAGAGTGCTACTCTCATATCATCTTCCGGGTTAGGTCCGGGTTGTTTGGTTTTTATAACTACGGGTAGCCCTCCAACAACACGGCTTCTTACAACACGGTTTCGTTCTAACACGAAAAGATAAATTGCGGGAACCCTCGTATAACACTGCAATCTGTAACACGGTTTTGCTCTAACACGATAAAAAAATTGCGAAAACCTTTGTGTAACACTGTACTTCTATAGCACTAGATAAGATTTTTGTTTAACACATTTAAAAACCAAATTACCTTAAAATAATGACCGGTAGGAATAATGAATTATAGTGGCTTTACATGAAAATGCATAAACAAATTATAATTTATTCATTTATAACTCTATAAAATTACAAGAAGGCCTAAGCGTAGCTGAAAATCTTGAATCATTTATCCCGAATGCTTCCGCTGAAAGAAGCCGAAAATTCAAAAGAGAGCTGCAAAATTGTCTATCTCCATACCGTGAATATTCAATGACCTTGTAAGAACCAGCAAATAAACCAAAATTACAGATTTTTTAAAGAGGATAGAAGGAACAAAAAATCTAAACGAAGAAAAAGGTTCTAAAAGTGAAGGTGATATCGTTCAATCGAAAAACGTTCTCGTCTGATTGTACTGAGCAGTGATGAGGAAGAAATTTATTAAATTAAGGTCGCATTAAATGAAAATAATAATTTTTTGTTTCTTTACATACATACATTTATATTTTTAATAAAAATTAATTTCTTCATCTGGATTTTTTTTTTAAATGTTTGTTTTTAATAAGTTTTCAGAACAGAAACCTCCCCCCCCCCCCTTTTTGAACTGTCTCTGGGTCTCATATAACACGATTTCACACAACATGGCATTTTCTAGGAACCTATCTACCGTGTTATAGGAGGGTTACCTGTACTCATTTTGATCATCACTTCATATTTTTTGAGTGATGCGCGGCTGTAAAGAATATTTGCTTGTTGAATCTAATGGCTCCACCTATGAATTTTTACACGAAAAAGCTGTCTTTTCTGGACTCACTATTTGAAATAAAGCTCAAATTTATCTTTCATGCTCTCAAATATTCAACATTGCTCATTTCACATAATATTTTACATTGCTTATTTTGCGGGTAACGAATTTCAATCTACAGGGTGTTTCAAAAAGAATCATCCGATTTGAAATGAGTATATTATGAAAAATATTGAACATATAAACTTAAAATTCATTTTATATTACATGGCTAATCATAAAGTTTTTTTACAAGCCAAATTAAAGGTGCTCAATATGTCCACCTTTGGATGCACGAAATTAGCCTATATGGTAGGCAGATTCATCCCAAACTTTTGCGAGCATGTCTGCATACACTGCGTTCACGGTTGTTATGCGCACACAGTCAACCCGTGTCTTCAAATTGTTTATACCATCGCCTAATGCTCTGAGAGGTAGGAATTTTAATCTACCAGGGTTTTGTATCGAGGGTATTTTGTACCAGGGTACGAAAATCACGCTGAACAGTTGTTACGGACTAACACTTCGCAAAGCGTAGAACACAAAATTATTTCTGTTGGGCAGTCGCCCTCTTTACAAACACTGAAGTGGCGAGCGAAGGAAGAGCGTTAGCGCTACTTGTAAGCAACTGTGTGAAACTCGGGATTTCCCTCTTTCTGCCTATACATTATTCGATCGAAACGGGTTAAAAGATGAATAGTTTTGACGGGTCAAAAAGAATCCTATGATTTTTTAAAATCGGAGGATTCTTTTTGAAACACCCTGTATATTCCAGAGAACACATACCTTATCTTAACTCCCCTGTTGATAACAGACACGTAGTCACCTTTGTCCTCGTAAGTGGCTGAAATGCATTTTTGTCCAGCTTCAAAGGTTGTGGGATTCTTTTCAATCTCATACCAAACGCCTGTGTACTGTAATGCAGAAACGGACTCATATTACACACCACATCTTAAAAAAATATAATAACTACGGCAGGTCTGCGATGGTAATTATAATCCATTATTTTTGTGTACAAAATAAGTTTGGCAGGTTAGAAAATTGACTATTCGGTGGTGGAGTAAATAATGGATATTTCCGTCAACACTAGAGGACATATACTAGATTAATGGGAAAATGCTGTTTTGTGACATAACTATGGAATGACTTACAAAAAAACCCTAACATTGGCGAAACAATACAAATGTACTCGTATACGTATTTCTAGCAGACTAATAAATTCTTATGTTTTAGAGTCCTCATTATATTCGCCTTATAGTTACGTAGCAAACAAGTACGTAGTACGTTACAGCTGTATGAACAAGTGAAGATGATGATTATTCACAAAGAGAAGTATTTAAACATGTTTCATGACAAACAAGTTTATATATATATATATATATATATATATATATATATATATATATATATATATATATATATATTTATTTATTTATTTATTTATTTATTTCCAATGGCTGGGAGCTGAGCGTATGCTCTTTCTCCGGGAGAAGCCAGAGTGTGCGACCACTTCGCCGCATGTGTTGCATGCGTTGCCCCGGATGCACCACAGGGGGTGGGTCTACACATTATATATACAGTGGAATCTCGATCGATCGTTTTCGGATCCATCGTTTTTCCGTATGTGTCCTTCATTTTATCCAGTCCCAAAGATCATATTGCTTTGTTATGTTTCCGCAACTATCGTTTTCCCGCTTTTATCGTTCATTTCAATCGGTACCTTGAAAAACGATAGATCGAGATTCCACTGTATATATATATATATATATATATATATATATATATATATATGTGTGTGTGTGTGTGTGTGTGTGTGTGTGTGTGTGTCTTTTCGTGCGTGTGTATGTGCGTGTTACATAATGTTACATTCCCTTTTAGTTTCCTTATTAATAGACTTCTCCAATGCAAAAATCATAAATTTAAACGCATTCTCCTTTCCTAGTTGTTAGTATGTGTAAACCTCATTTCTCGCGATCTTTTGTAAAATCTCTCCGTTCAAAAAATTAATGGTTTCGAGACTGAGCCACAAAATACAGCAATTACAAAGCCATTACGAAAAATGGAGCCATATTCGTCACAAATATATGTCACATCTGCTTAAATATGCTACCTGGAAGCCACTGTATAAGTTGTTTCTATAACCAGCATCCGAGAAAGGACTTTAAATTCTCCTCCATACTGTGGAGTAGTAGAAGCAGTAGTTAATAATAAGTTAGGTATGACCCGGAAGCAAGAAAAAGAAAAGCCCTTTGTCTTTCATTTGCCCAGAAGATGGCAACATGCTCATTTACAGTGCCGTATAAACCGCAAAATGTTTGCGAAACTCAATTCAAAAGAGGACTTACGATGACTTGCAGCAGATGAATTTTACTGGAGAACGTGTAATTACGAGTACACAAAAGAATTACCAGGAGAGATCAACTAGTTCTCTTTAGTTCACGGTTGGAAGACAGTTGTAGACTTCAAAAATTCCGTATACATCTTCAACCAAAACTACCAAAATTTATTGTAGAAAAAAACGCTAAAAAATGATTTGATACCTTTATAGTAACCTTCTAACAAAAGCATTTTTAAAAGTACATGTTTCCGCCTTTTTTATAGGGTCCTTTGCATCACAATGATGAGGAAAATTTCGAATGTCATTCATCATAATTTTCTGAAAAGCACGTACAGCAGTTGTACGCTAAAATTCCGCTTACCTTTCACCGCGTTCGTTTACTCGAACAGCAGGAGCGAATAAGTGTTTTTCTTTTTGTTTTATTTTATTTTTTTTGTTTGTTTGGTTACTGATGTCATCCAGCACGTGTTTTATGTCCGTTTTCCTCCAAAATACATGTGCAAGATAACATAATGAATTCTAATGCTACGAAGCTTGTCATTTGTTCCTGTGTGCATTAATTTTTCAGTCAAGTGTTTTTTGCGATCAACTGTTATATATATATATATATATATATATATATATATATATATATATATATATATATATATACAACGTCACAAAAACAAACCAATAGCATTCGTGGTCATGCGCTAAAGCAGCCATATATAAAAAATCACGAACACATCACCTGTCAAAATTTGCTCATTCTATAGCCGTATGCATGATGCAGCCTAGCAACTAACAATTAACATAGGTGAATTATTAACATTCAAAAACTATAGGTGAATTAAGACCCAAATAACAAAACTAAAAACAAAGGTGAATTAACACCATTTTTGGGTGTTGATTCACCTATGTTTTTATCTTTTGGGTGTTAGTTCACCTGTGTTTTTAGTTTTGTTGTTTGGGTGTTAACTCACCTATAGTTTTTTTACTGTTACTTCACCTACGTTAGTTGTTAGTTGCTAAGCTGCATCATGCTTACGGCTATAGAATTTGCTAATTTTAACAGTATATATATATATATATATATATATATATATATATATATATATATATATATATATATATATATATATACAGTTGGCTCTCTGTTTAACGACTTTCAAGGGACCGTGAAAAATCGTCCTTAAGTAGAGATCGCCCTTAAACAGAATTTGTGAAAAAATAACATTTCCCATAACGTTGGAGGGGCCGGGACTGGGAAATATCGTCTTTAAATAGAGATCGTCGTTAAGTGGAGCATCGTTAAACAGAGAGCCAACTATATATATGTGTGTGTGTGTGTGTGTGTGTTCATATATGTAATCTTTACTTAAAATTCATACAAATTGTCTGGAATTTTATACTATATCACCTGTAGTTTCCTCATTTTATTTATTTTTTAATTCTTTACTTCAATCAAAATGTAATTTTCGGGTGTTTAAAAGGTAAGTTTGTTAGGTCCTAAGATAGTTAGGTCTTAAAAGTATGTAAAGAGAACTTTAAAAATAATAATAATAATAATAATAATAATAATAACAGTAATAATAGCAGAATGAAGACGGTATGCGAAAATATGCGAGTGTAATATTTATTCCCTCTCATCAACAATAATTTATATTTATCACAGAAATAAAAATACAATTTGTGAAAACAGACTGTTCTTATTTAAATATGATTAACTTTTTCAAATTAAACAGAGCATTTATAAATAAAAACAAAAAATAACTTGAATTCATAACACCAATAGCTAATAGTAATAATTATACGATTTTTTTTAAATCACAAGTTTTCCTCAGTCATAGGTCTTTCAGTCTCATAATTTTTTTTAGCTTATAACTTCTGGTAGTAATTTGTTATCGTTTTCTTTCCATTATAAAATTTCATACCTTTCAGATGGCAGGGCCGCCCACAAGGGGGGGGGGGGGGGCAACTGGGGCACTTTGCTCCAGGCCCCCAACTGCCGGAGGGGCCCAAAAAATTTTTTTTTAATTTATTTATTAGAAGAAATTTTTGAAATTTGTACCGTACTTCAGAATTCAAAATAATCTCCTGAAAAAAAAGGACCCCCCCCCCCAAAAAAAAAAAAATTATTCGATTAATCATATTTCTTGGGGCCCCCAACAGAAGTTTGCCCCAGGCCCCGTAAAGTCTCTGGGCGGCCCTGTCAGATGGCATAAAATTTTGTGGCTACAAAGGCCTATTTCCATTTAGGGGTTCAAGGACCTTCAACCTTGTTTTTTTTCCATTTTGTTTAACTCTATATACAAAATGAGAATAATCAATATTCTAGTTTACTACGTTAAAGACATTCAGAATTCATAAATAAGTATTTTGTGGCAGAATAAGGCCTGTTATTCAAAAAATATTTCGAAAGTGCTATCGTTTTTCAAAATGCTCCATGTGCATTCCATATCATTTAAAATTCTTAAATTTTTTAATAAAAGTTTACCGTATATGCACATGACTATTCATTGAATTTTTTTGTAAGAATCGAAAATCATAAATAATTCCTTTTTAAATATGCCTTTTGTTCTTTTATGATTTTGAATCTTATTACTTCTTTTCATGGTCTAGAATTTTGGAAAATATTTGTAGTTTTAAAGAATTATGAACAGCTTATTAAAAACACTTCAATGAACAATCCTGAGAAATTTGGAAGAAATCAGAAGAAAGTTCATGTAGATGGAACATCTTGAAAAATCCTTTGAAAAAAAGTCCTTATTCTGTCACTAAATACTTCTTTGTGAATCCTAAGTGTCTTCAGTTTTGTAAAAAGGAATATCAATTATTCTCATTCTGTATATAGGATTAAAAATTGAAAATTTAAAAAAAAAACCAGGTTGAAGGCTTCTTATCCCAGTAAGATCACCTGGTGTTATTAACACCGCTTATGTCAAAAACTCAACCTCCACCAAGCAACCTTGAGAGCAATGCTTCACTTGGATAAATCTCTCGAAAATAAAGTTGTCAAGGGTAATGAGTGCTATAAATATTTTTAATTGACAAAAGAAAACGTTGAAGTACATAAAAAGATGAAAACAAGATTGGATAAAAAGTAACTAGCTTATAAAATTGCTAACTTGTTAGATGGAGTAAAACTTTGTGTCTACGAAGGTCGATTTTCTTTAAGAGCACATGGTGTTGTTAACACCCGCTTATGTCAAAAACTCAACCCCCACTAAGTAAAGTTTAACTTGGATAAATCCCTTTCAATAGAGTTGCGATGGATAATAATTGATATAAATATTTTTAATTGACAAAAGAGGGCGTTGCGGTACAGAAAAATATTAAAAGAGATTGGATAAAAATGTAGCTAAGGAAAAAAGGGACTATAAAATGGTTGGGTGGTTAGCTTTTAATATCGCAAGGTCCAGAGAGAGAAAAGAATAAAAAAAGAGAGCGAACATAAAGATTGGGACAAAAAAAAGAATTCATGTCAAATTTAAGTTGATAACAATCACTTATATGGGCTCGAGGTAGCCAAGTAGCAGCGCGTTGGACCTGGAACAGGGAGTGCTTGGTTCGAACCCCGACGATCGCCAATAAATACCTTCATGTCTAGGCAGGATATGGGCACGTTAAATCCTTATACCAAAAAATCCTTCTATGAAGTTAGAGAGGGTGGAAGAAGGTACGATCTCTCCAGATGTCTCTCCTTCGGGTTCTCGGTCAAAATTGGGGTGGCACCAGGGGTGGGGGGTGGCACCTATACTCCCATTGAAACCAACCAACGACTCTCGCGGTTTATGAGCGAATGTCTTCATTGGCCAGTGCTTTGCATCGTCAATCATTGATGTACTTAAACAAACCATACCTTGCTGATCTCGAAATCGGATTTAACCTGTACATCAGGACAACCACCGGCGTAAATCCTCTGTGCGGCAGCACACGCCAGACCCAGGGTCACTATTGCAATCACAGCTGAACAACGCATGTCGAGGACTGATTCCAACTTCACTTTTCTAAAGAATGGATTATAACTAAATGGAATCGACTGATCTTATATAATAAAAGGGGGGGATCTTGTTGACGCAATTATTGTGTTTAGAAGGGTCTTTTGAGCATCCATCCTTTTATGAAACAGCGCGCTTTTCACTTAAGAAGATAAAACAATAGATTACATATCACTCCACAACGTACACAAAGGTGTATTATTTTCTACTTCCATTTTTCCTGAGTCATTGTTACACAGCGTCCGTCAATCAAAAATAGTTCGTTTATATAATGATAAAGGAAAATCCGGCGTGCCGTGTTTGGATGAAATTTTATGATGTTTTTACTGCTTAACCCTTTTTACCGATTAGAACGCACCTGTCAAACAGTTTTTGATAAGCAGGTATAAAGTTAATTATATAACTATAGCGTGATAAGCAGCAATAGCTTACACTTTCTTGCGCGTGTATTACATTTCAACGGAAAAAAGATAAGATTCATGTTTTGATTCATGTGAATATGGTAAAAATAGAATCATTGCGTATTTTAATAGATGCATTTCGATTATGCCACGACATCGCTTAGTGGTCAGTGTCATCAGCTTCCAAGGAATAACGTTGGGTTGGAATCCCGAATAAGGCTTAGAGGTTTTAGTGCTGTCCCCTCATGGAAAATAATACTGGCTCACCTACATGGCCCTCCCATAATCAGGCCCTGATTTTCTATTAGGCCTTGTAGGCCCGAGCCTAGGAGCCAGTAGCGTACGCAGAAATTTTCAAAGGGGGGGGGGGTTATAGTCCAGTCAAATTAGGTTTTCATTTCGCATTAAATGAAAGTGTTGAGATTTTTTCAGGAATTTCTAGGGGTTGGTCCCCTGAACAACACCTAATAAAGTCCCCTCGATTTCAGGCGCCGCTGGGGGGGGGGGGGGGTTCTAAAGGTCACTTTATTCAGTTTTCGGCGTTTATCTCGAAAACAGGGTGTCGCACAGAAAATTGTCAGACTCAAAAATTAAAGCTTATAAAATTCCCTTCCAAATGGTATATTCATGTTTGTACCCAAGTGTTACCGTTTTCGAGATATGAGTCGTTGAATATGAAACATTTTCAAAATAAGTGGTAGCGGTTCAGGTATCTCTTCAAACTTCCTCTTCTAACTATTTCCCCTTTCATTTCTCAGAAAACTCGTGCTAAAGAAAGTTGTATAGCTAAAAATTTCCTTCAAAAATGTATATAGTTATGCTAATTTATCTTCACCAGGTAAATAGAGCGTTTTGAAGTTTAGGGGTACTTTTCAACATTTTGCTAGTAAAATGCTCGTCACTCAAGTTTCGTTTCCAAGGTCAGTAACTCTCTTAATCACTTTGTGTGCTGTTTAATTAGATACGTATAGTATCCATAACCCATATGAATAATAAATTATGTATACCTGTACGTATAATGTATATCTCATAATATACAGAAGAACACTTGTAGTACAAAGGAGGAAGTAAGAAAACAAACCAAAATGTATAAAAGTGTCACTTTAACTCAGATCATTTTGGAAAATTTAGATACCACACCATATGAAAAAGAAGAAGTAGTTCAGTTACTTCTGACCTCAGTAGAAATTACTCCACATCACATTTCCACATCACATTTCCATCCTCCCTTGCCAGCATTCAGTGGAAATTGAGCAACGAATTGTCATGTCTCAAAGGTAATGGGCCAACAGCAGTTTTGTGGATCCAGTACTTTGAAATGGTGGTGTGGATGAAAAAATTCATTGCAGCTCAGCGCAACTGGGAAGATCATATGACAAGCGCCCAACTGATGATAGCTTACTTCCATGCCAGCGGGCATGTTCATTATGCAAAGTGTACTCACCTATATGTACAACACATGCTGGGACTAACAACTCGCCACCTTCAACTTAAACAGGATTTTATAGATCGTGGATACTTCACTGACAACAGAACTGGAACACCAATGGCTGGTGTGTGGTCTGACATGGCAATTGAGGTGACACTCATGTGTGACATGAAGAGTGAAGGAGAATTAACACGTGGGTGAGGCTTTAGTGATTCCGTGTTGGCGAAATGGGTTGGGGGAGCACGCACAGCTACAGCAATATGTAGTTCACTTGAGATGTTTTGTGGCGTCCATACTGCAAGAGAAGAACAACATGTTGAGTTTCGAGCATCACGCATAACCAGAGATGATCTAGACAGAAGGAAGCTTGCTCAATGGTTGGCTGATCACCCGCCTTTTGCTGAACGTAATTGTTTGATGTCACTTTCAACGGGAGTAATTGTAAGAAGTAACGTCAACTGCTACCAGGCCTTGGAAATTGGAACCCGCACAATCAGCACTTTTGTTGGAAGGAATTTCTCAGAAGTGAAACAATCCAAGAAGGACTCAGTCGTTCCTTTAGCTGCGATGAGCAATATGATGAAAGTTAATGATGAGGTAGTGGTGATAGAGCCTCTGATGCTATTTCAAGGAACTCTGATCACCAGGAAGAAAGAAGGGGATGTAGAGGAGTTGCTAACGTACGAGTTAGCCCCCATACCCTATGTCTCTATTCGCCGAGGGGATAATGAGAAAAATCAAAAAGTCAGCACTAGGACTGGGCTTTATATCGATGTAACGCAAATATCGATTTAGTACTAATATCGACGATGCAATTTAGAGCTAACATCGTTTGCAAAATATCGAAATTCCGATGTAACGCACTACATCGATATAACGCCGACATCCGTGACAGCGATATTCCGGAATTCCGATGCAAAAACGAAAGATAAATGCAGTTACGGCCCGCGCCAACATCGATTTAAGCTGCGCATGCGCCCTGCTTGCTAAATCGCCACCCCGATTTAAGGAAGACGTTCCACGCTCCAGAATTCGATCTAAGCTGCGCATGCGCCCTGCTTGCTAAATCGCCACCCCGATTTAAGGAAGACGATCCACGCGCCAACATCGATTTAAGCTGCGAATAGGCAGTAATAATTGTAATTTTATTAATTATGTATAGCAGAGATGTCAAATAGAATTTATCAAAGTACCAAAATTAAAGTACTAAATTGAAAATATGTATGTTTGTAATAAATAATAAACAAATTAAAGAGATAGAGTACAATATTAAATAGTACAGTATTAAATATATAAGTGTCAATAGATAGTCAAATATTTTAACAGTACTTACTCATATTTGAAGAAAACTATTATGATTTGTTACAGTTTACTAAAGTTTTTTATTTCATGTTACTTTCAAGATTTTTGCTATCAGGTTGGTATGTTGTTGATTTCAAGGTATTAATTATAATCAACTATTCTGTATTAAAAAGCTCTTTAAAATCATCCCTGTTCCACCTATTTAAAACGAGACTTATTTTTCCAGGCAATTCACACTTTTCTTTGACTTGAGCATATCAAGCAAAGCAACTTATTTATTTTTATTGTAATTTCAAATTTTTTTCTGGCATGTAGAACCTTGGCAAGAAATTTGCCAATGTGCAACAAATTTGCCATTACTGATGTATAAGTAATGTAGAAGAATAATTATTTTAAAATTATTTCATTCAATGAATAGTTTAATTCAGAGAAAGTAATTTTTCTAATCTTTATTATATTTCAAATGAAATTTCCCCCACTAAGTTTAATTAATAAAATTAATTTATTTATATTGTCTTTGTTATAAAAGATGGCTAACATCTTCAGCTTAAAAACATATACGTGCGGGGGGGGGGGGGTCAAGATAGGGACATATTCGACAGCGGAGTTAAATCGATTTATCACTAAATCGCGATGTTAGACTGATGATAAATCGATTTAAGAAATCTCTAAATCGCCCAGCCCTAGTCAGCACTGTCTGATGCTTTTCCAAAATGTCATCAACTGATCAATGTGAAGAACAGTTTCACGGTAATCGATGGCGGCTTCCTGCTTCATAGAGTAAAGTGGAACACCAACACCACATTCGCCTCCATCTGCGATCAATATGTATCGTACATAATCAACCATTACGGCAGCAGTTCAGCTGTGGTTTTTGATGGTTATGAAGACACGAACTCCACGGAAAGAGACGAACAACATCGGAGAGCATCGAGTAAAACATCAGTGGATATTGACTTTAATAAGAACATGGTGGCTACTGTTTATCAGGAAAACTTCCTTTCTAATGAAAGGAACAAAACCAAGCCCATTACTATGTTAGTTCAGGCCTTGAGTGCAAGAAGTATACAGTCTACTACAGCCAAAGGAGATTCTGACTGCAGTATTGTCAGAGGTGGGTGGCAAAACACCTCTCATTCAACTGTGGTGATAGTAGATAGGTAAGACCTGCTCGTCTTACTTGTGGCACTCACCCCACGAGACACGAATGTGTTTTTCATGAAGGACGGACGGGGCAACACAGAAGACAGGCTCTACTCTTCCCAACATTTTCAGGTCTTATCATTCAGCCAGTACATTCTCTTCATCCATAGTTTCTCAGGATGTGACACTACGTCAGCGATTTATGGTAAAAGGAAAGCAGCATTAGTACAATGTATCCAGTGGTATGCCAATGAAACAACAAACATCGCCAAAGTATTTTATGACTCCAAATCTTCACCAGGAGACATTGCTGAAGCTGAGGAATGAATTATCCTGCTCATTTGCCAGGCCCCGCCAAATGAGCATGATCTCAATCACCACAGGTATCTATCATTTTTCTTTGCTCGTACTGACCCCATTAAGTAAATTTAATAATTCATATAATTCATTAATATTCAATAATATGTTATACACTATCTGACCAAAAGTATCCGGACACCCCCCTAAAGAAGTGGATCTAGCAGGTGGCGTAATTTGATGCGTAACCAAAAGCTATAAATGTATTAGTAGTGGTTTGTCAGGTCATATTTATGCGTTTGTGAGACGATGAGTAAGTCAAAGGAGCTTAGTGACTTTGATCATAGCATTATAGTGGGATGCCACCTTTATGGAAAATCAGTTCGTGAAAATTCAGACATTCTACAGAAGCTAAAATGATAGTGAAGACTTTGACTTGTTTGAAACATTTTCCGAAGTATCAGATTGGCGGCTTTTGATATACAGGAAAGCAGTTGATGAAATAAATTGTATATAATATATTTAATGTAAGTAACTGTTGTTTGAACCTACTTTTGATAACCATTTTTTGATTATATGAACAACTTTTATACATTTTGGTTTGTTTTCTTACTTACTCCTTTGTACTACAAGTGTTCTTCTGTATATTATGAGATATACATTATACGTACAGGTATACATAATTTATTATTTATATGGTTTATGAATACTATACGTATCTAATTAAACAGCATACAAAGTGATTAAAAGAGTTTCTGACCTTGGAAACGAAACTTGAGTGACGAGCATTTTACTAGCAAAATGTTGAAAAGTACCCCTAAACTTCAAAACGCTCTAACTGTGTACCTGGTGAAGATAAATTAGCATAACTATATACATTTTTGAAGTAAATCTTTCGCTATACAACTTTCTCTAGCACGAGTTTTCTGAGAAATGAAAGGGGAAAGAGTTAGAAGAGGAAGTTTGACGAGATACCTGAACCGCTACCGCTTTTTTTGAAATTTTTTCATATTCAACGGCTCATATCTCGAAAACGGTAACACTTGGGTACAAACATGGATATACCATCTGGAAGGGAATTTTATAAGCTTTAATTTTTGGGCTAGACAATTTTCTGTGCGAAGCATCGTTTTCGAGATAAACGACAAAAACTGAAAAAAGTTACCTTTGAACCCCCACCCCACCCCCTACCCCGCGGCCCTTGAAATCGAGGGGACTTTATTAGGCGTTGCTCAGGGAACCAACCCCGACACATTCCTGAAAAAATCTCAACCCCTTCATTTAATGCATGATTCGCCTCCATTTTGAGCTAATTGGACTGCACTATTACTATGAAAGAGTAGTTTTGAGCAATCAGTGCAAAGCGTAAACCTAATTAAATAATATATGTAATCAGAACCAATGGGGGGGTTATAACCCCCATCAACCCCCCCCCTTGCGTACGCCACTGCTAGGAGCCCCCGAATGTTGGGGGCCACCCAAAAATTTTAATTTAAAAGGAAAAAAAGAAAAAATTCCCAATTCAATTTTTTTTTTTTTTTAACCTTTTTTAATAGCAATTTTTTTTATATATATCCTTTCAAATTTGATTGATTGATTTGTTCATCATATGTACAGTTATATGTATAGTTCATCATATGTATGTTATAGTATATATAAGGGAATAATAAGTTTTTCTGGTTGCATTGTATTAGTGTTTTAAGGATGAAGTTAATATGTTGTATTGATTTTTGTTATTTGATAATTTTCTAGGCTTCTACGCTTCAAATAGCCAATTCTTGGTAAAATGGTACTTTCACAAGGATTCATGATTATTTTTTTATGTGTCAATTTTGGAAATTTTACGCCCACATCAGTGTTAGGGGGCCCCCATCCCAAGTTGTGCCTATAGTCAAGGATTTTCTAAATCGGGCCCTGCCCATAATAAAGAAGCCAACGAAATTTCGCGGTGGGGATGGGCAAACGTTGTCAAGACGAGCGCTTAAAGTGATGGGAAAAAAATACATATTTTATTTAGGAGGAAATGTAACTCCACTTATGTTTACCTTTTGTTTGAGATTCATAACTTATTTCACTATGATATCGCCCGTAATGAAAACTATTAAATTGCTATAAAATCCCTGCAATCGTAGAATGCATTAAAAAAAAGTTTCAAGGATGTTTATTTCTCTTTGCTTTGTGTTATCATTCGCCTTTGATTTCTGCCTTTCTCGCGAATGCTCTCCTTATCATTCTTCTTATTGTTTCCCCGATTACATCCCTACGAAAGATTACAACTAAGAATCTAATGAGAATGTATTCTGGTTATTCATTTCCTACAACATTTGCTCCTGGTGGACATTATCTGATGGACTCTGTTTCTCTGGCACCAATGTCTATGAGTTCGAATCCATCAGTTAACATTGGTCTTCTGTTGTCATTCAGAATAGACTTTAAACTGGCTGGTCTGTTTAAACTTTGTGTAACAAAAGATGACAACAGAGCTCTGAAAACTCAATAATCACAACGTAAGAAGGATCATGTTGGAAAGCATTGGGAAGGGTAAAGTTAACACCAAGTGCTGTTAAACTGTCCACAGTTCTAGACCATGTCATCTGAATTTCGATTATTAATAGAATGAACTAGTAAAGATGTATACATAATCAAAGGGATAAACGGTATAAGTAAGATCACTGAAGAAAAAAAATCAATTTATATAATACATTTTCTGAAATTCATTTGAAGACAGATAAATTCCCATTATGGAGATTGAACTGTTCGAATAAAACGGTAAAACCTTTCGAAATCATGAAATAACTTTTTAAGGGGATTCACTACCTTTGACTACACTGAAATGACTGTAAACATGATCAAATTCGGGCTACTGAAACTCCAATAATATTAATATATATATATATATATATATATATATATATATATATATATATATATATATATACATATAATTTTTTTGTTTTATATCAAAATTACAATTCATCAGTTATATTTCATACAAAAACAGATTTTGTAAAACCATAAATAATTTTTAGATTTTGTTTTTAAATGTACACATTACTAAACAGGGAAAAAAAATCACTGGATGTTTCGAGCATCATAAAATTCAGAAATATGCATTCAGAAACTTTTTTTTGGTCAAATTAAATTAATGATATACTCAAGTTTAATATAAAACTAAAAAATATACAAAATTTATTGTTTAAATTGAAAAATTTACATAAAATGTTTTAAAAATTTAAATTTAGCAATTTTTTAAAAACATTTTCAAGTGTAAAAATTTTTTTTACAAATTTATTTTTATTTTTTTTTGTTTTAGTATGTAAAGAAGCTTAAAATACAAATCTGATAAAAAATTTGTGTGTCTAACACACATAGTTTGGGAGTAACAGTGCGCGTAATCCAAAAATTTACATATTTGAGAAAACTGAAGTTAAAGTTGGAATATACATGGCCATGGCAACTGAGTGAGTTGTACATACACTCTCATAACTCGAGAAATAATGCGAATTTTTTTATGCGCTTTTTTTTCATATTGTTCAGAAACGTTCCCAAAATCAGAATATAGCAAAAACCAAAAATCGATTTTTTTTTTTTGAAGTTTTAAAGGTGGTGTGTCCCCTTAAAACAGTAATTAACTCGTACAGCACTACAATTTTTGTTCAGAGCGAATGCTATTAGATGGATATAACAAGTACGTGGTTTAGTCAGCAAAGAGGAACTTGGTAAGTTAGTAAAGTTTTCTGATACTTAAAAAACATATCTATACAAAAATGCTTTACCTGCTACTCACATCAAGGTATCTTTGTGAATCATCCATTTCCCAAATAAAGTATGCGAAGAACGTATATCGATATCGGGTTATTGATTCTTACCTCGGTGACATTGAGAGAAGTATGAAGCAAGTATAAACCTGATTTCACGAAAATAGTCAAAAGTCTGTGTCAACAATAAAAAAAATCACATTTATATTTTAAATAAACATTTGAATACATTTAGGTTTTGAGTTTTATTTTTTACATTATCATACTATTATGAGGTTTAGTGTACTATGTTGCGGCCAACGTAACGTAGTTGACACCGCATTTACACAGTCGCGATAGCGGCGAGTCGAATTGCGGGGGGGCGGGGGGGGGCGAATGTGTAAACGGTGTTCTCACCATTTCTCCTCGCCAATCGGGGAACTCGGTCTCGCCAATCGTGTCACGAGCGGTTTTCTGGCACGTGTCAAAGGAGCAAATGGCGCTGGGGGGGGGATGGGGGGGAGTTGCGAGGGGAAGTCATTCACAGCAAGAGGCGGGAATGTGAGAACGGTCACTCGTGTCGATGCAGGAACTTGACTAATGTCTCGCGAATGTCCTGCGAGTGGCGCGATCGCGAATGTGTAAATGCGGCATAACATATGCATGCGGCCCAAGAGAGAAAAAGGTTGAATATGGCTGGCTTAAACATTCATTTTTCATCAACGAAAACATTCGACCTTGGATCTAACCCGACGCCAGACGTAACAGATGGTTTCTCGTTCGAACTCCCATGCATTGGACCTTCATGTAGAGTTTTCCCAATGTGTAAACATGTGTGGTGTCACGTTTTACAAATGGAACAGTTTCATTTAGAATTGATGGGGTTAATTTCAAGCTGATTTGTGTGTTCTGTTTGCAAGTCTCCTATGCATGTGTCTGAAAGAAAGGCAATTGTTGATAGATTCGAATGGACGTATAGAAAATACGGTAAGAATCATCATCGAGTGAAAAGATCTGAGAGCAAGAGGAGATGGTTTGAAGAAAACCATCTCAGTAGGATCCGCGTGTTGATGTTAACTTATTTGTGGCTTTTTAAGGCCCCGAAGAAGTTAATATCTCACGAGTTGAATGTGTCCTAAAAATCCATCACAAATTGGATGAATTTTTGTAGGGATGGGTGTTTTGATATAGTTCTGCCTGAAAATGATATGACCAGTGGTCCAGGTGTTTTGTACAGATTGATGAGAGTAAGTTTGGAATGCGGAAATATAATATAGAAGGAAGAGTAGAAGGAAAATGGGTTTAGGGAGGTGTTTAAAGCGGATCGGATAAATGTTTTTGAAATTTTGAATGAAAGGAGTTTTGTTTGCGTTAGTTTTGCTTGAGGAAATAGAACGTAATATTAAACAGGGTTCTATAATTTGTGTCCGATTGCTGGAAGGTGTATGATTTCCTTAATGATGAAGGTTTCATACACCTTTCAGTCAATCACAGTGTCACTTTAAAGGACCCTGTTTCTGGAGATCATACAAATTCCATAGAGGGTTTTTTGTGCTCCAATAAACGATCTCTCCTTGGAACTCTGAAGTGTAGGTCAATTTGACTTTTATCTCGCCGAGTTCATATCTAGAAAAAGGCATGAAAATTCCGAAAAAAATTTGCGAATGTTTTCCTATCGGCGATTGCAAAGTCCCCCCCCCCCGAATCAAAAGATTCAGAATCATCTGAAATTTAAAAAAAAGAATAAAATTATCAATAAGTAACTGATAACAATGTAAGTCAATTTACATAATTTTTCTGTTTGTTATTTCTTTAAGGTAGGAAGAAAGGGTACAGTGAGACACAAAAATTCAATTTCATTTTTTATTATTAGAAAACATAGAAATAAATTTCTTTCAAATGATACAATATGTGTTACTGTAATAGGTATTATAAAAATGGATCTAAAAGAAACTACGAATTCACACAAAAGAAAAAAAATTAAAACGAAATGCAATTTTGTCTCACTGTTCCACCAATAAGTGGGAACAGTAAGACACACATTTATCGAATTAGCGAACATTTAACGAATCTAAATTAACCTGAAAAGATATGAATGATTGTTGCCGTTTGGTTTTGCCATGGGTTATTGGCTTTGGCAAGATAAATTTAATGTCTTCTTGACACACAGTACTGATATCTTGTACAGGAGGAAAGACAAAAATTCCAGATAATTTTACACTGCGGCGCATAAATGTAATTTCATATTCATTTGAAGCATTAATGTTATTAACCTTCCCAACATACAATATTTTTTGTTTTGTTGTAAACTCTACAAGAACAAAATCATCTTTCTCGGGCTTCTTGTCGTCTCCAACTGGAACTAAAAGAGATTGGTCTTCATCTGAACTGTAGAAGTCTCCATCTGATGAGTCATCTAAAACATAATCCAGGTCATCCACATCTCTTTCAGAATCTTCTTCTCTTTTCTTATATAATCGCTTGCTAACTGTGGTTACTTTTGGTTCTTTTTTCTTCCTTTTTTGTTCCATAGCATTCTTTTCTGGAGAATCTGTTGCGATCATAGTTTTCCTTTTTCGACCACGTCTAGCATTGGTTTGTTTTCTTCGTTTTGCTTTTGGATACCCGCGTATCTGTTCAGGACTGAGATAGAATAACTTGGGAAATTCTGGATCCGTAAGCTGGCTTGAAGTGTCATCGTGTGATGTAGCATTTGATGGGGATGGAATGCTTTCATTTATCCGTAAAACCTCGCAGCTAGAAAGATGTGATTCTTCTGAAGAATGAAGAAATCTGTCTGTGATAACACTAGGGAGAAAATCCTCCTCGGTGAAAACGTGCCGGTCAAATGGGTAAATACCAGTTTTTCTAAAACCTGCTGCTATATTAACTGGTACCATTGCTCGTGGGTATGACATCGTCCAAGAGTCAACAGCAGAATCATAAAAAGTATGGAATGGTTTCATTAGTGACTCGTCTAATGGCTGCAACTTGTGAGTGCAATGTGGTGGCACCGTCAGTATAGTTATACCATTTTCCTTACACAGATCAATCGCTTCAATGGACAGATGACTTTAATGGTTGTCCATAATGAGTAGGAACGGATTGTCTTTTGAGCTTGCACTGTGTTTAATAAAGTGACGAATAGCATGAAGGAAGCACTCAGAATTCATCCAACCACATTTTGTTGCTAATCTTAAAGTCCCATTCGGAGAACCTGATATCATATGCTCTTTGAAATGGACTCTAAGAAAAACCATCACTGGAGGAATGCACTGACCTAGAGCATTTACAATGCAACACGTGGTTACAAGAGTGCCCCTTTCTGCACTGGCTGCTTTGCTGACTTGCTTCGTTCTTTTTCCAGCGAGAACTTTATGAGATTTTTGAACTGTTACAGTTCCAGTTTCATCTAAATTGAAAACACGATGCCACTTGAAAAATTTGGATTACGCGAATACACTTCTTTAAGTTTGTCGAAGAAAGATGATACGTTGAACTTGTTGAAGGCAGTAGCTCGAGACAATGAACATCCCTCTGGTGTCCATAGAGATAAAACTGGAAACCTCTTGCGAAAACATTTCATCCACTCTAGAGAAGCCATTTTGTCATGTTTCCATGTTTCTGGAAGACACAAATGATTTTTCACTGCTAGTTCATATGCTAATAGTCTGCAATCTTTTATAGTTAGGCCATAAAACATTTTGGAGCAGGTGATCAAATAATCACATAATGACTTTTCAACATCAGGAGGAAAAATTTGATTTACTTTGTAATTTGGGAACATTCGTGCTGATGAATCATTTTTGAACTTTATCACATAACGACTAACAGTTTGAAATGCAAGTCCTTTTGCACTTGGAGCTGCACGTACACTGTAGCCTTTGTCTATCACCAGTCCAACAGCTTCTTTCATGTCTGTTTCGGAAAATCTCAAAATAAACTTATCGACTTATTTTTTCGAGGCATGTTGAAATCTGAAATGTAGATAAATATTATTACATTAAATATATTGCAATGAAACAGTAAAAAAAATTCAATTTAAATAGAATAAGTACGAAATAGAAATAAATATGTGATATGACTTAATAGAAATTTAGCTAAAAATTCCATATTATTAAGCTGTAATAGCCATAATTCCATTCAATCATCACTATTGTGTTGGTGCAGGGCCTTAAAACTTCTCTTTATATTTTTTGCATCAACAGGCTAGTTGTAATTCAATTTAATTCAATATATAATTTCTCCACTTTTGATATAAAAGTACCATGGGAGCAGTGAGACAAGAATTTATGGTGTCTCACTGTTCCTGTCTCACTGTTCCCTCAGTGCAATATATTAACTAAGTTGGCGCCATTTTCAGACAAAGAAAAATAACATCATTCTACTGCTAAAATGAACTTTAAATAATAGGCTACTGCAAGATTAATAACACCAGTTTGTAAAGTTTATCAAACAATTTAGAAACAACGCAACAAACAATGCAGATATTTTAGTTTGATGGGGTGAAATTATGATGATAAAATTATTTTTCTTACCTCAGATCTGAAAGCAACCTCCTTTCTGTAATACTGTTCACAGTATGTCAACTTGACTTTTGAAAAATGTTGCCAGTCTGGAAATATCCAAACAGAAAATAAATTGCTGTTGTCTCACTGTTCTCCCTGTTTCACTGTACCCATTCGTCCCCTATCTGACTACGTTTAAAACGTCAATTTTGATGAAAATTATGAAATTTCTTTCTTTCTTAAAGAATGTAAATTTCTGTTTCTAAATCTACTATTATTTTTTCCGTACGATAATCAGAAATATAGATCACACTTTCTTCAAAACCGAAATTCACAGTTTTTTTTTCCACGTAGGCACATCTATAACTTTTCGCTTTTTCTTCACCTACGGCTCGACTTGACCACTTGTAGGGGAGGACAAAAAATATTCAGTATTCAATCAGTAACACAAGTCTTTGTTAACGGATGATACAATGACACCCTACTCCATCAATGTCTCCCAACGCACATGAAACAAAATACAAAAACTAACCCTTGCGTAACAAGGGAGCCATCTCGTAGCGTATACGTAGCCCATCCATCACATCTTAAATTAGGGGTTTGTACTTAAGGTACCATAAAAGTGTGAAGACGGGTATCTCCAGACAATATTGCAGCCATCGACAGCGTTTACCCCATTACTTTGGTCAATCTATCATGGCATAGCCGTAAAGTACGCTAACATTTCGATTGAGAAGATGATGTAAAGATCTTCAAAAGGGGAACTACTCAAAAAATTTTTACTGGTGACTGGCATTATTTGAAGTTATTACTGTCCATTAAAGAAAAAAAGGGACTTCGACTTTTGATAGTGCAAGAAATGACAAAAGATGGCCAAGGAAAACATCCTAGTAAAAATAGTTCTGAAATACACTAGTTATCAAAAATTAAGGAAAATCACAAAAAGAGGGATAACGAGTTCAAAACTAGGTCAATATGTTTAAAATTTGAATATGTTGTTAAGTAAAAGGTGCTGAACAATACCACATTATGCAAAATAGTGGCGCTGCAGTCGGAATACGCCATTTGCGAGGAGCATAAGAGTGCATGTCTCAGAGCAAGGTGGTAATTGTCGTTGCGAGGCTGAGATTAGACATCTGGCATAGTCAAATTGTAACAATGACCTCCAGACATCATTTGACCGAAGAACTGCGATGGCGAACTATTGGGAGACTAGAGGCAGGACAAAGTCAGACAGAAGTGGGCAGATGGCTAAATGTGAGTTTGCCTGTGGTTCATAGACTTTGGCGACAATTTCTAACCACGGATTCGGGATCCAGGAAGTTCAGCCAAGGACGGCCATACGCTACGACGAATGCCCATGACCGATATTTGTCCTCTTGCGCACGAAGGAATAGAACCGCAACTCCGTCTGAACTCCCTCGCTGAAGATCCTCCCTCGCTGAGAGCTCCGAAAGGTTGGTATCAACGTCAACCGTGAGTTGAAGGCTTCACGAAGGTGGTCTTTTTGCAAGGCGACCAGTCATTTGCGTCCCGCTCACGTCACGCCATAGGCGGGAACGTTTACAGTGGGCACGTCAATATGTCCACTTCACGCGTGATCAATGGAGGGCTATTCTCTTTACGGATGAGTCCAGGTTTAGCCTCCAAAACGATAGTAGGCGTATTTTGATTTGGAGAGAATCTGGAACTCGTTTTCATCCATCACATATCCGTGAAAGAGATGCAAACGGATCAGGCAGTGTCTGTGTTTGGGGTGGTATCTTTTTGGGTGGACGCACAGACCTCCATGTCTTTCCCCGTGGAAATGTGAATGCTCACACCTATAGAGATGACATCCTTGATGCTTATGTGCGCCCTTATGCCGGGGCAAGAGGTGATGCTTTCATGCTACAGGACGATAACGCGAGACCGCACAGGGCTCGCATCGTGAATGCTTATCTTGAGCAGGAAACAATTCAGCTCATGGAGTGGCCAGCTCGATCACCGGACCTGAATCCTATCGAGCATGTTTGGGACGCTTTAGGACGACGTATAGCTGACCTCAATCCTCCTCCTAGGACCCTAGCCACGCTTTCAACTGCTTTGCAAGAGCAATGGCTCTCACTTCCTACCGAATTCATAGACCGCATAATTGACAGCATCACACATCGCTGTATGTGCTGTATTGCTTCTCTGGGGGATCATACGCCATATTAACGGTACTTTTCCTATACCAAACTGACACATCCGATTTTTTCATTGTATACATAGGCTAGTTTCTATAACACCATAATTGGCTGGCGATTTCTTTTTATGCTATAATATACCTACCTATGTGTTGTATAATGTGTATAAGTTTCATTAAATTCTACGCGTAACTTTTTGAGTAATCACTATTTTTGTGACTTTTCCTTAATTTTTGATAACCAGTGTATTACGTGATCATAAATAAGCAATCGTAACGTAATCGAAAGCATGGACTCGAGAATTTGTCATTATTATGGGCACTTTATCATAGCATAGGAGGTATAGGTAAGCCAGATAAACTGGAGGGATGGGGATACACATGCCTTTCGTGAAGCATTTTTCCCCAACACTACGTGACGTTACTAATTATATTTCTGGAAAAAAATTGGATCTGGCACGACCAAAGAATAAGTTTCAAAAATAACAATTTAAAATTTTCAGAAGAAGGAGTTCAAACCCAGTTCAGATTCAAAATATAAACTGATTTCATGTGTGTAGTCATATTATTCATTTGATCACCCTTTGGACAAAGTTCATGAATAAATGAGGAAAATACAGCGTAAATCTTTCAGATGATTTTTGTTCGCATGCATATACATCCTAATTTGAGAAAAAGCATGCAATTACTGTAATTTCTTTGTATCTCAATTTGCTAATATGACTTTTAGGTCTGTGACAGTATATTAATTCCCTAACACGATATCCAGACAAGAATAATACAAGGAAAAAATGTAATGCACAGAGTCAAAGATTGTGGTTAATTTGCTTGCTTTTCAAAGAAATATGATTAGCGTGTCAAGTTTTGGAAAGCCTTTATTGTTACCAGACGTTACATCAGATGAGTGTAAGGCTGAGTTCAATATATTTTATTTCATTCCGTAGAATAGACCGAGTAATATTGATGCAAAGGGTGTTTATTCATTTTTTAGAATTTTTATTCCACACTAAAAACCTGTCGTAAAAAGATCAATGTATAAATAGAAATTAAGCCATATATTTAACAGTTTCAGTTTTACAGGAGCTATTTAAAACGAATAACCGTGGTAATCACATTAGTTTTAATAAATTGTAGATTTTAGTTTTTTATATAATACAGACAAAGGACATTCATAAAATAATGATTATTTCTGTATTACATGCTTTAAAGTAACTATAAGTATGCAAGGTCTGCAATTAGTGTAAATTGACAACTCTAGTAAACAGTGGCATAAATGCGTATAAGGGCTTTGTTGATTCTTTTTAGGTACAAATAAGTAACTTTAAGTATTTCCATATTTCCAACAAATAAGAAATAGTCATAATCAATGATTAAGTTTATGTGGTGTTTGGTGTTTACGTACATGAGAGCAGAGGTTTTTCGCCATCATGATGTGTGGGATATGTGGCAAGATTTTTGCGTTTACATGTGACTGTTCTCAAGAACCACTTGCATCTGGCGGTATGATCTCTCGGTTTATAACTTTCTCCAAAAAGGTATGGGTGCCAGTTATGCTCGCTACGTCACTGCGCAGGACAGACTTAACAGCCTTGCAATACTTTCTACAGATCATGAAGAAATGGGGAAATTAAAAATACCTGTAGGTCCATAAATTTGGGTCCGATTTTAAAAAATAATAAATTTATTTCTATTCATTTAATTTATTCATTTTAATTGAATTCTTCAAGTAGGATTCTGAATGTGTATGATGAATAATGCTAAAATTCATAATTTTGTAACGTTTTTTACTGTAAGAAGACAGAAACTGTGGTTGACGTTGCTATGGGAACAAGTTTTGACAGCAAGGATTTCGAACCTAACTTCTCTCGACAAAGCCTATCCCTTTTGATGTGCACTTTCAAGTGCGTTGTTGGAGAGCCAGTCACATTGTCGTAAAGAAGGTTTGGTGTGTAAAGTAAAAGTGTTTGCAAAAAGTTACTGATATAATGTCCCACATTTCAATAAACTAAATTTATGTGTACTAATCAATTTTTTTCTGCTTCCTTAAATCATCATTAGTAGCCCCGAGGTAGCCTAGTGGTAGCGCATTGGACTTCGGAGTGAAGGTGTGCATTTCAAATCCTAACGAACGACATTAAATACCTTTTATTCGGACTAATTAGTCCGAATATAGCCGAATATTTCGCCACGTATTTAGTCCGAATATGGGCACGTTAAATTCGTAGATCGGAAAGTTCTTTCACGAGGTCAGTGGGTGGGGGAAGGTGCGAGTTCTCCAGATATCGCCCCTGGGGGTACTTGATCAAAATTGAGGTGGCATCCAGGGAGCAATGTTGACTCGCTTGTATGGTGCTCCAGATTAAAAAGAAGTGAACAATTTTCGTGGTTAGGTGCGAATGTCTCAGACAGAAGTGCCTCCGCACTAGGGGAAAAAAACAGAAATCATCATTTGTTTTATTTATTTATTTTTGTCTCTTCGACCGCATCAGGGCTCTCTAATCTGATCGGGGGAAAAATTAATCACATTGGAAAACGCAGCACTCTTGTTGGTTAATATTAAGTATCACTAACAAACTATCAAAAATTCAAATTTTGTCTGTCTGTGCACTGTGCGTTCATAAATCCTTCTCCCTATCTGCACTAACTTTTAATTCGCTTCTTTTCAAGACCCCACGAAAATGAATTCTACGTAAAAACAGACAAGTTCCCTTCTACTTTATTTTACATCCTCAACATTATGCGGCCACCGTTTTTAAAAACTCGTTTTACCATAAAATTGTTTTCTTATTATTTTTATCAAAAATATTAGTTTCTCAAAGTCAACAAATGCTTTGCTTTCTTGAAATTCATTAGAGTTGCTTGCTTTGAATTGTATTTTTTTTTTATTATTATTATGACATGGATGATGAATCACCAGGTCTAAAGGCGGTAATGAATAAAGGCGGGTGCCAGGAGTGCGGGGCACACGGGCGGCAAGTCATAAACCCTGTTAAAAAAAAATTAAAACTAATTTATTAGTAAAATAATCAATATAAAATATTATCATTATGCTAGGTAACTACTTAGGCCGTCCGCACACGGAGCAACTCAAAAGAAACTGATAACCGACTCCAATCACAAACCAGTCCGTGATGAGTCGTAACCTATATAATTGAATGGAGCCAAGCACACGGCGCAACTGGTTACAAACCCGACAGCAACGCGTTTGTAATCAGTCGCAGGCAACTCAACGTGTCGGGTCGCTAGCAACTTCAGTCGCCAGTTTCTCTTGCGTTGTGCGTGTTATTACACAATCTATGTTACAGCCGCTCTTTTAGCAAGCTGCCAAATGACGTACACGAGTCACGTGACTTCTGCCTAGCGATGAAATGAAATTCTAATGTTTTTTGCTGTATGGAATATGTGCGCCCATATATACAGTCCATTTTTAAACGATTGATCAAAGGCAATCTATTTTGACAATTTTTTAAAATAAATTAATTTCTGATAATAATTTAACTAAAAATAATGCCCGGAATAATGATGTTCTTCCTTCCATGACAGGTCGCAAACTATTGATTTGAATCACTTTTGAGTCGGCCCGTGTGCGGAGCCGCATCACTAACGAATTTGCAACCGATAAACAATTTCAGTCGCTAACCAGTTGAGTTTCCTTTGAGTCGCTCCGTGTGCGGACGGCTTTAGAGTTAAAAATGCATTTTACAAGTATAACTGGTATAAACACTGCATTATCAAAAATAGAAGAAAGGTTCGAACAAATTAAACAACATCACACAGTTTTAAATTTTCACAACGAATGTGGTCTTTTTCAAAAGATAGCTCATCCGTACGTGTTATACGGTGCCTGGGTATTATTGCGTGTTTCTTCCAGACATTCTGGTGCATGCTGGATTGTGGCGCCATCTATCAATCACTTCGGTTTAATTTTGTACAGCATCCTGTGTTTACCGCTAAATGAAACCAGTTGCCTTTTCTCTCAAAGTGCTTAAATCAAAATAAAAGCATGTAAACTCGTCAACCGGTTCTACAGATTCAAGAATTTCCCATAGATTATATTTCATTGAATAATTTTGTATACCTTTTTGTTCTAAAAAGTTTAATATTGGTTGTACCATCTTCATACAAATTAAGTAACAGTTCTCGCACACATGGCTTACATATCTCTCAATCAGTATTTAAATGACGTAAGAATATATATATATATATTTTTTTTGTTTACGTTTGAAATCCATCGATTACTTTTATAAATTTGTTAAAGTTTGTTACATTGAATAAAAGTGACTACCGTAATATTAATGTAGATTATGTGTTCAATGCTAACAATGTTTACGAATATTACGGTGGTTATAGGAATAGCATATCAATGATCATTTGGTTTGTTTTACTTGTTTGAAATTCACTTAAAACTACTATCGTGAAATAAATAGTATGTTCTATTTTCTGTTTCATTGAACCTCTATATTTAACTCCTTGTTTTTGTATGTTTAACTAAGAGTTATTAAAAAAAACTGCAGCATTCGCTGTATCTCGCTGTTTTTAAAATTTGGTTTGAATTTACAGATAGAAGATGGTTTGCGAGCTGGAAATGGAGAATTTGTTTCTGTAAGTAGAAATAGTAGTGTGTAGTATTATGATTAAGTTTGTCAAAAATTAGGTTTTTAGCTTTTCTTTTGTTACCTGTAAATAAACCTATTGAAATCATAATAGACAGACTGCATGTTTTTGGTCTGAGTTACAGAAAATATAATCATTGTTAATCGAAAGCATTAAAGGTGTTATCCAGTTATTATTCAACTACTTGAATATTAATTTAGCCTTAATTTATGATAAGCCATTTATTTGAAATTTCATTTTGCAATATAATAATCAGATTTTAAAAGTAACTATGTAAATGTAATTAATTATTAACATATTTATATATTTTTCTCGATATGGAGAGGGGAACATGAGTGTTTCATCTTATTGTGGAAAATCTTAGTATGGCCAAAGCCATTTATTTCTGGCTAAAACATAAATATATGTTCGTTAAAATAGCATAGCTCATACTGGAGAAATAAATTATACTGTCATGTTTAAAGTAATTTATTTTTTTTCATTCATTATGCATGATTAATTTACATTCTTATTTTCTGTTCTGGTTTATTATTAATATTAAAATTATATTAAATTTATGTTAGTTTTAAATAGTAACATCCATCATTTTATACTAATATTTTATGCTTCTTATTACAGGAATCGTTGTCTATACAGCATATCCATGCATATAATACAAAAATTGTTGCATCAAATCCTGAATCCAGTGTAAAAAGGATATTTGAGCCCCCTTGGGATGAAGTTGTTTTATTGCATATCAGGTTACCCTGTGATTCTCATGTTATTATTTGTTAGAGTTAATAATAATCAAAACTATACCATTAGAAAATAAATGACTTATTCTAAAAATCATTGTTAGATGTATACCGATGTAATTTTGTAATTTTTATTTTATCTTCTTTCGATATCATTGCAGATAAACTTGCAAATCTCAAAAATTTTACAGAAAGAAATTATTTATCATAAAAGCACAATGTATATTTTTATATAACCGGTTTTCCCGTGTCTTTGAAAAATATATTCATTCCTGTAGAAGATAAAACTGAAACATGATTGTTTTCATTATTTAAGTGAATTTAGAATTAGTGGAACTTTGGTTAAAATAAATTTCCTCAATAGTATTACTTAGAACTTGCTATTTTCAAATATATATCACTTGTGAATAAATTTCTGTCTTAGTATTTTGAATAATTAGATATATATATTTGTTGTGTGTTAAAGTTTTCACTAACTTATTAAATCATATTACAAATTCTGAATATATTGTATAATACTTTTTATTGTATAATTCTAGTTTTTATATTATATTAATTATTTTAATATGATGTTTTATCTTATTCGTAACATTAGAAAAATTATAAGTTCACTAAAGAATTTTATTTATTTTCGCTCTCTTCAATGTTATATAAAAAAGAAAGATATATTTAGCAGATAATTAGTAAAATAAATGCCATCTGTGTCATCTGTATGTCAATATCTATTGCCTGTTAATTTCACAGTATATTTTTTGTTTATTTTTTATCAACAGCTGCTGACCAAATTAAATATTTTAGCTTAATTTCTTAATGAGAGTGCAACTGAAATCTTATTTTGCTGCAATAATAGTTTATTCATTTGTGTCTAAAATTATTAAACTGATACTGATACTACTAATTTAACAAAGTTTAAATTTTACTTGGAATCAATCTAACAAAAAGATAGAAATTTTTTCACTCTTAATTTATAATATTTTGTACTTTTATTTATGAACTAAAATAAGTTAAATTTCTGAACTTTTTTCTTATTATTTTAGGTGTTTGCAACAGATCAGACAAGACAACTATGTAGAAGCTTTTAAAAACCAGTTTGCTTTAATACAGTATCCTTCTTATAAAATGTTTTGTACATTTTTATAGATATATTTTCATTAATCTTGAACTATCATTTCTATGATAGAAACTCGCCTTTTGAGATAAATATGTTAAAGATTTTCCTGCATGAAGGTCCAGAATCTTTTTGTAAAAATGTTCATATCTCAATCATATTAATCCATCTTAAATTAAACTTAGCAAAACTTTGCATTTTACCATGTTTAATCTGGGCATCGGTAATATTTCTGTCAATCCTACTGAATTGATTATTTTTCATCCTATATAAATTACTAGCATTTTAAATTTTCTCAAAAGTTATATGAATTTTGGTGATTTGTGCTGTTTCTTTTCCTTTATATAGTAAATCTTCTATTTTGCGAAATAGAAATCTTTCCTAGTAAGATTAGGATTGCAAATGAAGCAGTCACTTTGGCTAATGCCCATTTATATTCTTTTTAATTGTTTACTTTAATTTGTTCATCCTGCTTTGTTAAGTTTTGACCTTAGTATTTGTGTAATGTTTTAATTTTCTTTTAATTGGTTTTAATTAGAAATGTTTAAAAACTTCATCTGTAATCAGCATTAATAAGTTGTTCAAGTTGTAAACCCTTTTTACCAATATTATTATAATCATTCTTGGGATTTTTTTTTCTTTCTTTCTTTTTATTTTCTCCATATCCCTTTTTATGCTCGTTATCTTTCTTATTTCTTCACTTTCTCTATATTGCTAGTTTTTGTACCTTTTATTAGGATTGTGAAACACAGGAAAATTTAATAATTTACTTTCTCCTCTGCTAAATTCTACTTGTTTGAATGTAAAGTAAAAATGCGCTTATATTACCTACTATTACATTTTCCTGAAAGATTCCTGCATTGAGGTTATTTCTGCTGTGCATGTCTAGAAAATTATTTACTATAATATGAAAAATGCAGTGCTTTGACATCTATATATTTCAGTATTCTATATTCTGCCATTTTTATTTTTATGATAATTATGTTTGTTAAATATAAGATTAAACCTGATGGAAATTGTTTATTTCACGCAGTTTAATTAGCAATAATTTACAATTAAAAAATATTGCTTTCTGCACATGCTCAGTGACATTTTTAAATCTGGCTGTAGATACTCACCATGAAGGATTATAAAGATGCAAGTGTTGGTGTTTTCTTTGTAAAAAAAGTGTATGAAAAAAACATGTAGTTAACTTTAACCAATAATTCTAATTATGCTTTTAAATGTTTTTTTTATTTTTTTTATTTGCACCTAATAATATTTCCTTAATTCACTTGCATAACATTCACCAAAATATTGCAAGGCCAGAAAGATGAGAACTGGGCATTACCTATCATGTACACCTTATGTTTAGATCTGAGAAAAATAGCTACCAAAGTAAGTTTAAATATTATATTTTTTTCTTGTTATTACTGCCTTAATCATGTAAAAAAAAGTCATACCTAAGTATGACATTTTTGATAATATTTCTTAGTTTTTTTTTTTTTTAAGTGTAGTGTCTGAGAATGAGATGTATAAACCCATCCTAAATTCAAAATTTAACAAATAACAGACAGTCTTAAAACCTAAAGTGCAAAAGAAAAAAAAAAAAGGAATATCTGAATATAATTGTTGCTAAAAAATTTAACTTGTATAGTCGTTTTTCTTGGCTAACCACTCACACCCCTCCTGAACTCACATATGTAGATACATCTTATCTGAATCATCTTGCTTTTCTTCTGAAATCAGTATTCAATAAAATTTGAACATTTTTAGCATTATGCCTATTTTAAAATGATTTTCATGTGTGTGTTTCTTCTATTTTATTAAATAAATGAAGGTATGTATTTTAGAATACATTTAACTTTTTATTTTAATTTTTTTCTTCTAAAATTATCTTTACAATTTGTATTTGTTTCCTCTTTTATTCTAATTCTGGTAAAATGTATTAAGCTTGTTGAAATAAATCTGGGGTTGTTTGTCTTTTACCTATTGTTTCATACTTGCTTTATAATTTTCAACCATATGTATCTTTAATACTCTTGAAATTTATGAATTGGAATCTTAGCTAATTAATTTAACTGACAAATTATTTTATGCTTAATTTTTATTGTTAATTTTATTAGTTGAAATTTTTTATAAATTTTTACTATTGTAATTTTCTCTTAATGTGTAGCAAATTCTGCAGAACTTTTTTTTTTTTAAAGTATTATGGCTAAGGGTACATAAATTTCGCATAAAAAAATATCAAAATTTCACCCAAAAAAATTACAATAGATAAAATTTTGTATTGATTCGCAAAAAAATATATAAATTTAAAAATTACGCATTTATTTAAAAGCCCAATTTTACTTACTTGGTTAGGTAAGTATCAAAATTCTTAGTTAGAAGCTAACATTATAGTAGTCGCCACATTCTCTTCCTGAAGTAATAAGCAAATTTCAAGAGTGATATCTCTCAATTCAAGACCATGGATGATCTTAGTTAAGCACTTATGTTAATAATTTATGACTATTATAACCTAAATTCGCTTAAAAAGCCATTTATCACCGAGTTTTCATCGAAAAGTAGTAAAAAAATAATTTTTGCATTTATTTGCTCATATCAGCAAATTTCACATTTATTTGCATCTATTTTGTAAATATGAAAATTATGTATCCCTAATTATGACAATATGGAACAGGGGGCATGATAGTTTTTTCTTATAGAATAGATAACATGAAATTATCATAAGTGATAATTATAGTGGCTTGTTTTTTCTAATGAAACATGTGCTTTTACAGTTCGACCTTATATAATTTATTTTGAATATACAGGCTGATTCACAACAAGACAAAAAAGATAAACCTCATGAATTTCTTGAAAAGGGAGCTGATCTTCTTATGGGTTTTTTCAGGATATGTGTTGGAGATAAGTAAGTATTCCTTTTTGTGACTCAAATCCCCTCTGTTATAAAAATAAATATTCCATTAATTTTTTAATACTGTAAGGATACAGAATTTTAATTATTTTACTAAGCTTGATCTTAAATTTTATTGTCTCTATAAAATTTTAAATTAAGTACTCTCAACAAGCTGTCTCTTGTCAGTTTAGAGTCGTGAATTATATTTAACATTCCCAAAATGTATGATCTTCTTTTCTGGCTTATAAAGTATTTTTCTCTCATTTTGTTCTCCGTTTAATGATTGACAAAGTGATTCTAATTACATATCTTAAGGAATAGTGTCGCAATGTTGTTATTTACTGCTAGTGTTAAAAAACGTGATCATACTAAGTCTAAAAAATTAACAATGCAAAAATAATGATTATGTAGAATTTTATTCTTGATTGTTACAATGATACATTTCAAATTTGAATTAGACAGATCTGAAATTTAATTTCAGTTGCAACTTTCCTAATTCATTTGCTCTGTAACAAATTATGTTTTTCTAGATAATATTGTCTTTCAAGTTAGGTACTTCTGAATGCATGACTGAGTTTACAAGATGCACATACTGATTTCTACATAGAAATATCTCTTTAGCTTTTTTTTTTTTGTGTGTGTGTGTGTGTGTGTGTGTGTTCGGTACTGAATCTAGTCATAATTTAAAAAAAAAAAAAACATTATCACTGAAAATTTTGAGAATAGTTTAATACTTCTGATGAGTGAAGAATACACTTAACCCCCCCCCCCCCCCCAAAAAAAAAAAAAAAAAAAAAAATAGAAATATATATATATGCTATGACTTTATATATATATATGGGTCCCTGTAACCAGCAATTTGCTATATATTCAATAAGAAGTATAGCACTGAGCTTGCAAAAATAATTTTTTGGGTGTAAAAATTGCTAAAATTTGTGTAAAACTGCTTTTTATTAAAGCATAAAACAATCTTTGGTCTTAGAGTCTGCAGAAAATTCAGAATAATATTTATAAAATCCATCCTGAATTTTATCCAGAATCACCAAACTCTAAACATATCTAGTATGAAAAAATGTTTGTCAGTTACTATTGCTTGTATCAAGTTTTGCTTTACATCTTTTGAGAACATGATAGCTTTTTTTTTAATAAAGAAAATGTTATTTTATGGTTCCTGAAATGTCTCTGGTATTTACTTCTTTTTACTTAAATCTATGCTAGCATAATTTTTTCTATATAGAGATTTTTTTAGTGATTAAGCATAGCAATGATTATATCAATAGCCTCTGATGGGTGGCTAAATTATGAGTTTTTATTTGTAACAACCTTTGAGCACTTTTGAAAATTTGGGTAAGACATGGAAAGTTAATTGAAAAACATATCAAAACGTATAAAAATATATTGGACATTTATTTCTTGATAATGCTTTATAAATATTCTGTACAATAAAATATTCTTTCTACTGTGTATAACATGTAGTTTGTGTTCTTTTTGAGTGATGGGTTGAAGAAAAGAAAGGTAAGTTGATGATAAGTGGTGTATTAATTTGTTTATTTAACTGAATTTTCAGATTTTTATATTCATGAACTTAGATATTTTTGGTTTTGTTTTAGTCGAGCACTTCAAGAGGACTCAAAAAGATGGGGCATTTTGAATCTGACAAATCAGTTATTCAAAATATATTTTAAGGTTTGTATTACAAAATTTTATTTAAACTCTTCATTTACTTTTTTTTTTTTTTTTAAAAATGAAGTATTTTTTGTTTCAAGTTCGTTTTATATATTATTTTTTGTTAAAATATAAATTATTGGTTCTGATAGAGCTAAAATGAAAACAAATACAGTCAAACCCCTTTATAACGAACTTCAAGGGACCAAAGGTTTTGTTCGCTATATCTGAACCGTTAGAGTTCACAAAATGTATAACCCATTAGTTGCTATGTGTTTTCAATAATGATGTAATTTAAAAAATGATAAAAATCTATTAAAAATTATCATAAATGAATTAAATTGACTAAAATTGATTACATTTAACTGACACAATACTTAAATTAACTAAAAATGAAGACAAATGGAAATAAATTCATTTTACCTTTAAATGTTGCTTACTGCTTTGATACAGAAATAATTGGTAATCTTCTGCTGACATGATGCTGATTTCAAAAACATTTTATGAATTGTCCAATACATCAAATGACTCCAACATTCTTTCTCCCACTGTTTGTGTAGACAAAAACTCATTAATTACACGCATCGCTGCTGTAGCATCTGAGATGTGGGGATTTCGTCATTTATGTGCTGCTCTTCATCAGCATCAGATGCAGAATCTTCGATTTCAGAATGATTCATTTTAATTTCTTCCACAATATCTTCATCAGTCGGATTTTCACATGCAATGACTTCATCATATGTTTCGAACAATTGCATGTCACAATCTGAGAATGATGAAATTTTGGGTTTTTCTATCCACATCGCGATAGGCAAATCTTCATCATCTTCTTCTTCAACATTCTTAAAAAGTTTGAAAAAAAAAAATTCAGTAGTCCACTGAAAAAAAGGTTCGTTATAGCTAATTCTTAAGATTTCGGAGGTTCACTATGAAAGGATAAATTAGCATTAAATACAATAGGAAAATGGCGGGACCAAAATTTTGATTGTTATATCTGTGAGTTCATTATATACCAAGTTCGCTATAACAGGGTTCGACTGTACCTACTTCTTCTTAAAAAGAGTTTAAGCATATTTAGAGATTAATTAAGTTTAAAAATGTAAGAAATATATTCAAGTTTTGCATTTTCAAAAATAGAATGGAAGGAATTTCAATTTGTTTTTGTCCTTCAATATTGAGTTAGTGTGAATGTAAGGATTTATGAAATAGTTAAAATATGCTATTTTGTTTATTTTTTTGTAGCTAATACTTCATTAAGGTTTATTTGAAAATTGTCAAGAGGTTATCAATCTAGGGAAAAACACATAACAGAAACATGCAACTAAAATAGAAGTAGGTTTGGCAGTTAGAACTTTTGAACTAAATAATAGTTCTTCATCAGGCTGCGAGGCATTATTTCCGATTGTCTCTATAGACAATTCACAAAAGTAGCCATTGTCAAACTGTTTGGTATAAATAAAGGAAACAGCAAAACATTTTTAGAAGGCAGGAATGCATGTGAATGGAACAAGGAGGAGAAATTTTATGATGAGCATCCCATGCAAAGGACATACCCATTAACAAAACATTAGCATAACAAATAATGGGAGAAAGGCTAGTACCAAAAAGATAGAATTATGGAAGGGAATTGAAAGATATAGTAGGAAAAAAGAGGAAGCTGGAAAATAAAGACACGTTTACTTTCAAATATTTTTCTTGGTAGCAGGTAAATGTAATATAGACATGTCATCTTCTAAAACAGAGAATCGTTATAAGTTTTAATATTGAGTATAATTATCAGATATAGCCTTGCTATTCCTTTTTCAATGTAATTGTGTTTTCTGTCTCCTTATTGTTTTCCGTTGACCAGTGAAGTTTTTATCTGCCTGCCTTTCCTTATTCTGCCCCCTCTTTATTTTTCTTTTCCTAAAAACCTTGTCAACTTGGTGTAAATTTTTACACCAGAACAATCCCTATTTTTGTTCTTTACCTGTTCATTATTGCTAACTTTTTTTTTGTTTGTTTATAATTATTTTGTAATTTATTTAAACATTACAATATTCTACATTAGGGATATCTTCTATCTCAGAACGCATTCTTCTGTTATACTTCAAAACTTTGCTTTTGTTAAATCTTGTAATATGTGTGCTTTTATAATTTTAAAAACAAAATCTTGTGTATTACTGTTAGTGTTTAAATTTCATTATTTTTGTATTTTATAAATTATTTTTCATTAATTTTTTTTTAAATAATAATGTTTTCATCTATTTAGGCAAACAAACTGCACTTATTAAAGCCATTAATTAGGGTTATTGAAAGTTCTAATCTAAAAGACCAGTATCCTGTTGCTCAAAGGGTAACTTATAAGTAAGTCACATTGTATTTATATATATATATACTTTTTCTTCCATGTTTAGAGTATTTTTTTCTATTTATTTTTAATACATATCGTAATTTCCTAGGAAAAGATTGGAAAAGCATGTATTTTAGGATTCTAAATTTTTTTTTTTTCATATGTTCTACCCATTTTGTTTGCCCCAAAATTCACCATTTGTTAAAAAAATATTTACTAACCATAAGATTTGGGGAAAGACTATTGTAAAAATAAGGTTTTTGTGATTACTTTATCCATAAAAAAAAATGCTTTGGTGTAGTCTGTTTCATTTAGTTATAGCATATTCAAATTTATATGTTTTTATTTATTTTGGTGTTTTCAATCATATTGTGTAGAGCAGTGATAGTCAACCTGGTCCCTACCGCCCAGTAGTGGGCGAATAATGCTTTCATGACGAGTGGTGGGAATTTTTGTCCATTGTTACAAATTTTTGTTCTTCCTCCATGTATCAAATACACTGCTAACACATTCACGAGTTTGACCTTTTTAAAATATGATTTTGCAATTTACTTTCAAATTCCATCTCTAAACTTGGATTACAGGTAATAATTCACTGGACACTTCTCAAACTATACTCAAGGAGCAACAAATTAGCTAAGTAGTCATCCATAGCAATTTATGTATATACTAGCTGAATACCTGTACTTTGCTACGGAGTATGTTCAAATAAAATACTATGGTCAATGTATGCAATTGATGTAAAAAAAAATATTTATATATATATATATATATATATATTCATAAAAAAAACTTAACGGATATTTTTATAGACAAAATAATGTAGAAGAAAATATTCAAATTAAATCTAATAGCTCATACTAAAGAATATAGTACAGTTTGAGGAACATATCTTTTACTGTATTTTAATATTTTTTTGGATAATGTCCAATCATCTGTCACATTAGCAAAAAAAAATATATTTTTTTGCCTTTCGTTGTTATGCACATGGCGCAAAATTAGTTTAAAGTATCCCAAAAAGAAAAGAAACCATATGATCAGCATTTAATAAATTAAATTCTAAAAATTCATCAAAAATTGGAAAATGGAGGTAAAGATTCGAAAAAGATTTAATTTTAAAGGAATTTTTATGATCTTTCTCGTGATATAAATTTTATAACCCTCAGATTATTATTTTAAATGCAAACTTAAAAAAAGTTACAAAAACAACTTAAAAATTTAATTTTAAAAAATCTAAGAAGAATTTTTCAAAAATCTTAGTGCACCCCTACACTATAAGAAGAATCGCCATGCAAAATTTCAGCCCTTTAGGTCCAACTGTTTGGTCTGTGCATTATATGTCAGTCAGTCAGTTACAGTACTGTTTTATATATATAGATACACATAAATATAAATAAAAAGATAAATTTAAGTTCATATATTTTTTGCAAATAATTTACCAGACACTTCTTGAAGTATATTCAAGGAGCAACAAATTAGCTAAGTAGCTATCGGTAGCAATTTATTTATTTAGAAAGTATAAATAAAAAGATAAATTTAAGTTCATATATTTTTTGCAAACTCTCCCCTCTAAAATTTACTTGCACTAAATTGAGTCACTGCAGATATGCACTGGTGCGTAGTAAAGAAACTTTGCCATCAACAAAGATACAAAAGTGGGCGGTAGGTATTAAAAGGTTGATGACCCCTGGTGTAGAGTATGAGCATATTTATAGTATTACAATGATAATTATTATATTTTTATTTTTCAGATACTTTGTAGGTCAACAACAGATGTTTCAGAGCAAATTCAAATTAGGTATGTCTAAATTCCTTTTTTTTTTTTGCCAATGCATTTAATTTTTAATATTGTATTAATTATTATTTAACTAATACTATGAACTTAAAAATGTAAGTAAATGATTTTAGTTAATTATGCTAGTAAAGGTGATTGTCAACTATTCTCTAATTTATTTTTTTCCTGCGTTCCTTAAACTAAGTATATTTTGTAAGTATGTATTTTTTTATTTGTTTTTCTTTTTCTTTTTTTCAGCGGATGAAAATTTAACATTTGCATTTTCTCACTGTCATAGGCAGTCAAAAGGAAATAAGCGACTTATATTGATATTTTTAATAACAGTAAAAATGGTTTTGGTAAATATGAATATTCCCTATACTTATTATACTTCTGTTTAATTTTGTCACTTTCATTCATTTAGTTATTTAAGTACATATCTATAACCATATTCTTTTCATATTTAAAATTCGCTGTGAATTATTGCATACCTGGAAATCCATAATTTCATATTTCTATTTACATAGCCATTATGTTATTTCAGCTGTCTTTTTATTGTGTGTAAGTCTGGTAACGTTATTGTATTTCTGATGAACATTTCAGATGCCATAATACTCTGTTAGTACTGTTAAATTATTCATACTTGAAAATTTTGCAAAGAATATTTCAATTATATTTTTGGGATTCCACATTTCAAAACATATTGCAAAACTTGTAGACTTCCTGCGAATAATTAGGCCAGAGTATGGCCAAATGGCTAGGGCACTCGCTTTCAGTACCAAAGTCTGCGGGTTCGAGTCCTGCTCTTGGCATGAACACTTGTGGCCGTTCAGAATCAGCTTTAACCCTTAGACCATTGAGTTTTCACCTTCAGGTTCTTCCTCCAGCATTGAGTTATTTTTTGGAAACCTGTTTCGGAGGATGTGCGTTTTGAAGGAACATTCGAAAATGCGAGTTCAATACAGTTAAGTTATTTAAATCAAAATAAATAGTATAAAATAAGTTAAACATAAAATTTTTAAGAATACATATGTGCATTTATATAATGTACAGGTTTTTTTTTTTTGTTCATAAATTTCTTATAGTATGATATATTTTAAAGCAAGGTAATATGCATAAACCGACCTCACAGTCTTTACACTATATAGTTCATTCAACACTTAGTCCAGTATAGTCTTTTGATTACTTTTGTCGTCGAATAAATCTGAAAAATTACTCTCGGAATCACTTGAAATGTCAGTTCGAATAGCCTTTAGCTTTCAAAAACCGAAAACTCCCGCCACTTTATATTGTATGTATTCACAAAATATCACCTAAAAATCTACTTCTTATCAGGAGAAATAGTATTCAAATGCCATTAAGTTCTGCTATCTATTGATGAATGAAAAAATCAATTTAGAACGTGTTAAAAGCATTTGTAACGTGCAAAACATTTGAAAATCCAGTTAGATAAGTCAAGCGCATTCGTAACACTGGGGGAAAGATTGATGAACGCAGTGGTGCACCCGGGGGGGGGGGGGCAAGGGGCCCTGTCCCCCCTCCCAAAGAAATAGAAATTGCATTATGAATATTGATTTTGCATTATAAATATTTTATCCGTTCATCTCATCGCTCCTCCCTCCCCTCCAAGAAAAATCCTGGGTGCGCTACTGGATGAACGCACTGAGTGCATTCGTAACAATCTAAGCAGTAGGTCCCGTTCTAATTTGCCCTTGTGTAGCAAAAATTGACTGTAGCGCACCAAACCAAATCTGGAAATAATCAGACTACTACATTATTATATGTATTGCACTTTGTTAATAGCTCTTAAATTACATACTTGGTAGTTTTCATACCAACATTCTTTTTTTTTTCCCAGCATGAGTTAAAAACAATTAAACTGACTTATCTTTATAATTATTGCTATTCAATGAATAAAATGCTTTTTAATGTATTTATCTACTGACTTTATAACCAGAGAAATACATTAAAAAGCTTTGTTTAAATATACTTCATTACCCCTAAGAAAAGTGTTATTTATGATCAAATTCATGAAATTGTGAAATTCTCTTTTCCTTTCATTAGGGTGTGATGCCTTCTATGTACTTGTTACAAAAGTATGATCTTATGCAGTTTGCTGACCTGGTTCAAGCTGTGAAGTAAGTAGAGAATTCAAAATATTATAATTATGTGCGATTACCAATATATTGCTTTAAAAAAATCTACCATGGAGGTGATTGAATATAGTTTAATTGTTTCAACAAGGTGATAAAAGAAAATGTAACTGTTAAAAATTTCCTTTATCTTCTAGTGCAGGAGAAGGCAATTGTTTTGTCCTGGGGGCCACTTTGTGTAAGCGGAGATTAGCAGAGGGCCACACTTTTTTAAATTATTGCATTTATTAGTTAACTTTGCATTTCAGAAAAGGTATAAATTGGGTAAGACTGTATAAGATGGTCAGATTTGTCGACATTTGGCTCGATTATTTTTTTTTTCGCTAAAGACTTGGCACATTTTATTACTTGCCGTAAAGAAAAACTCGCCAACGGATTGGTGCGTTTCAGGTTTTGCTAGAAATGAAAAACAAACCCCATAAAATAAAACAACTCATAAACACAACAAACATGTTACAAAATCTAACAAATAAGATTTTTATATATATATATAACTGTTTGTACTACAGAGGCTGTTCGCACATATTTTAGACGATTTTGGTAAGCGGTAATGAAAAATCGGTTGCTGCAAAAGAAATAATTGCAATTATACTATGTTTTTTAAAGTCAAAATTATCGTCTACGGCTTGAAAGTTTTGTTTTTATTCAAAATGGCATTTTTAACAAAGCACTGGTTCCAAGGCTACATTTATGCTCTTTCCGAAGAGAAATATGCATACTCCGTTATCCAAAAACGATGTGAGAGTCATGGTTTTGTGATATCTAAAGCGTCGATAGGTAATATCGTCAACAAGAAAGGAAAAAAACGTCAAATTGGAGCCTCAAGTGGGAGAAAAATTCCAAACAAGTATCCAAGGAAAAAACGGACATCTTCGACTATTGCAAAGGTACGTTGTTTAATGTTAAAAGAAAATCCCCCTGGTCAAAGGACAGTTGCAAAATCATTAAAATGCTTGGTGTCCACTGTAAACAAAATGATAAACGTTGATTTAAATCTTAAGAAAGCGAAAAAAACGCAATGTGCATAGTCTTCTTCCAAATCATATCGCTGAACGCAGGACACGCTGCAAAATTCTATATGAGAAACATTTATCCAAAGAAAAATGGAAAACAATTGTCACAATAGATGAATCATGGGTGTATTTAAATGATTGCAACAAAAAAAGAGCCATTTATTATCATAAAAGGGGAGAAAAAAATTTAAGTACATGGTTCAAAGAATCGAAAGAAAGTTTTTCTAAGGGATTCATGATTGTTGCTGGTTTTTCTTATAATGGCAAGTTTAAAATAAAGAGAGTGGGAAAAAATGTCAAGATTAACTCCAAATACTATCAGGAACATATTTTATCACCAATTTTTCTGAATGAAATACCATTGCTTTACCCACAGTGCCATCAATCTGTGAGACTCCATCAGGACAAAGCTAGCAGTCACACATCAAAATCCACTGTAAATTTCCTAAAAGAAATGGAACAAAAAACTGGTGTCAAGGCCATACCCTTCACTGATATCCCTACTAAATCTCCCGATGTATCACCTATGGAATTTTGCGCTTTCGGACTTTTAAAATCTGCATTATCCAAACGTCGTCCCAAAACCCTTACAGGACTCTGGAAAGCTGTTCAGGCGGAATGGGATAGAATACCTCTTCTGACACTTCAAAAAGCATTATTATCCTGGAAATTGCAGTGTCGAAAGATAGTTCAGAATAAGGGATGTCAAATAGAACATTTAAAACACAAGAATTTTATGTAATTTAGTTTTGTGAATACAATATACATCGTCTAAAAAATGTGTGAACAGCCTCTGTATTAATTAAACTGTCCAGTACCTATATAATTAAATGCCCAATAAGGGTGGGGGGATTGGGTCCTCAGACTTCGTCAAGAAAGGTCACATGAAATGAGCTCCTGTTGTATGGACATTTCTATGAGAATCTAATTGGAAAATGTTACACTTTTTCCGCATTTGTTATTCAGCTTTTACGGCAAGAGTTTCTATATAAACAAACATTGTAACATAAATGAATGATAATATACGATATTGAAATATTTTTCGCCCAAAAAAAATCGCCAAATTTCCTGGCACAAGATACGAAACTCTTCCCAACACAAATACCATCGAATAATACACAAAATTTAAACTCACCTATCTAATTGGTCGAAATAAATCACCTGTCAAAATCATGTGATACATCCGTCACGAAATGATCACATGACATATACATCAGAAGTTTGCAGTAGAAACAACCTTGCCGCCATAATCGTCCTAACCTGGCAACAAAAACCTCTCGCCAAATTGGCGAAAAATCTACCTGACCGTCTTATACAGTCTAGCCATAAATTGTATAAAAAATCATTAAATATAAATTAAATTATATATTGGCAGTTTTTCTAGCTTTCCATATTTGTCTGGGTTTCTTGGCGGGCCACAAAAAAATTACAGCAGGATGCTATTTTCCCACCTCTCTACTAGTGGACGGCAAAGGCTAATAAGAATGAATTTTAGTAATTTTTCACCACCAATTTGCTCTAGTGCTATGTGAAGGAGTTCACTGAAAACCATTACTAATAACTCATTAATGTTTGTGAGAAACTTATCTATTTCATTATTAATTTTTTCCTTACATGAATAAACAACGTTTAAATCCATAATTTGCATTCTATGATTCGTAATGATTGTATGTTACATGCATTTTTAAAATTTTATTAGATTGTAATGTTAAGACAAATAATTTTTCAGAGACGGAGACCTTCAAAGATTTGGTAGAGCATTAGAAGCATCTGAAGATTTCTTCATTAAGTGGGGTATCCGCATGGTTTTAGAGAAGCTAAAGACAATTATCTACAGAAATTTGTTCAAAAAAGTGTAAGCATTTTTACCTGTTATTTATAATTTGCTAATAGTGAGTATTTAGCTTTATTTTTATTGCTGAAGGAAAAAAAGCAGAAAAACAAATCATTTGTTAATTTTTTTATCATTTGTGCTTGCTTTCTTTTATTGATATTAATGGTTTTGTAATGTTTTGGACCCCAAAAAGATTTAAAATAATGGCTTTAGATGTTACTTCATGTGACAGAAAGTACATGCCAAAACCAATATGGTTGCAGTTTCAGCGAATGGGGCTTTCATATCCACTTTATTGTGAACAGAAAGAGCAGTTCATTTTACATTTCACAAACCGCATATGACCACAATAAATATTTCTAGAAAATAAAGTTAAAATAGGTAACACTGTTTTGAAAATCATAGGCTTTAATTTATATAGTTTTTTCTCTTATCTACAAATTTTCTTTTTATGTATATAGAGGATGTTGTAACATTAGTGGCCATGCACTGAAAACATGTGTTAAGATGTAATGTAATGTAATATACTTGTAATCTACAAGTAACAGCTGCAAGCTAGACACATGGTTTCTAGTCTTTCCCTCAGAAATGACGATTGTGAGCGCTTTCGATAAAGTAAACTAAGAAAACATCCCTGAGGCTCCAAAGAGCACATGACTTTTACATACAGAATAGCTAGTTCTATGAACATTGTATACTAGGAACTCTAAGTGTTAGAGAATTTTAAAAGTCAATTTTGACTTTTCTCTTATATTCTCTAAACTCAGAAGCTTGGAAATGTTAGAACATTTTGAAATTTATTTAATCCTTTCGTGATGGCTTTTGCGATCATGAGACCTCCTCTGAGGTCGGAGGTGTTTCCCGTGAGCTTTCCCTCTAGGCCGGCTGTCTTTTAAGCGCTAAGCGTAATTTTATGAAAAATTCCAAAATAGTAATATTTTCAAACAAATCTATATATTTAAGCTATATGTGCATTACATACACATTCATTTATGATTTCTCGATTAACAAATTTTTGTTTTACAGATTTAAATATTATTTACAGTATTTACATAACTATCGGTGTAAATCAGAAATCTCGCAGCATCAGGGTCTGATTGGGCCTCAAAACTAAACAGTGAACCCATAAGTCCAAAGCTATAATCCCACACCAAATGGAAAACAAAATGACTCATAAATAAAGAACAGGTGCAAAGTTTAAATGCCCTAACCACTGACAGTCAGTCACAATAAATAGCTCTCTCCATTTGTTTACAAAAAACTACCCCCAGCATTTGAGTCATATCCCTCTTTATTTCAAAAACAAGGTCACAACTATGTGTATTCCAAATTTTATAAACATATGATGCCATCTAGTGCCCTAAAAATTAACTAATAAAACGTTCTGATCTACTCTCATGTATACATAACAGTCAGTAGCAGGAGTCTTTTCTCTCTGGCATGCAGGCATGACAGTCAGGAGATAACGTGGATAGCAGCTGTCACATATATGTGACTTCGCTGTGAAAGGGTTAATAAAAGTGGGCTAATTTTAAAATAAATTCATGGTTACAGTTACTTTGACCTTGGAGTTTTTTGAATATTTGTTACCTCAAATTCATGTTTCAGCTTTTAGCTATAAGAAATAAAGCAGTCTAACTGCAACACTACCAACCTTTATTTCTCACACCTTGTAAATTTTTTGTTTTGTCATTAATCTTTTGAGGTTGGAAAGCATCATAACACTCATAATAAAATGGATAAAAAAGAATTGTTTAAAATTTTCATACGAGGTACGATCCAAAAGTTCGGGGAATGTGGTAATCTATGACAACAAAAGAATGTATTTGAAGTGACAGCATATAAAATGGATTCTGCCAAACAAACCCTACGTGTTCAGGTTGGTTTCACCCATGTCACATGATTATACCACGTGCCCTGCTGTTTTCTTCCGGAGATAGTTACCTTTGTCCTGCGACATAATAAAAATGGTTTTTAAAGAACAGTGCTGTAATATTAAATTTTATCAGTGTTTAGGTAAAACACCTATGGAGACTTTAAAAATGCTACGAAAGGTGTACGGAGATTCTACCATGGCAACATCGAAGGTGTACGAATGACATCAGAGTTTTAAAGAGGTTCTGAGAATCCATAGCAGACAATGAACGTCCTGGACGACCTTCGACTTCACGGAACGAGAAAAATGTTGAGTTGGTCTCTCAATGTGTTTGCAAAGATCGTCGCCAAACCCTTGAAAAAATCACTGCGTCTAATCACTTATCAAAGATTAGTTGCCAGCGCATTTTAACAGAAGATCTTAACATGCACAGAATGTCTCAACACATTGCCCCCCGGCTTTTGACTTCTTTTCAAAAGGAAGTACGAATGAGTATATCGGGTGATTTAATCGACAAAGCCGATAAGGATCCAGCTTTTTTTAACCACATCATAACAGGTGATGAAACGTGATGGTATTTATTTGATATCCAATCAAAACGTGCTTCTTCAACATAGAAATCATCCTCCTCACCTCGATCAAAGAAATTCCAGCAGGATCGGAGCAAAGGGAAAGTCATGATGGAGATGTTTTTTTATTCTCAAGGAATTGTTCATTCAGAATTTATTCCCGAAGGCAGAACAGTAAACAAGGAGCATTACATATTCACCGGACTTAGCCCCGTGTGATTTTTATTTGTTTACATCAATTAAAAACCTTTTGAAGGGACGCCGTTTTGTGTCAGCAGATGAGATGAGAGCAGCATCACCTGAGACCTTACGGGAGGTTTCAAAAAATGTCTTCCAGCAGTGCTTCCAGAAGTTATATGGCTGCTGGCAAAAGTATCGTCGCCCAAGGGGATTACTTTGAAGGTGGTTGTGCATTGGCAATAAAAACTTTTTAAGGTAAGGACTTTTACGCCAATCCCCCGAACTTTTGGATCGTACTACGTATTTGTTTCTTGACTGAAAATTAAAAGGGCAGTCATCTTAACGTATCTACAACATAAATTTAAAGCTACCCCTCCTTGAAATTCATAACAAAAGGGTCAGGAAAACTTATTTGTGAAGTTTGGGAGAACTATATTAACATATTTACTATTAACTATGATTTTCCACTGTGGTTAAACCCCTAAATAAGAGACATCTTATCAAATATTCCCTGGCTTGCAGTGCCAGATATGAATATATTAGCTCAAAAAAACACATTTCTAAATAAAAATTAATATATGAGTAACTTTAAATTTATATGGAAATAAGTTTTTTTTTCATTTCATTAATTTTGCTAAAACAAAGAAAGAGCATTGAATTAATGATGCTAACTCAAAATGATGTTAGAGGACATTTTTTCCCGTTATATATAGCATAGCTATAAGGTCTTAAATGTCAGTATTCCTTGCAGTTACCCATTATATTTATTGAATGACAGTTGAAGAATCCTGTAAATTCTTGAAATCTTAGTTAAATTTCTGTCATTTTTTTCATTTTCCAATGAATATAAATACTCTCTGATCCTAGGGGTATCTGCAACTATTTCCAACATTTCTCACTATAATTCTTTTCCTCAGAGTGCATTGGAAGAAAAAAATGGGGAGGGGGAGACATTACAGTTTAATTCGATGTCTTGTCAACTTTATGAGCTGCCTGGAAAAATCAATATATATATTTATAACAGTTCCATGACTGACTGACAGATGACGCACAGACCAAAGTGCTGGACCAAAAGGGCTGAAATTTTGCATGGTGATTCTTCTTATAGTGTAGGGGTGCACTAAGAAAGATTTTTAAAAAATTCTTTTAGATTTTTTTAAAATTAAATTTTTAAGCTGTTTTTGTAACTTTTTGTAAGTTTGCATTTAAAATAATAATCTGAGGGTTATAAAATTTATATCACGAGAAAGAAAATAAAAATTCCTTCAAGATGAAATCTTTTTTGAATCTTTAACTCCATTTTCTGAGTTTTGGTGAATTTTTAAAGATTAATTTTTAGAATTTAATTTATTAAATGCTGATCACGGGGTTTCTTTTCTTTTTGTGATACTTTAAATTAATTTTGCGTCACTTGCATAACAAGAAATAAATTGACAAAAAGATATTAAAATATGGTTAAAGATAAAATTTAACCACTAGACTAATTGAGATGTAAGTTTTTTAAGAATTTAATTCAAATTAGTATGATTTATGGATATTAAACATACAAATTAATTGCATACATTGACCATTGTGTTATATTTGAATATTTTCTTCTACATTATTTTGCCTATAGAAATATCCGTTAAGATTTTTTTATAAATATATTATTTATTTATTTATTTTTTGGAATTAATTGCATTCATTGGTGTTGTATTTATTATATAGTATACGCCGTTGTATAACGGTTGTATTTATTATATAGTGTGTATATATATATATATTTATTTATTTTGCATTAATTGCACACATTGACCGTTGCATTTAATTTGAATGTACTCCGTAGCGAAGCAATAATATTCAGCTAGTGTATTTGTATATAAGTTCTTCTTTAGTGTATTTCCAAGTAACTTTTTTTAAATCTTTATTCCTTTATTTCTTAATTTCATTTCCTGATTCCATTGGCTCTGTCTTTTTTCACCTCATCCTGCTTTATTTGTTTTTACATGTATCTTTTTATGTGGTCTCGCACTTATTAAATCTCTCTCCTTCATTCCTCCAAAAGATAAACCCTTATCATATCTTCCCTTTTGTTCTTGATTCCTGTGATGTTCTTCCGGGAAAACTGCTGCCCCCCCCCCCTATTTATATAAAGAGTTTAACCTTTTAACTGTCATGCCCGAGATAATCTTGGGCACGGCACTTGGGAAAAAAATTAAATTTTTAATTGAAAACAAACAATACTGTCATATTATCAGTCTTAATCACGTTTACTAGAATACAGCTCATCTATTGTTTGTCATTCATTCAATGTTTAAAACTACATTTTTTTGTACATGAGTATAATATGCACCCTCATTTTTGTGGACTAAAATGTGAAAAAAAAAGTGTTAAGAAGAATTGATAAAAATTCATAAGTATCTTAAAAAACTGTGTTACTTAATGCAATATTTTGATGTGCAATTTTCCAAAATGAATATTTTATTTTACATGATCAAAAGAGTATTCCACTCTCCTGTATTTGATGTTATATCACTGCTTCATACCTTTGTTTATATTCCTTAAATGTATTATTCTTAATTTTCAGCTATGTGTTAATGCAGACTCATATTATTCCAATAAGTGCTTTCAAGGCTGCTCTTAATTTTAAGAAGGTGAGTTCTTTCATATTTTTCAGTCCATATATACTGTCTGAAATGTATTAATAATTGTTATTATGTTGTTTTTGTTTGTTTGTATTTTCTCTTGTAGACTTTTGGTTTTAAACAACAAATTTTCCTTTGTTTATAGGAATACAATGATGATGAAGAAATTGAAGAAGAGGAAGTGATGTGTATTCTTTCTAATCTCATTCATGATGTAAGTGTATTCAGGTTTATAAAAGAAAAACTATTTAATGTCTATTTTTCCTTCATGATTTTCTATAAGTTCATAAGAGTTAAGAATAAATCCATAAGGTGGGTGTCTATGCCTCTACTGAGTTCGAAATATATTAAATCATTTGTTCTAAACTTTTGTTTTTTCTAGAATGCTTGTGGATTTGAACTTTCCATACTCCTGATTAATTTCAATTTTCCCTTTTATAGTAAATTTCTTCTCTTAAAAAAAAATAATAAATAAATAATGAAAATAAATTTGCAAATTATTGATGCAGAAACTCTGATTTTTATCTGTATGCAAATGCAACAGAAATAAATTTTAAATCCTCAACATCTGAATTTGTGTTTAAGTTCTTTGAAAACCAAATGAAGTCATTTGATGGCAATAAGCAGATTCGGTTGACAAGATTTAATTCTTACTTATTATTAAATAAGATCTAATAAAAGTTACTTATGTAAAAAAATTAACAAATTCTTTACGACCTTAAGAATTTTTAATTTGTTTTTATATAATACTATAAAATTATGATGGAGATATAATGCTTATAATTTTGGGTTTATTTGGTACTACATGTAATTGTTAGAGATACTTTTTGCATGCAGCAATTTTAAACAGTATCTTCAATGAATATTATTGTTGCACACCCTTTTTTTTGTTTACCTATTCATTAGTATATTTTGTCCTAAGTGGCTGCTTTTTGTTGAATTATTTATCAGCATTTGGACTTTATAGTATAAAAGCGGGAAATAATTTTAGCCAAAGCATTAATTTTTAATCCAAGTGTAATTTCTGCTATAAACAATCTGTATTTCATGTACTAATTTATTTATTTTTTCTTTTCAGAATAAAATTAAAGGATACATTTCATTCCAGCATTTAAAAGTTGTCCTCAGCAAACAAAACGCATTTCCTCCATTATCAAGTACTGAATGAAATATTTTATTTATTGATATGTCTTACTGTTTATAAGAACTTGATTAAATACTACACTGTACTGTATTTTTTAATAAAAATAAATAAATTTAAAATTTTATCAAGTGACATTCTTTTAAATTTAAAGAATTTACTTTATTGTGACACTATTAAATGCAAATTTTAAAAAAAGCATCCCAATCTATGTACAATTTTTTGCTTTCTGTAACCTTGTAATTGAACAGTAAAACTAAAAGCCTTTCATCAGATATGTCTTAAGAACAGATTTTACTGATTTTTGCCCCCTTAATCTGTTGTTATATTTTTCCAAGGATAATGCTAAATCAAATCTAAGTCACCTGTGGTAGGAATTGTCACTTTCCAGCATATGCGAGTTGTTTATATTCAAATTATTAATACATTTTAAGAATCCATTTCATTTGATTCCTTTCAAATAGCTTTGAATTCTTAAACAGTTTTGATTTGCTTTAAAAAAAGACATTGCAGTCAAATTTATTTTTTATGCAACAGCTGTTGGATTCATACATATAAGTTATTGATTATATAACCCTTACCCAAAGTATAAAACCCTTTACACAAAGTATTAAAATATTCAGATTTTTTTGTATTCAAGTGTGTTCCTTAATACAAAGAATAAGTATCTCAAGTCTTTACATGATTCTTAAACTCTCAGTTGCTTTTCTGTCAGTGTGCTGTATTAAAATTCACTTACACATCCAAAAAGCTTGTTTAATGTAACTAAACAATCTTTTTAATGTAGCCAAGCTTTTTAATATAGCTTTCCAAAAGCCTGTTTAATGTAACTAAAGACTCACATATTGTAAGAGAAAATAGAGAAATATTATGTAGCTGTTTCGAGTCCAAAAATTTATAACATTTCAAGAATTTATAACATTTCCAGCCAGCTGTTAATTATTGTAGTTCAAAATTGGATCATAAATTCATATTTAATAATAAATTAGAACTAAAAAATTTTCATTTTTGTATCTTTGACTGAAGTTTATTGTAATCCTATAGAGGTGAAATATTTATGAATCATCTAGGCAAAGCATCCCAAGTTCATTCAATTATTAAAGGCAGTTTAATTTTTATTTTATTATGTTGAAAAAAATAATAAGGATCTTTGACATTCTAATGCTTAAAAGCATCAAATTATCTTTGATAAACACTTTTGTAATTAAGATAAATTTATTACCTTTTTGAATCAATAATTTTTATTTTAATGCAAAATGTGCTTAGATTACAATCATAGTACCATCATTACTAGAAAGATGTACATACTTTATATAACCATACATTTTTACTGAGCTGTTTTTATTGTTAACAATATGCCTTTTTTGAAACATACAATCAAGTATACAAAAGGAAATAGTTTTGCAGATATTTATTTGTAATATAAACAAATAGTTATTTGTAAAATTTCTTATCGTAATTAATATTTCTCCAACTATCGAGTAGCTTATAGAGAAGTAAAGTTGTATTTAGCTCCTAGCCATTTATTTATGCTAATATTACAATTCTTTGGGGTTTCTTGTGACCCAATTTTTGGCAGAAAATAAATAAAAATAATATAATACAATGTAGAGATGTTTGGTGTGTGTATCAACAAACTCGTATGGGGTTTAAACATTTGATTACAACTAAAAACTAAGGACACATTTTGTGTTTACAGGGTTACTTTCATACTGTAACAACTATTAAAACCCTGAACTTTCAATAGCCGCTCTAAAGGAAAGGGTCAAAAGTAAAATACTAGCTGTCCAAAAGAAGATGTCAACATTTATCGCATAAACTAAGGAAATGAAACTAATTTATTATTTTAATTTAACATCTTGGATCACTCTGTGCAGTACATTTAAGACATCTTAATACTTCGTTTTAATAGAATATTTCAGAGTGTTTTTTTTCTTCTGCATATATTGGATTAATGAGCTAAAGGCCTGTTCACATAGGAGTCTGGTAGCAGAAGCGTTAAAGTATTGAAATATATTTAACCAATGACAAACCTCCAAACGATTAGTGACGAAATTTTTAACGCCTATGATTGGTTTATTTCCGTCTCGGCGCCATCTTTTTCTTTTACGCTTCCGCTACCGGACTTCTATGTGAACAGGCCCTAAGACAATCGGGAGTTCAGTGTTTGGAGGGGAAGTAATCACTCCCTACGCCAATCTTAAGTCAAGTTACATCATCAGTCTCTTCCGGGCAGCCCAATAAAGTCTTGAAACAAGAAAAGCAGTGTGAATATCATCTGCAGAAAAGTCTGTACTGTCTTTGAGTGCTGGGCAACTATGGAGATGTGCACCAGTCATATCGTTGATGCCACATAGCGAACACAATGGACAGCCCACTAGACCAATACGATAAAGGTGGCTCTGTAAATAATCGCGGCCTGTTTAGAGTCGAAAGTTCGCCACGTCCAGAGCAGCAAAGCAGTAATCACTTCTTATGGACAGGCAATTCGCAAAGCGTCATAATGATGCTGTACAATTATGTCATGGTTGCTGATAAAGTCTGGAGTTCACAACTTTCATCCCACAATTAATATGATTCATGGCATTCTAGAAGTAACTGACGAACTGTTATGGGTCTTTTCTGAGAGCCTCTGTGGTCGGATTCGCCTATAAGCTGTAGATCCCGATCGGTTTAACTCTCTTGTTGCATAATATGACCGTAGAGCTCCAAACAAACAAACCTCAGTCACGGGCATTATTTTTGACATCAGATCCATTCCATCTTATGGATAATTTTGCTCTGAAAGCAATCATTGACTACCTGATCTTTGCAATGCCGAGTATTGTAACTACAGAGCCTCCTATTAGTTGAAAAGTGATCAGAGAATTCTATCTCTAGTGAATTAAGGGAGAAATCAATATTTTTCTTTGACTTATTGTTTATTATTTAGAATACAGGGTCTGTTATCAATCGCCTCTGTGTCTAAATCAGCTAGCGCCTTCGGCTGTTAACCGGAAAGTTTATTGTACTGTTATGAATAATTCTTATTCAAGCACAAGATCAAAATATTAAGACGGGTAAAATTTTAATTATTTTTATAATCTGAGATCAGTATCTGAGGGTAAGGGCCTGTTCACATAGGAGTCCGCTGCGTAGCGTTAAGGAAAAGATGACGTTGAGGCGAAAATAAACCAATCATAGGCGTTAAAAATTTCATTGCTAATCGTTTGGAGATTTGTGATTGGTTAAATATATTTCAATACTTTAACACTCCACTACGGACTCCTATGTGAACAGGCCCTAAGAACTCCTCTCGTCAAAGAAAGCCTCTTTTCCATTAAAAACAACCTCTAGGAGAAAGTTGTGCTCTAATGCGTATTAAGGAAGTAAATGGATCAATGTTATTTCTGACTTTAAAAACCTTCTAAAATTCAAATCAAGAAATCAGTCATACTTTCTATTGATCTGCAGTTATATTTGAGAGAATATCATTGACTTTTACGACATGTGAATACTTAAGCATAAAACACTACTCTGAGCACAATAGAAAAACTTTTTTCTTAGGTAACGTAGAAAGATGTCAAGAACTTGAAAACATATCACATCTGATTATACCCTTTTGTTTGATCATCAGATAAAAGAAACTGCTCACCTTTTACGAGAGATGTTAACTGCATTCCAGTGGCGTAATGAGCATACTGGCTCCTGGAGCACGATACCTTTTTGGCGCCCCCCCCTGGTCTTGGAGACCAAATGATCCAATTGTCTTGGGGACCATTTGGCGCCCCTCTGCGAGTGGCTCCCTGGGCATAATAGACCCCTTGCCCCCCCCCTATCGCTGCGTCACTGCTGCATTCACACAGCTTATTTAAGCTGATTATTTGATTGCGCTATAATCTTATTTAAAAATTACAAGCAGAACTAGTGGAGAGTACTGACCTCTTCTTCCTCCCCAAGGAACTAAAAAATTAACAGAAAAAATGAATTTTTTTTCTAATGCTGGATGTGCCTTGTCTCAGTACATTTGCCCATCCACATCGCGAATTTTTTGTTGGAGCACCATAATGAGGAATCAACATAGCCCCTATGAGGAGACAGCACAGAGACATCCAGCCTTGGTCGGAATTAGTACACGAGCTCTCTCCGTGGAAGCTCGTGACGGTAGCCGGTGAACAAAGGGGAAAAAATTGAAAGTTCCACTGTATCGGTTTAATACCCAAGTGCCTCCAGATCTTGGGGCGCAGGGAGGGGGAGAGACTATAACCAGACACCATGAAGGGAACAGAGCATGTACTAAGGTTTTATCCCTTATGTCAGGCTCATAAAACCCGAGAAATCTCCCTTCCTCAACCCCGTTTCACCGGGCTCCACCTAGAAACTTACATTTTCTTTTCATCTATGGGCGGGGACATCCACTTGATCAGATAACTTGATTACCGTAAGACATTGTTAGATGTAGAAATGTGATATGCGAATGTTAATGGTGATGTACCAAAGAAACGGTAAACATACCTTTTCTTGAGAAGATAAGAAATGCTGCAGGTATGGAGATAGACAGTGAATAATCGATTAATCATACAAAATATTCTTCTTTTCCCCATGAATTTCACACATGGAGTCAAAGAAGATTACTTTTGCTATAAACAAACTTCTCAAGATGGCGGCGCGCATAGCTCATTTTACCACATTTGTAACTTGATTTATTAACAAGGTAGAGAGTGAACAGCAGCAGTTTATCGGTTTATATACGGAACACATTTCGTAAAAATTTTTTTAGCATTATATTGGTAAATAGAGAGTATCATGAATATTATGATTTTGCAAGGCGCCACAATATTTAAGACCGTATTGTTAAAATTTACATTTGTTGTTGATCATTTAATACCTGTTGTACGAATCAGCAGTTCATTACCGATGAAAATATTTGACAGACTGTGGCTTTCTATGACAAAGATATTACTAGTGTGAATCACTTTGAATTCAGATTGGTCTTGTCTTTATAAATGAATTTACTGGACAATAGAATTAAATGCATTAAACTTAGGGAACTAATTTAAGCATCTAATTTTATGTTTAATGAAAGATGCATTAATAACAGTATGCCTTATCATTTTAATCTCAACCATTTCTAGTATAACTGTTGTATTTTGTAAAAAAATAACACTGTCAACCCTTTTTAGTGCTAAAATCATAATTTTATCAGTATATATATTTATATATACCTTATTATTTTCACATTATGATACTGTATTAAGCATTTCAATTTAAGATTTTAAAATTTTGATTAAATTTTTTTCCTGTTCTTTAACAGGTGTTTATATAATTGGAATAAAAATGCCTATAACAGATTTTATAACATCCCTTCAAAATAATCCATATTTTGGAGCTGGATTTGGTTTAGTTGGTGTAGGAGCTGGTTTAGCAGTTTTGAGAAAAGCTTCAATGGTTGGCATGATTCTGTTTAGACGACATTACATGATGACATTAGAGGTTCCATGCCGGGATAAAAGTTATCATTGGTTACTTCAGTGGATAACCCAGAATGCTGCTCATACCCAACATATAAGTGTTGAGACTTCATTTAAACAACATGAAAATGGAAAAATATCAACATCTTTTGACTTTGTTCCAAGTGTTGGAACACATTTTTTTTAGTAAGTTATATTTTTAATACTGATAAAAACTACTTGCATAAGTTATAAACCTGTGTTAAAAGTTACAGTACGTGTAGTTATAGTTTGTGTAGTATCAGTACTTAACATCTGATTTAATGATTTCCATTACATTACTATTCTAAGTTAAAAATTTTATAAGTAAATATTATGATTTCTGTAAATTATAATATTTTAATTCTATATCTTACGTTTTATATGTACATATGAGTGTGTTTTCTGTATTTCAGTTATAATAAGACATGGATAAGAGTTGAAAGAAATCGAGAGCAACATACTTTAGATTTGCATATGGGAGTACCTTGGGAAACAGTTACTTTAACAGCTCTTGGCAGAAATAAAGCTCTGTATTTTAAAATGCTAGAAGAAGGTATTTATGTGCTTCATTATTTTATAAACTATTTTTCTATTTTATCAGGAATTATATTTAGAAATTGGCTGCATGTATTATTTATTTATTTATAAACAGAACACATTGATTATAGCTAGGAAGTTAGCCTTAAAGAAAGAAGAAGGTAAAACTATCATGTATACTGCAATGGGTTCTGAATGGAGACAGTTTGGTCATCCACGGAAACGTAGGCCCATTTCATCTGTTATTCTGGATGAAGGACTTGCTGATCGTATACTTTCAGATATTCGGGAATTTATCAATACTCCTCACTGGTACACAGATAGAGGTAATATATATTTTATTTAATATATGTAAAGTACAAGTGTAAAGTAGGTTTTAAGTTTATTATCTTAGTGTTATGTTTGTTATTTCAGTATGTTTTAATTTGAATATTTCTGCGGAAACTTATAATTACCTCTTAGTGTATTGTATAGAAATGTGAATTTTAGGAATAAATGATAATGTACCTTGGAATTACCTTTTTTATATTCTGATTTTCAAAACCCTCAACCGACTAATATAAATTTATTGTCTAGATTTGATTGAGTATGACACTTAATTCACAACATGATTATCAAGATCTAAGAAATAATAGTTTCTAAATAATAATTTTTTCAGATTTTTTAATATTTTCCCCTTTAACTTATTGAAATCAGTTTATTGTATTATCAGTTAGCAGTTTCTAAAATGAGTAATAATAGGCTGGCAATCTGCATTCCAGTATTAAAAAGGAGCTGAATGAAGCAAAAACAATCAATGGGAAAATGTTAATACCAGTTGAAATCTAAAATACTGTGAATGGTAATTTCTAGACAGGAAAATTAGACATTTGAAGAAATTGAAAATGTTATAAAACTATTTAATAAAGCCTTTGAAACTGTAGGTCATCTTACCATTTTGTGTGTAAAAATTATAACTTTAAAATTATGACTTTAACTTTCAAACTGTGCTGTCCACATGGTGGTGTAGTGGTGAGTGTTCTAAGCTGCCATGCAGTGGGCTTGGGTTCGAATATGGAATAAAGCGTGGTCATTTCTGTGTGGTCCCCCTCATAGGGAGCAATGCTGGCTCACCTATATTGTGCTCCAATAATAAAGTAGCCAGTAAATCGCAGTGAATAAGAAAAGGCGAATGTCTCATGACAAAGTGCTTCTGCATTAGACAGAAAAAAAAGACAACTTTTAAACTGCATCTTGCAAATAAAGCTTATAGTTTGCTTTTTGAATTTTTAAATAAAGGAAGATGGAAATTAATAACATACTTAGGGAATTTCATTTATTTTGTGACTGAAAATAAAACTTAAAGCAAATCGATACTTAAGTATATTTTGATTTAATTCAATCAATGTAGTTAAAATGAGTACAAAAGCCTGTTGGAATAATGTGCAGTAAATAGGCCTCTGTAATAAAACGAATTTTACCTTTCAGTAACTTTACTATGAAAAAAATTTATTAATGAAGCTTGTTAAGGTTATTCATTTAAATATATATTTTTATATATATATTCACTTCTGATTGCCCATTCTGACGAAGACTCAGATGTTCCTGTACTGCCCTTCTCTTAGAGAGCAGTATTGGTTTATCTATATGGTACTCTCATAATAAAGTAGCTGACAAAATCAAGGTGTGCATGGGAGAAAGCTCTCCAGACAAAGTGCTTGCCACACTGAAAACAAAACAAAACAAAAAACCTTACTGTTGATGAGTATTTTTGAGCTGTCAATAAAGATGATCATTCCTAATATTCCTTGAACTTATGAAGAACTATATTAAGTTGTTCAAAACTTGTTACCACTCTTATGTTTGTTTTGTTGATATTAAGAGTATGTATCCCAACTACATTGATTAGAAGTTTTGCACACAGTCAGAAACAATCCTGTCATGAAAATGAAAAAAGGAGTTTTTGGAATTTAATTTTTTGTGGTACAATATCATCTTTGACCAGTCTTCCATATTTAAGGGTTATTATTATAATGATTTTTTAAATAGAATTGTTCAGTTTCTCAAAAAAGCAGAAGTGTATACTTATTGTGTAACAGTGGTCAGTCAGTATCTACAAAATAACCCAAGTACCATACGTTTGAAATAGATATAGAACATTTCAGTAGTAAAGCAACAGCTATTTTTGATGTTGCTTTTATATTTGTATATATAATCATCTAAATAGGAAGTTGTATGGAAGCATAAGATGAGCTAATTGTTAAGTTGAGTAATAATTTAAGTATATGTAATTTTGGAGTTTTTTTTTTTTTTTTTAAACACAATACTAAGTTGTACTGTAATTTCTTTGTTTATACATTTTGTAAATTTGATGTGTGCCATATAATTTTTGTCCTGGAAATAGAATTTTAATAATTTAATAGTTTTAAATTTAAATTTATAGTGAAAAATTTCTTACTTAAAAGTTTAGAGTAATTTTATGTTTTATAATTTTACTACTTCAGGAATTCCATATCGACGAGGTTACTTATTATATGGTCCTCCTGGCTGTGGGAAAAGTAGTTTTATGTGAGTTGTTATTTAAACATATTTCTATATAACAGTGAAAATATTATGGTATGCTTTTCAAATTGATTGTTTTATTATTTCCGATTATTTTATCGTGAAAAACAGAAACAAATATGTATGATTGAAGGTCTTTGTGCCTTGCTTAGTTAATTTCCTTCTCTCCAAAGAAGTTAAAGCAGAATAAATGGCCAGTGTTCATGAGAAAAGAGGGGGGGGGGAGTTATTGAGATGACTCTTACTTCTTACCTCAAGGATATGTTTGTCTGAATTTATGTAAAGGTGTGAAATGAATAAGATGTATTGATAACATAGTAATTAGTAATAGCCTTAAAATATCTTAAGAATTTGATATTGATTTAATGTGATATTTTTTAATCTTTAAATTAGAAAGTATTAGGTTTAACCTTTCCATCTTCACCAGAGAAAGTAAAGCAAAAGTTTTGAGCAAATGGTGTGTGTAGAGTAATTCTTGGGTACAGTAAATAATGTAGAGCTATTTTAGATTTATTAGTTTGATACTTTATATGGCTTTGGTGAAATTGTGTTCATTTAAAAAAATTATTATCTTTTTTAATTTTTCAGAACTGCTTTAGCTGGTGAACTTGAATATAGTATATGTATTTTAAATTTGAGTGAAAGAGGTTTGTCAGATGACCGTTTGCAGCATCTGATGAGTGTTGCCCCTCAGCAAAGTATTATTTTACTTGAAGATGTAGATTCTGCTTTTGTAAACAGAGAAGAGTCTATTACAAGTATGTATATCCATTCTTACTGATATTATATATATATTTATTAATTTTTAAATTAAATTTTAGCATTTCTTTTCTCCCATTCATTGAAGTAAGGTCATCCTAATCTTTTAAACAATTTAGCTCTTTCATGGTTTTATTTATTTATTTATTTTCTTATCCTATGCCCATCTCTGACCTCTCAGTCATGAGTCGACAAGAAGCCCAATACAAAGATGAATGATAAAAACAATTACCAAAGGCTCCATCAGTAACACATAAAGGGAAACATTCAAGAACAGCAGGGCGTATGCTAAGGTGCTCTCCAGTTATGGGCACGCCATAGTTGTAAAGAGGGCAGGTATCTGTATCTGCCAGTCCCATTCGATACAGGTGACTTTGTAAGTAGTCGTGACCCATGGCAAGTCTAAAGCAAGCCATGCCGACTGCTCTAGACAAGGAGCTGGAAACTCTTGCTGATTTATTCAATAGAGAATTCCACTTTTTCCCAGAAGCCTTCTCTCTATACAGGCTGAGATGGATAGATTCAATAGAGGAGGATATATGTCACACAGGCAAGGGGGGATTTGGTTGAATCATGTGAGATCCATTTTTAGCCAGTATATCTGCCCACTCATTTCCATATATTCTGCAGTGGTTTGAAATCCACTTCAGAGCAGTGTGGTTCTTGACGTTCAACAGCTTATCTATTTTTTCAATGCAATTTCTGGAAATCTCACATTCCTAGTGGTTGAAAGTTGTTAAGGTCATAATAACTGCCTTGGAATCATTAAGAAGACAATATTTTCCTTATTGCACTGCTCTATTTTATCTAAGGCTAAATAAATGGTGGCTAATTTGCCATCAAAGTTGTCAAAGTGTTTTTCTACAGTGCAAGACAATGTAAAGTCTATAGAGTAAACTCCAGCTCCAGTGTTTTTAATGGCCCCCTTGGCCGAACCATCAGTATAGACATGGAACCAAGTATCATCCGGTAAACGTTCATGTATAGTAGCCAAGGCAGTGCAGTTCAATTCAAAGTCAAGAGAAGATTTTTTGTTAACATCAGAGACAAGGTCCAAATAACTCTCAGCAAATTTAATTTTCATGGTTTTATGAAAACATATTTAGGGGTAAAATTGCACCTGTAATTTGAATCTAACTGCCTAACTTGAGAAATGTTTGTATAGTTGTCAAAATCATATGTATATATATATGTTAGCCTTTGATTTTGAGTCCCCGTTACCATGGATTTTATTACCATTCAGAATTTACTTTAAACTGTAGGTCCCAGTCTATTCAGCTCTTATGTTGTAAAAGATGATGATAGTTCATGCAGCCAATCATGATTGGCTGCATCAAATCATCCATTTCATGCAACCAAAATCATATTTGTCTTTTGAAGCAATTTCAGTGCAGTAAAATTTTTTTTTAATGTTTATGTCTATATGTCTTTATATTAATGTTATTGGTTATTGAAATTTCTAAACTTCTATGAATTTTTATTGATATCTCCCATTATGCAAGGGATGGAACTTTAATAGTGGCAACACTGTTGTAGAGCCCCCATCAGCAGAACCCATGAAAGCAGCTTATACCACATGTACATCACATACCTGCCTTCCCTCAGAGTGAATGAGCTCTCCCCACAAACATCACATGCCTGCACAGTGACAGGATGAACCCAGCCATATTTTAGTTACCGGTCTATTGTACAAAATAATTTGTTGCATCGTACTGATGGCAGAAAAATGCTTGTGTGCACACTGTAGCTGATATGTTTGCTCTCTGGGACTGGGAAGTGCTCTACAGTCCCTCATATTCCCCAGACTTAAGTCTCTGTGACTTTGATCTCATTCCCAAGATGAAGGAACTGCTTTGTGGATTCCACCAGAGATTCTGCAGCCTGTAGACCACTCCATTCAAAGAATCAACAGATCAGGTGCTGCCAATGGCATCCTGCATCTTCCAGAACATTAGCAACAGGTGCTAAACAATGCTGGTTACTACTTTGAAAGGCTATAAAAGTTTCACCCTTTTATCACATCTGTATAATTTGTACATACCTAGTTGCCACTGTTAAAGTTCCATCCTATGTATTTGTAAAAACAATTATTTATCGTACTAATAGTATGGAAATCCATTTTAAAATTTTCTGTTTCTAAATATCTATTAAATTTTTTGTAAAAGGGATATTTGAAATGAAAAAGCACATGTAAGACTTAGGAAGTGCATGCTGAGAAGTAAGCATGAATATAATTTAATAAATACACACAAAATTGTGCATGCTTGTTAAAGTTTAATGCAAGAAAATGTCAATAATTTAGACCTTTTTTGTTTGTTTGTTTAGTTTAAAGATTAAAAATGGGAATGATGAATAAGTTGATAAATTTGTATTTATTAAAACTGTATGTACTAAGTATGACAAAAAATAAAAAATAGTGGCATTTTAAAAGAGATTGAATTTTAAAAACAGTATTTCTTCTCAATAGGATAGTAAAAATAATGAAGATATTATCATGAAATTAAAAGAGTATTACCCTGTAACCTGGAAAAGTTGAATAATCAAAAACAAATTAATAAAAATTTTACAAAATGTGCTTACAGGAAATTAGCAAGAAGTTCAAATTTTTTTATTTTAAAGTTCTAGATTTTTTTATTTATTTATTTACTCTGCTGTCTAATAACTATGAAAACACAGTGAGACATGCTGAGAATAAAGTCAGGTATTTTTGATGACAGAGATTTTAGCAAGTAATTAGCTACATTGTGATTACATCATTGCCATTTTGTCTGTCCTGGCTTACTGTGTAGCATTCTCTTAAACTCCTATCACATGACAAAAATCAACACAATGCATAGGGTTGCAATGGGGTTTGAGAGTGGGGTGATCTGAATGGAGTAGTTATTGCACATAAGATAGTGCTTGCTCCATCCTCATTAGTAGGTAGGTTTGGTTTTGAGCACCACAGTAAATTTTTGCTACACGAGAGCTAATAAGAATGAGACCCACTGTTTGAAGCTGGTCCAAACAGCTACAAACATCCATGCAAAGAGTGGGACTTGAACCCACAGATTCTGGTACCAAATGCAGCACCCTAGGCATTTGGCCATCGTCCAGCTGACCTCATTTGTAGAGAAACATGTTTTTTGTTTATAGTAGCAGTATCTATATCTATAAAGGAAGAAGTCCTGACTTATATATACATACACGTATCAACGCCCAGCAAAAACTATTGGAGATACAGATATCAAATTTTAGGAGCTTATTACTTTTGTGCTGAAGGCGTCATTTAAGAAGCGATTTTTCAAAATTCGCCCCCCAAGGGGGGGAGGGGGGCAAAACGTGTTTTTTACATATTCCTTTATATCTCAAAGAAGGATATTGATATCCATAACATTCTTGCTTTAAAATGTAAGTAACATGAATACCTAAAAACAAATTTCAGGATTTTTCAAAATTAGGCCCCCAAGGGGGGGAGGGGGGCTAAACGTGATTTTACGTGTTTTTCACATGAAAGGGATATCCATAAGATTCTTACCTTAAAATAAAAGGAAGCCGAATACCTAAAAATCAGTTCCAGGATTTTTCAAAATTCAGCCCCCCACAAGGGGGAAGGGGGGGCAAAACGTGTTTTCCTTCATATCTCAAAGAAGGAAATTGATATGTTAAAGATTCTTGCTTTAAAATGTAAGGAACATGAATAAAATGAAGAAAATTGATATCCATAAGATTCTTGCTTTAAAATGTAAGAAACATGAATACCTAAAAACCAATTTCAGGATTTTTCAAAATTCGTCTCCCAAGGGGGAGAGGGGGGGGGGCTAAACGTGTTCTTACGTGTTTTATCTATATATATAAAGGAATCAACACCCAGCAAAAACTATTGGAGATACAGATATCAAATTTTAAGAGCTTATTACTTTTGTGCTGAAGGGCAAAACGTATTTTTTACATATTACCTCATATCTCAAAGAAAGAAACAGATATCCATAAGATTCTTGCTTTAAAATGTAAGGAATATGAATACCTAAAAACCAATTTAAGGATTTTTCAAAATTCGGCCCCCAAGGGGGTTAGGGGGGCTAAACGTGTTTTTACGTGTTTTTTACATATTCCGTCATATCTCAAAGAAGGAAACAGATATCCATAAGATTCTTGATTTTAAATGTAAGAAACACGATCAATGTCACGATTTTTCGACATTGGCTTTAGATTTTGAAAAAATTGCTAGAAACAATCGAATAATTTATATTTCCTATATATCACCATTTTGAACACCAAATTGGTGGTAGGAGAAAAGAGAGAGATCAACCTTAATTAAATGAAGTGTGGAAAGGTGTGTGTGTGTGTGTGTGTGAATTGTATATATTTCGGTTTTTAGTACGTATACATCTAGAGCTCAGGTTAACTCCATTCATTTTTATTATCCTGGGCAACGTCAGGTAATTCTTTGTTTATGAAACCGGCGATTTTCACAAGGGTTTACGGGGAAGCCCTCAAACTCCTCGAAGGGCCGGGATCCAGTGGGTTATCAAAATTGAAAGAAACATTTTAATGTTGACATTAGCATGGGGGGTGGGTTATTATAATATGCTGATGGGATGATGACCAGTGGAGAGGGGTATAGATTGCCATAAAATACAAATATACATATCATACAAGTAAGCTTTATTAAGGGTTCACCCGTGCAACGCCGGGTATATAAAGCTAGTTGCTTATAAAGCAATACTGTTGTGTTGTGTTGTGTTGGGTGTTTGTTGTGAAAGGAGCTTTACTCTTCTCCCAAGGAAGACAATTAAATTTGCTTTTGAAATTTGAATTGAGTTTAGTTTACAGTTATTTGTAGTTAATATCATAATTTTTCTATCGCTAACTTGTTTCACTAATTTTTTTTCTCTCCCCCCCCCCCCCAATTTCTCATTGTTAAAAAAATATAGTAGTCCTGTGTTATTTCAGTATTAAAAATGCAAATTGATGCATTGAAGTCTTAAAACCTTTCATATGATACTGGTCTTTATATAATCGAAAGGAAGAAAGTAAATAGGAATTAATTTAGAAGTCCTAAGAAGTAGGATTTATATTCTATATCTGAAGAGCCAAAAATTTTAAATGCTCGCTTAAAGCATTTAGAACTTTTGGCTATCCAGATCTAGTATATGAAAATTTTCTGAAATTATTAGATCTGTGTCAGACTTCAGCAAATCTATAGGTATGAAAGAAGTCTTGAATTTGACCAGTCTGATGAGTATTCATTATATTGTATCCTGTTACAAATATACTTCTCCACAAAAAATTCCATGTGAACATCTCCTGAGTAAGGAGCATCAAGAGAGAATATTACAGTCCTCAGTAAAACAAAACTCATAGACTAGTGGATTGAAGAAAATTAATTTTCTTAGATTAAAAAATTAAATAAAATAAAAGGAAAAAGTTTAATCATTGCAGTTCTGATGGATGTACATATTACATTCATTATATGCAAATTATATATCTGAAAAAAGAGTAAATTGCATCCTGAAAGGTATGAATTACTGTTGTTTTCAGAAGCAGTAGGATATAACTTTTAGATTCAAAGTAACTGATGAGTTATCAGTCAAGTAAAAAAAAAAATTATTTTTAACAGTTTGGGGTTTTAATGGTAGAAAATGGATGTAACTCATACAGGACTGTGCATTTGTGTAGATGCCTTTAGTAGTGAAGGAGGGGTTCGAGGAGGAAAATATAGGAGTAATAAAATGACTTACCATTTCATCATATTTAAATACTACAGAGTGTGTATAAGGAATATCCAGTCATGCTATTCACAAAATACATGGAGTAAAAGAAGAGCTGACATCATTTTAAAGAACTACTTTTTCATCCTTGATAGAAAAGTTTTTTAGCTATTTTTTAACATAGGATTACATTCCTCCAAAACGGTCCTATGGAAAGGAAAATTTCAGACACTAAAACTGTCCGTCCATTCGTCCTCGCAAGTTATAATTTTTGCAGCACACCAAACCCAGTCTATTGCTTGGACAAGTTAAACAGAAAAGTACCAAGATGCATCAAAATTTTGCATACGTATATGTATATATATACATATGTACATATATATAGATACATATATACATACAAAAGAGGTAAGCAATGATAAGTAATCCTACGTGAATAACCCATGGTAGTTTCTTTAAATGAGATTACCTGAAATATTTTTTTTATTTGTTTCTGTTGAAAATAAGAACTTAACATGCTATTTTATATTTAAGTTTGAACAAAAGTTGTAATTGCATATTTCTGTTTTTATAGCTAAAGTAGCTTACGATGGATTGAATAGAGTTACATTTAGTGGTCTGTTAAACATGCTGGATGGAGTTGTTTCAGCTGAAGCTAGAATTTTATTCATGACTACAAATTATTTAGAGAGGTTTGTGACTTTTTGTTCATCTGTTATTCATATACCGTCGATTTCGGTTAATTGGACCAGCTGCTTATTTGGACCGAATCTCATCTTGTAACGCAGGGCATGTTCGTTTAATCAGACCAGCTGGTTATTAGGACCCAAAATGATTGTATCCCGATGTGGTCCAATTAACCGGAATTGACTGTGTATGATTTTAAGATTAAAAAATTGACTTGCTCTAGACTTAAGTGTGATGGGTAGTAGCCATATTGGATTTGCTCTGTTCAGTGTTAACATGTAGGGAAAATTTTTCCTATGATAGTCGACTTAGATTTAAAGATTATTATTATTTTTTTAGTTGTACTGTGTAATAGAGAAAGAATTTTTTTACTCTGCTATTTTATTAATTTTAGAAATTGTGTTCACAAAAAGTTAAACTTATTTACATTTAAAATACAGTATATCATATTTTTCCTCTGAATAATTAAAACTTAAAAATATTGTTTGCATTTCTTTTAAAGAATGAAAAAGATACCCAAGTAAAAGATTTCTTTCTCTACAGTGGAGTACAATTTAAAAAAAAATTGAGCCTAAATTGACAATCAAGAGAAAAAATTCATCCATAGGTTAACACAGAGCTGAGTAAATCCAATAGCTACTACCCAGCAGCCTTATTGTTTTATTCTTTAATGATTAGACATTTCCAAATTAAGCTTTTATTAATTTGAAACAGTACTTTTCCCCAAATGATTTGATAATACTTAAAATATAAAAATAAATCTGCATTATGCAATGTGACAAGAATTAGATTTAAAAGGTTAAAATTAATGTTATCTATAATAATTGAGGCTACATGATTGATAAACAATTCATTTGTAATTTATATGCAACCCCAAAATAAAGGACTGAGTATTGCATTTCTCCCTCATGAGAAAAAAATGGATTTTTTGAAAGCTACCTGCATTGCTTTTTTGTTTTATTTTGTTCCTAATAAAGAAAATAGCTTTGCTCAAAAGTATTAGCTGTTAATGGGAACGCATGAATTTGTAAGAAACAAAATTTAAGGCAAAGAGTTTTTTCCCTCAACTTTTAAACATATACCTAAATTGTGTTCCAAATAGGTCAGGCAGGGTGTCTACTAACATGAAAAGTAATGAAAAGTAACGAAAAGTCACGAAATGGGAAAATGGTCACGAAAAGTCATGAAAAGTAACGAAATTGAAAGAAAAGGTCACGAATTTTTTCAATTTAAAAATTTTTTTATCGATATAATGTAGAATAGAAAATATGCTCCTAACTGGTACAAAAACACTAAGATCAATTTTTGCCTACTTTGTGACGCCGCATCGGAAGAGAGATAACAGAGTTCCCGCGGGAAAATGCATTGTATTCTTCCCCACTGCTGGAACGAACGCTCTTTCTCCCCTTCACAGAAAGGAGAATATACGTCGTCATGTGGGGCTACTCCTCGGGCGACGAAAATACGAGGAGATAAGAAACACACAGCGGAAGTAGACATATGGTAAAGCATTAAAATTAACACGAACAAGTGGTGCACAATGCTAACAAGAGAGAGAAGTTGGACAGCGGAAAAACACATTTTTTTTAAAAAAATAAGAATAGAGCTTCAATTTTTACGTCGATCCTGAATAGAGAAGTGTAGTTCAGATCGGTTTTTCTTTCAGTGAACTCGAGTATTACCGTTTAGATTTTGGCTTCTTGTCATTATTTGCGCTCGAGGTATTCTCTCTCCCCACGTAACAGACTATGTCCGATATATGCAGATTTCCCGCCGAGTATACGTTATGTAACGGGCGAAGGCGAAGCTTTCTCCCGCCAATGACGTAACGGGCGATGCATTCAATTATGAAGCTCTCTTCCACCGGAGATATTAGCGCCCTTTACACGTACGTTCTTTCGCGAGTGCTTGGAGCGTATGGGATTGCGCTCACGCTCCAAGCACTCGCAAAAGAGCGTACGTTTAGCGCCCTTTACACGTACGCTCTTGGAATGCTTGGAGCGTACGGGATTGCGCGCGGGAAAATTTGGAGTACGCTCCAAAGCAGCTTTCCCTTCCTCTCCGACACCTTCACACGTGCACTCAATCGCGCGGAATCGTGGTTTCACGCGGAAAAGAACGTACGTGTAAAGGGCGCTATTCCTCCGCCCAGGACCGTAGCCTTGGGGGGGGGGGGAAGCTCGACGGGCAGGATCCTCCCCCCCCGAAATTCTGGAGTTTACTGTATTGCATTTTAACATCGAAATAAAAGTACATTTTTAAATGTAAAATTTTTTAAAACTGCATACTTATTCAAAATTTAATTTTTGAATAAAAATTCAAATTTTTAAAATTTTTATTTACTGTCTTAATTTCAATTTTTTTGCTCCGAATTGTTTTATAAATTTACTGAAATGCATTACACAAGATTGTGCATGGACTCTTAGATTATATAATATTAAATTTTATAATTTCTTAATATTATTATTAAATATTATGTAATTTTAGTAAATTTTATATTATTTTTAGTTAAAAAATAGTGAAATATCGGGGAGGCTCAGTCCAGTTTGAGTTGTTCTTCATCTTGATGTTTTCAGAGCAATTTAGGAAAGTTCCTCAATTTAAGCAAAAATTAACTCAAATTAAACATTGATACAGCTATTTTACAATTGTATCAGTGTAGAATTAATGAAAAATTTTTATTTAAATATTATTTACTTTAATGGGGTTTCTGTAGTAACTGTAACAAGTATGAGAATGATTAATTTTTGCATCATTCACTTTCAAGGTGTTTTACATTGCATCAATAAATTCCATGGGTGTTTGAGTCACAATCATATCTGGAATTTTTATAACAGTAATAAGACTAGTAGGTATTGCATGGTTGTAATCCCAACTTTTTAAAAATAAGGTTTTCCTGATAAGAACTTAAATAATAAGGTGAATATTGTTTAAAGACGAGCCGGGGGGGGGGGGAGACTAATTTCGTTTAAACTAGTATGTACTTCAATGGTCATGAAATTTTATTTTTAAGGTCATGAAATGTCATGAAAAGTCATGAAATTGACTTGCTCAAAAGTAGTAGACACCCTGTCAGGGCTAGTGAGGACAAAAGCTTGCAAAGTTTGGCTTTGAATGGCTGTATAAAATTAATTTTAGCAGATAGAAATGTGAAAGTTTTTCCAGATTAGACACAAAAACCTTCTTTTTCAAAAGATGCATTAAAAAACATTTGAATTTTCATAACCAATTTTCAAATTTTTAGAACTGAAAATATTTGTAACATCCAAATTCAGACTTTCCCTGCAAAAAAGGTTAAGTGCATATCTGGCTTTTAGTTATTGCCTGTTTTTCTCTGCAGTGACAGTAGAATTAGGGAAAATAACCTGTTTTTTGACAATTCTCTAGCTCTTTGAAATTCTTGAATTGAAGGAAGATTCATTGAACATCATGCATTTTCCCTGTTTCAGGTCTAGAAAAATGAAGCTAAGAGAGAAAAAAAAAATTCTTTATAGTGGAGGAATACTTTTTTTATTTATTCAGATTTATTTTAATAATAAAAGTAACAAAGAACAGTTTAATATGTCAGTCTAGAAATCATAAAAAATGAAAATTTGGTCATAAAATTAAAGGAATAAAAATTGTTATTTATATAATTGCAAGTTATAACCAAAGAATTTTTCTTGAAAGCTTTTCCTCTTCGTATTTTTTGAGGAGGTAGAACATAAGAATATCATTTCTGTCAACTGAAATGATGTCTTTGTGAGGGTTTCTTAGAAGTTGTTAAGCCATTAATAGCTGAAACTTCTTCATATATTTTATGATAGGGTCCCCAGTTTCAAATGATATGACCTTGCCAATCAAGGGCTTCACCCCCCAAAAGTTTGACTAGGGATCAGTCACCAACAGCCAAGTGCCTAATTGTTTTAAATTAAAATGCATCCTCATCATTGTTGACTGTCATTGTTTCCACGAATGATTCCCAATTTTATTGTCAGAAATCTCTTACGCTGAAAAGATCATCAGATTCTAAGGAGCTTTCATTCTCCTCTGTTTTTTTTCCTTATTTTCTTTTAAAAACCTTCTGATTCTTTTGTTCATTTCTATTCAATAATAATGATCCATGTATATTACCAATAATAAAATGAAGTAATAAATGAGCAAATAAACAACATATATATACAAGGTGCGACAATTAATAAACGAGACTGATGCTACTTGGAATGCGTTCAAGCATGAGCAACCATGATGATCTGTGTTAGAACAAGAACCAATTAGAACAAGTTGCACATCCCTTATATGCCTTGTGCTTTAATCAAATTCAGTCATTAAGTAACGTTCCAATGTGTAACATGGAGCAAAGGGCAAACATTAAGTTTTGTTTTTAAATTGGAAAAACTGCTACTGAAACTTACAACTTGGTAAAGCAAGTATATGATGATGATGCATTATCTCGTGCACATGTTTTTGAATGGTTCACTAGATTTAATGATGGTCGAGAGGAGTTGAAAGACGTTGAGCATACAGGAGTTCGAAAATTGTTCGAAGACCAGAAACGATCAAAAAGGCGAGAAAACTTTAGTTAAGTGATCGGTAAATGAATCTGAAAATTATGGAAGTCTTGAACATTAACCAAGAAACAATTTGCTTAAGTTTTGCAGTGTCTAATTAAGAGAATCCATCAAATACGCCCACAAATTCATGACAAAGAAAGTTGGTTCTTACTGCATGATAATGCCTGGCTACATACAGCAGGTCTTGTCAAAGAATTCTTAGCCAGTAAAGGAATTGTTGAATTTATCACCCTCCCTATTCCCCAGATTTGTCTCCATAAGACTATTTCCTCTTCCCAAAGGTGAAAAGAAGTCTGAAAAGACACAGATTTGAGAATATAGGGGACATCAAAAAGAACATAACAGCCAAACTTAAGTTAAGACCGAGGATTTTAAAGCATGTTTCCAAAGCTTGTATGAATGCTGCTGTAAGTGTGTAGCCTCAGAAGGTAACTACTTTGAAAATTATTAAACAGTTTTGCCAGAAATGTGTCTTGTATTTGTTAAATTGCTCCAATCTCGTTTATTAATTGTTGCACCTTGTAATTTAAATCAAGGAGGTTGTGTATACCAGTTTGCTGTAGCCCCATTATAATCTGTACTTACCTCAACTCAGAACTTTAGTGGGATAAGTGCAGACCAGGGCTTAGTGCTTAAAAATTAAGATGTAGAAGAAACAACTGCTATTACATCTAAACAACAATATTAAAAGTGTTAAATTACAAAAAAAAAAAAAAATTTTTTTGAAACAGCTCCAACAAAGGTGGATGATAGTTGATAAGAATTTAGACACACATCTCACTAGTGCAAGTGAAATAAACATGTAACACTTTGTAACTATCCCTGGATGTTATGCTTATGCTAATGCACATCAGTGTCTATCATGTGAAAGAGCATGTTTCTTAGTGTACCCACTATTCCCACAGACGGCAGAGATAAGTTAAAAACCTTAGAAGTTTGGATGCTACTCATTTACCCTGACTCAGCTTACCTCAATTGTGCTCTAAATAAGTATAAAATTGCCAAACAAAAAACAAAATAATTTTTAAAATCTGGTGTTAAAAAAGTAGGAATGATGCCTCCATTACTTAAACTTGCAAAAGTCATATACTACAGTCGATTCTGGTTAATTGGACCAGGCGCTTATTCGGACCAAATCCTTTGGAACGAATCCCATCTTATAACATAAGGCGTTTGTTTAATCGGACCAGCCAGTTATTAGGACCAAAAAGATTGCATCCTGATATGATCTGATTAACCGGAATCGACTGTATTTGAAATGCATGAATCTGGAGAGTTTTTTCTTTTGCTTACATAAATTTAATTTTTCTTTATTTTAATTATATTGGTCTTCTTGAGCAAGCTATTTAATAATCCAATAGAAATCTGGTACTATTTATTTTACAAATTCTTAGTTTAATTGTAGGCATAAGTGCAGTGGATTTTACATAGTTGACATCATTTATTTCTAATTTTTTTTCTTTCATAGGTTGGATGCTGCCTTAATCCGACCTGGTCGCGTTGATGTAAAAGAATTCATAGGACACGCTACTCCTTTCCAATTAAAGCAAATGTTTCGTAGGTTTTATCCTGAATCAGCTTCTAAGTCTTCAGATGAATTTTCCGAGGCTGTTGTGAAACTCAATAGACCTATAAGCATGGCAGAAGTGCAAGGTCTTTTTATGTTTTATAAAAATGATCCTACTGGTTTATTAAATAATGTTGATAAAATTGGAAAATTATAATGCTGTTCTTAGCAATATTAAATTATGTATAAAGCCAAATGAACTCTTATGTATGGTCCAGACTGCTGTATAATAGTGACTTCCATTTATTTATCAGAATATTACGAGTATTTTTATGCTTTTATTTTTTTGTTTATAATGCTTTGAATCAAGAATGGAAAAAAAAAAATTCATCATGCAAAAATAATGTCTGTTTGATAATAGTGAGCATTAAAAAAAAAATAAAATGAAGATTTCTGATGGTAAAGCTAATACTACACTTTTACTTAAGTAAATTTAAGATTCTTCTTTTTACTTGTCCATTTCTAATTTGAATCTTTCTGTTTAATAATTTTCTAGATTTATGAAAAAAATAATGTAGTCTTGGTGTTGTAACTGCTTATATTAATTTATCAGTTTTTTGTCAATTTTTTTATTTTTATTCCCAGGTTGCAATATTATGTAAAGAGAGTGGAATAAAAAGAAATTAAGCATTAAATACTTTTTAATGTTAAAAGCTTTAGTGCCCCCCTTTTTTGTTTGTTTGTATGTATTTACAGAAATATTTTCTTAGCATGGTAAAATCATAATTTAATTCATTGTTTCAGATATAATTTTATGAAACTATAAATTAGTTAGCAATGGAAAAATAAAATATTTTTATTGAAAATCATCTGGCTGTTGCTCTGTGATTGTTTTTCTTAAATACACAAACATGTGTATGTATTATTAATACAAACAAATAATGCATTTTTTTGGTATATTTTAATTTTCTTAAACAAAATATGAAAATGCAGAAAGTTTTCTAAACTTATGATATCAAGTACTGTTTGCAAGATTGTGTCGAGAGTCCTAGAATCAAGTACCTTAGTTTATAACCACAAGGGTGCTAAAAATCTGATTATTGCTTGAAATTGTTTTAATCTAATAAAGGCTATGTATACTAGAGAATGTATATTTTGCATGCTGAGAATCATGCTTTGTTGAGAATTAGACTTTGTTCTAAAGGACAATAATTCATTATTTTTTCAAAATTTCAATGATATATGAAGGGCTCAAAGTTAAAGTGAACCAACTCCTTTTTTTAACCATTATATACCAACATTGCCATGCTACTGTAAAAGCATCATATCTTCAATGTAATAGTGAACCAAGTCCGTACTGTACATTTTACGATATTAGAGCAGGAAACCAAATGGAAGTCAATGGATGATCAATACAGTTGTTCATCTGAAAAGATCATTTTTCTCAGAACTGACTCTCATGGACTTGGTTCACTTTAACTTTGAGCCCTGCAAATAACTCTTTTACCTTACAGAAAGTTTTTTGGCTAACTGCTAAGAACAATTGCGTCTGCTCTTACTTGGGAAAAGATTAAATTGAAGAAATTTTTCAGTTGAGCTATTCATACAATTTTCTCATGCATAATCCAGCTTTCTCCCGTGTTTCATTAGTACTTTCCATTTTTGCTTAAAACTAAGGGTATTTGGTACTTTGGGATTATCCCGTCGACCATTTTCACCAAACCCGATTCATTTTCGCCAAACCCGATATTATCACCAAAAGGTAGCTTTTGCGCCAATAACGCAAATTTTATCACATTTACTGTGTACTCCTTGACTACGCGAGTTAGTGTTCTTTAGCATGTTGAAATATACTGTTTTTTTACTCCGCTGCAAAATGATTCGAATTTAGAATTTGCCTAGCACCGAAGAGAGTGTAGTGGCATATTTTCAAGAGTATGAAATCATTTCTTCTAAGAAAATGTGCATGAATGACCACGATATGGCGTTTATATCAAAACTGATAAGCAATGGCGGTGCAATGTAAAGGGATGCGATAAACGAGTAGCTATTCGAAATGGCACGTGGTTGGAGGGCTCAAAACTCCCGTTTGTGACTGCCCTTCGTTTTATTTACTGCTGGTCGCATGGATTAACATCAATTGAATGGGGAGAAAAGAAGATGGATTTGACAGGAAAGACAATTGTTGATTAGAACAATTATATGAGGGAAGTGTGCACTCATGGCCTTCTACAACGTGATTTGAATCAAATAGGAGGTCCGAACAAAATTGTAGAGATAGATGAGAGCCTTTTTACAAAGTGCAAAAACCAAGTCGGTCTTATTCTTCCAGAACAATAGATATTTGGAGGACTGTGCAGAGAGACCAACGAGTGTTTCATCTTTCATTGTAAAGGCTCCCAATCGAAATGCGATAACTCTCATGGTTGAAATTATGAACAACATTGCAGAAGGAACTACAATTTTCTCAGACTCGGGGAAAAGTTACAAAACTGATGAATTGGAAGCAGTGGGATTCCAACACTTTAAAGTGAATCACCGATATAATTTTGTGGAACCTAAAACTGGTGCGCATACACAAAATATAGAACGATTGTGGGGTTTGGCAAAATAGCGAAACAAGAAAGACCGCGGAACTACCCGAAAACACTTGGATTTGTATTTAAACGAATTTATGTGGTGGCGACTGCACTAGGATAATGACTTGCTTGTTTGCGCTTTAAAAGCTATCAAGGATTTTTGGCTGCCGAAATGATTGATAATAATATATATGGTTAGATTCAAGAATAATTCAATGTGCAATAATAAAAAAATAGAGGTTTTTACTTTGTTTTGATTCTTTTTATTAATAATGTGTTTTAATAATATTATTGTATTAATAATAAATTTAATGTGTTTAGAATGTTTATTTTGGAAATTGCTTTTCATTATGATGGCGCCAAAGGATTTTCGTATTTTTGCGAGCGTTGACAGGTCGACGGAATAATCCTAAAGTACCGGGTATTTTCCTTAATTGTAAGTAATTAACTTGCTTGATTTTTTTTTACTAACTTGATGAAAGAAAGGATATCTCTGAAATTTAACATGTCTGTGCATCACAGAATTTTGCTTTCTGTAGTAGAGTAAAAAAGTGAAGCCTAAACTTTAGTACTTTGTATGTGATTTCCCATCTGTAGGGCCATTTCTCTCATTGTTAACATATAGTCGTAATGTTTTCTAAAAATTTCCATGTCTTTGTAACGACCATAAAAAATAACAGTTAAGGGAATGAAGTGAATATTTAAAGGAAATATCTATATTTAAAAAGAAAATCTATTTTAGCTGATGTTTGTTCTTTGAATTTGTAATTGTTTAATTAAAGCTGAATATGAAGATAACTGTTATAATGGTGAGAATGTTTGAGATAAAATGTAAAATGATGACAAACTTTTTTTTAAAATCAAGTGACAAAAATTTTAAATGAATTAAATAATCTGTCACAGAGGAGACTATTTTTATGTAAATAATATGAACAAACTTGCATTAATTGTACTGTTCATTATTTTCTTAATCAACGATCAGAACCATGTATTGGGAGGGATAATCTTTTCTTAGGGTGAAATCTGTTTTATGGGGTTTGATTTGAGAACTAACTCTAGAATCATTCATTTTTTATTCTTCTGCCAATATCTCATTATCAATGGCTGATCTATAAAAAAATTCGCTAAAAACGAGCTCAAATGCATTTTAACTAATCTATCACTTTTTAACTCTTTACTTTTAAATGTTGAATCATCTAATTTCTCCTTCATTATATTCTCTGAAATGCATATCAACAGTTATTGAAATTTTAATTCAAGTAACTTATTGAAAAGGTTCTCATATAATGTTTAGAGTCTATCAGATTTTTATATTAAGCATATAAATTTTATATCTTTAAAATATATGCATTAGTAAGTATTGTACTCTGTAGTAAGTATTTCGTGTAGTCAAAAAGGAGTGTTTCCAAACAGGAATGTTTTAACTGAAACAAGCAAACCATTTAAAAGAAAAAAAAATTTTTGAAAGCAGTAAAAAAAAATTCTTAGTTGCATTCTTTGAAACATGCCTTCGAGTTAATAATTAGGTAATAATAAACATATAAATATATCCCTCTCCTTAAATACACATCACACAACTGCCGATTCACCTTTCATTACGTGCAGCCAAGCTTAAACACGTTTAGTTTAACTATGGTTTTCAGGCTGTAATATTTTACTGAAATACTAAGGAATAAAAAGTACTGAATTTTGTAATCATATACATATCATATCATATCATATTTTGTACCACCATATCATGACAATTATGTGAATTGTATCTGTAAATACTTAGGAAGCGATACCATGTTGGGAGAGAAATGTGACATATCTATATTAATAAAGCAAGGTTGGATTCTGTCTGTCGGTCACACCTCCGGGTGTCCATTTATGTGTGCTGCGTCCAGACGAATCTATAAAACTTAAAATTATTAAATTCGGCACACAGGTAGTAAAGATTCTGAACATGTGCACCTCGAAGCCCGAATTTTAAATTTTATTACCGTTAATTTTTAATTAATAAAAAACCAACAATTTTGAAGGATGACAACAGTAAATGGAAGCTGTTACATTTCCGAAAATCACCCCTCTTGATATGGCGCGATTTTGGTCGAAAATCGATGTATTTTTTTTTTTCATGAACGTACATAAATCTTATATATTTGGAAAGAGCTTTGAAAACTGATAATTTTTTCTGCTTACAGTTATTCTGTTAACTTAATGGTTAATTCTCAATATACGGTACCCCTATGTATTTCACTGCGATGGAACCGCCATCTTGGTTACGTCTCCCATCGCCAAGTTGGCGATGGCAGACGTAACCAAGATGGCGGTTCCATCGCAGAGGGAAACATGAAATAATATAAATGACAACATGCAGAACTTTCATTGAAAAATAATCCAGAAAATAAAAAAATGAAGTTAAATGAGGGCTGTCTATTTCTTTTCTTTTTTTTTTGTCGCCCAAGCAGGACGCGTGTTTTAGGAACGGGAAAGTCCGAAAAGTCCCAAAAATACGCATTTTTTAAACTGTACAACCACAGTAAAGCACAAAAACAGACAAATACAAAAAATAAAAGCTGAAAAATAATGAGAAATTTGTAATGTGTGTGTGGGGGGCTGCCTCCCCCCCAACCCCCTGCTAAAAAAAGTCAGTATATTGCAAATAATTCATTTAAATTAATATAAAATACATCTTGGTTAAATATATCCAAAAATAAAAAAAATGAAAGTTCTGCATGTTGTCATTTATATTATTTCATGTTAAAATTAAAAAAAAAAACATCGGTTATTCACTTTCGGTTTAGCTTCTTTTACGTTTTGTTGATTTTTCGGTGTTTTTGGATACCCCCAATTCGTCTGTAATTCAAGAACACGGCGTTTTTTTACCCATAAATAAGTTAATTTTAAAATCGTAATTAAATCCAGTTTACTCGCTTCGAACCGGGAACCACATCTAATGGATCTTTTAACGCAATGTTCAGATCTTTCCTCTCAGTTATAGTCATTTGCGAATTACAATTAAGACAATAATAAATATTAGCTATTAACTCAGCATAAATACAATAATCTATAATAGTTCTCTTACCCGCATTTTGTAAATCCCCAAAAAAATCCAAATCAACCCTCCCATTCTTAAAAGAAGCCATACCTCGCAAATAAAAGTACATCCGAGCGGTGGAACTGCAATCCCGTAAAGAACATTCAACGGTTTAATTTTTTGAAACAAGCGCGTTATAAAATCCATATTAAACTCGTTTACAAGTAAATCACAAGCTCTGATTGGCTGCTAATTATTCAAATCGGAAGCAATAAATGGTTAACTTAAAAGTATTTAACAAACACAAACCACATTTGGCATTTTATCGTCAACTTGGCAAAAATCTAAAAAATATCGCCATCTTATTAAAATCGGGAGCAATAAATGGTTACCTTAAAAGCATTTAACAAACACAAGCCACATTTGGAATTTTATTGCCAACTTGGCAAAAATCTAAAAAACACCGCCAAAAAAATAAAGCGTCTGGGGTACCGTATATTGGGATTGAGCCAATTTAATAGTTTTACAGATATTTTAATTCTAAAAGCAGACTCCACCGCTATCCGATATATATCCGTAAATAAAGCGTGAATCACAGACATTTCGAAGAATTACCGTTGATTCTTCGAAGAATTAATCGCATTTGTTATTATTTCTTAAAGTAAATTGTTGCATTTATTATGTTATCGTTCATTTGTATGAGCATCTCGAAGCCCGAATTTTAAATTTTATTCTAGAAAAAAATTGATTCAATTTTTTATTCAATATTTGGTTCTATTTGCGCTAAGGCCTGCTAGATGGCGCCACGAGAGAGATACAGTATGAGCTGTATCGAGTGTAACACATACATAGCGCTATTTATTGTTGTACCACACAATTTAAATACCTTTATTCGTTGTTTTTTAGTGTTTCCATTCTCTGACAATGATTGCTGAAGGGAGCGGGTCCCAAAAACGACCGGCTAGACGGGCGAAGCCCGGCTATATATAATAATAACAAATATAATGGGACTTATGTAAATACACTGGTACAACTAATATAGATATTAGCATTAATAATGTCAACAAAATTTTGCTATGTCAGTCACGCTGTACTACACTTAAAGTTAAAAAATATCCGCGCCAGTGTATTATCTAGATTAAATGCCGTTTTTATAATTTTCAGTTGTAACGTCAACAGCGAAACAATCCAACGTGCATGTTGTAAGGTATCGAAGAAGGAGTATATCTAAGCTCGATGCTCTGCTTGTGTTCCCTTGCCCTCTGACCTTCATGCAGATCATTAGTCAAAACTGAAGCTGCCAATTAGATCACTACCTATGACACTGACAAGCAATAACAAAGATGTATATGCCACATGACAAACCAGATCCATCATTCTATAATGAAATACGCGTTTCTTACTAGTTACTTTTGTAATAAAGAAAAATATTTACGAATTATAAATTTTAGAATAGCTCAGAATACGATGACAATGCATTATTTTAATACTCTTAGGCGTCTTTAAGCAGATTGAATTCATTTTCAGTTAATTTTGTTTTGTAGACTGGTGCAGCTGTTGTGATGATAATTAATAGTTAATAAATAATTAACGTTTATTTTAATCTCGGGTTTTTAAGTAAGTAAATTTTAGTAACGGTTGTGCTTTGTTTTTAATCAATTTATTAAGCCTCTGCTAAATATACTTGAGGGTTAAACTTGTGGTGATCAAATCTTCGTTTATTTGATCGCATTTGGAGAATAGTGCGCAAATTTCTCGAAATGTTTTGACATTGGGAAAAATTAAATTGGGGGAGATCATCATAATGTTTGGCTTCATTGTTCCAATTGTTATTATTTAATTAATCTGATTTATAAACCTTGTAAATGGCTGGTAAATATATTTGGCTGATGAATTTTACTTCAAAGGTTGAAGAAATTTGGATAAATAGTAAAAGTATTAGAAATATTCATTGTTTTTCTTTCTTTCCCAAAAACTGAATCTGTGCTTGGTAACAAGTTCTTATCGCTACCTCTGCTGGCCGCTGTCTGAACCCGATACATCCGCTGCGAGCCATTTTTCGAACGGGGGAGAAATCTCAGAATAACAGAAGGAAGTGCGTAAGAATACATCATCAGGTGGATGACCAGGGCGCCGTGAATTAATTTTAATCAACAAGAACGAGAGGGGGGGGGGTGTGAATAATAAATTGTATAACGATTTGCAGAGTTCAAGAATGCAACCTGTAGCCTTCCCCCTCATTTTTATTATCTGCAATTCATGGCGCGCCAACGACTACTTTGTATGGAAGCTGATTTTACGCGAATGATGCAAGTGGTGACAAGGGGCTGACTCAGGAGCGCGGGAGTTTGAAAGAGGATTCTGGACTGGTAGCGAGGGCGCGTGAGACCTAAGATTGGGGCCGTGAGGCTCTGGCCTCGGGACGATGCAATTTGCCCAATCCTGGAGAATGATGTACTGGCCACGGGTGATATTCTTTCTTTTCCTTTCTTTCCTGTTCTCTAAATTCTATCCTTAAATTATCTAATTTTTGAAAGCTGCAGCAGAGTCATTAAGATCCAATTTATGTTTTAAATTATTTAATTATTATCAATTACACATAAAATAATTAAGTTTTTTTTGATTCACCAGCCACTTCATTTTGATTTACTGGAATTTTGATTTTATTGATTGTGTTGAAATGAGATACATTTTGGTTTTACCGCAAATGAATTTTTAATAATTGAATTTGGTATGTCGGAAATATGTTGAGTAGAACTTGATTACAAGATTGATGGTTATAATGTCAATGAAATTGTTAATAAATTGTTATTTTTAGTTTGTAAAGTTGTGTCATGTCGGTCCTTGCCTTTGTGTTAATTTTATGATTTTCAGCGTTAGGTTCTTTTATTTCAGCAGGTTTGATTTTCTTTTCATTGAAGGAAGTTTGAGCATGTGCAAATAGGGGAGGTATCTCTTTTTAATTTCAGAATTTAGAGAAGTTATAATTGGAGCCAAATAACTGACAATATTTTAATTTTAGATAAAATCTTTGTGTGCATACATGTGCGTTCGTACCCAGACTTAAACACTAAAATGGACAACGCTAACTATTCCTCTGGAGCCATCGTAGATGTAGTGGCAGAAGAATTCTTCCTTAGAATCCTCACTAAACAACTCTTAACTTCTATCGTTCACTTAATGTGGCCTCCCAAGTTAGAGTATCAAACAGATCCACCAACCTATCATCGAATAACATGTGGCACAGTTGATTTCATGATCCCTAGAAGATCAGGAGTTGCACTTAAATATTGTTCGCTAAAGTACCATCCTATGACTATACATACCTATTTGGAAATCCAGTAGCGGAAAATTCTCCCTGAAATTCGGAGTTTTGTAGGTGTTAACGTTTATAGTGTACGCTACTTAATACGCACCTTCATTTGCACCTGCGAATTGGGTAATATATGCATAATCCGAAATGTCCCTTTAGGCAATAGAGTGCATACCCATTCCATATATACACCGAAGAGCCAGAAAAACTGGTACATCAGCCTAATATCGTGTAGGGCCCTCATGAACACGCTGAAGTGCTGCGACACGACGTGGCATGAACTCGATTAATTTCTGAAGATATCCTGGAGGCAATTCAAACCATGAATCCTGCAGGGCAGCCCACAAATCCATAGGAGTGCGAGGGGGTGGAGATCTTTTCTGAATAGATGTTGCAAGACATCCCAGATATGCTCATTAATGTTCATGTCTGGTGATTTAGGTGGCTAATGGAAGTGTCTGGAATAGAGTCAGAGGAGTGATCCTGAAGCCACTCGGTAGCAACTCTCGACGTGTGAGATGTCGCATTGTCCTGGTGTAATTGTCCAAGTCCGTCGGAATGCGCAATGGATATGAATGGGTGTAGATAATCGGACAGGATGCTTATGTACCCGTCGAGTCATCTCTAGACGTATCAGGGGTCCCATATCACGCCAACTGCACACGCCCCATATCATCACAGAGGCTCCACCAGCTTGAACTGTTCCCTGTTGACATGTACGGTCCACGGATTCATGAGGTTGTCTCCATACCCGTACACGTCCATCCGCCCGATACAATTGGAAACGAGGCTTGTCAGACCAGGCAACGTGTTTCCAGTCATCAACTCTCCAATGGAGGTGTTGGCGGGTCCAAGTGAGGCGTAAAGATTTGAGCCGTGCAGTTAACAACGGTACATGAGTGGACCTGCAGCTTACGAAAGTCTATACCAATGACGGTCCGTTGAACAGTTTGCACGCTGACACTTGTTCATGCCACATCATTGAAATCCGCTGCAGTTTGAAGAAAAATTGCACTTCTATCTCGTTTAAGGATTCTCGTCAGTCGTCGACGGTCCCGTTCATTCAAGGTCTTTATCAGGCCACACTGCGATCGGAGATTTGATGTTTTACCGGATACCCGATATTCACGATACACTCGTGAAATGGTCGTGCGTGAAAATCCAAATTGCAGCGCTATCTCGGAGATGCTATGTTCCATCTCTCGTGCGCCGACTATAACGCCCCGTTCAAAGTCTCATAAATTGTGATAACCTGCAATTGTAGCAGCAGGAACCGATCTAACAGCTTCGCCAGGCACCTGTTGTCTTATATAGGCGCTGCCGATCACATCGCGTTACGCTGTTTGGTTGGATAGCTCAGTTAGACAAAGAGATTTAGCCATCGACACGTTAATCTAATTTCACTAGCTATCTTAAATTGGTTTCTCTTAATATTGTTACGAATTTTACGAGTCTATGGTACTCTCGATGCCAAATGGTCGCCAACCTTCTAGGCCTTTCTGGAATGTTCCAGTTATTTCTATCTGGCCTTCCGATAGGGGGCACTTTGGAAGTCTATAAATATACCTGACATTGGCATTGGAAGTCAGTATTATTTTCTGCTGAGAATTGAATGTATTGAAAGCGCGGTAGGCGAGTATTGTATTGAAGACTCTGTTATCCTGACATGTGTTTTTAGAGTTTTCTGTTGTATAGAAGACAGTTGTTAAGTGTTTTCTGTTTGAATTCGTGTATGTGCCTGAAGAATTTATAGAATAGTAAATTTTATTTTGTGTGCACTTTCTGAAGAGATTTTATTCAATCCTATCGAACCCAGGAAAACGGAACAATATGCTAGTTTTCAGTTTCAATTTTTATGCACACACCCACATACGAAAGCACACGTAATCTATAAATAAATTTTTTTATACACACACACACACACACACACATATATATATATATATATGACTTCGGCGTCTAAATAATACTTCTCAAAGTCTACTGGAATTCGTACCTTAATTTGGTCAGTGATGATCAAGTCTCTAAGTTGTTCAAACGTTGTAATTTTTAAAGCTCAAGTCCAACTTTCAAAATATATGTAAAGCTCATGGTAAAAATCTCGATAGGTACAGGCTTTAGATTTCTGATGGGAAACAACTAATTGACGAAACTTCTCTGGAGTCAGCTTGAATCGTTTTAGTAACAATTCTTTCACGTGATCATAATCTTCAACTCTTTCTTCTGGTTCACGAGCAATGAGCTGATTTATTTCGTAGGGAAGTCCCAAAAGTTGAGTGACCCATTCTTCGCTTGGCAATGCCACTCGACGTGCTTGGCGCTCAAAAAGCACTAGAAACAGGCTGATATCTTCTTTCATATGAAATTTCTGAATTCCTTACTAGGATTTCTGATAGTTCCAACTGGAGCCCTCCTTACATTTTCCCTAGACTGATCTTCGATTCTCAATTTCTCGAATTCAAACTCCATTGCTTCTTTTCTTCGCTGCTCTTCAATTGCGTCTTTTCTCTGCTTCTCTTCAATAACGTCTTTTCTTTTGTTGATTATCGTATTCAACAATTCCTTGCAAAACTCTTCATCGTAATCCGCGCTTTTGACAATGGTATTTTTGAAATCTGAAATTAATAAGTCCCCTTTTAGACTTTTCGCTAAACATGCCATTTTAAAAGAGAAAAAGGTATACCCTTTGAAGCGAATTCCAAAACATTCGCAGTATTACAACAGAAAGAAGAAAAACACGTTAATACCAAAATGAAGCTGCTTACTTCTGAATGTCTATAACAACATAAGTATAAATCAAGTACTTGCACCAACCACATAAATTACCGTAAAATCTAGACTATCATACGCATGCTTGATTTTGCACTAAATTTTCGGAAAAAATAAAAAAATTTGACTATAATACGCACCCATAACTTTTCAATATTTTATTTAAAAATGGCAGGAATATTTGCTAACATAAATAAAATTTGTAATTAAAAGAAACGAAAACGTCAAATTCGATAGAAAAAGAACTTAAATTTTCAATTCAAAACAAACAATATTGTCAGATTATCAGTCTTATATCAGTCACTTTCACTAGAATACAGCTCATCTATTGTTGTTGCATCCATGTCATAATTATTGTTGCCATCGTTATGTATATCGTCATCATCCTCCTCACTTGACGATACGAACTGCAAGTTCCATTTGTTTAAAAGGAATACCTGCTTAGTAAACGGGTGGATGAATCACGGAGTACAGATGCGCGCGCACCCGTGTTGCGAGAATGTCTTACAGCTGCTGTACGTTCGCTTATCCAATGTTTAAAAACTACGCTTTTTTTGTACGCGAGTATAATACGCACCCTCATTTTTGCGGACTAAAATGGGAAAAAAAAGTGCGTATTATACTCGAGATTTTACGGTAAGTCTTTAATTAACTTTTCAAAGCCAGAAAAATAAACAAAGTGAAACTGAAAGTATTTGAGCAAAAATACTAGATAAATAATTCTAAATTATACTAATTTTAAAATCATTACTCAATCAATCACAGCAATTAATAATAATCTCAAAATTTATGTCACCAAAATAGGGAAGTGAATCGTGCGAAAACAAATTTAAACGTCTTAATAAGAATTATTAGTAATGAGAACACAAGCGAACTTATATTTCCTTCTTAATAAAAACAATGCAATAAGCTTTAGAATGGCAATATAAAATAAATACACTTAAATCGATAAATATATGACAAATCTTACATGAACCGGAAATCACCAGAATTACTTTGCACACTCACTTAAAATAACTCAGTACTTTCATTTTGTCAGAACGAGAATAAACAAACAAAGAAATAAATACATTTAAACATTCGGTAGTAGATATTACGTTTCAGATAAAAATAGTAATTTTTTAAGTTAGCGCATGAGCCATTTTTTTTTACAAATGAGATTGATGCGAAATCCTAATTTCGCTTTCGTTTTTTAAAACGATGTAATATATGATATTTAAGTGTTAAATTTGAACAGAACTGATAAATATACGAATTTATTATAAAACTGAAAGTTATGATAACGATAAGAATGGCCTTATCTCGATTGTCAGAACTCAATACGTAGAAACAAAAGTATTTTTTTAACAGTCGATAAATTCCTAGATTATCCCCACGAAACTCTTTTTTGCACTCGAGCAGGACTTTCGCAACGGCTACGAATAACCACTTGACGGTAAAAGCGAAACTTGGCGGCAGACAGCAATGTAGAATCAGGGTGATTCTTCTCCACAACAAAGCAAGATATTGGCACCAGGGCAGTACTCAGAAACGGAAATAATGCGCCAGGGTGGCTCTCAATAACAGGAAAGATGTACAAGGGTGATATGGCATCAGGATAATTCCTTTCAACAGCAAAACAGGATACTGGCACCAGAGCAGTACTCCGAAACGGAAATAATGCACCAGGGCGGCACTCAACAACAGGAGAGATTTACCAGGGTGATACGGAATCAGGAGGATTCCTTTCCACAGCAAAACAGGATATTGGCACCAGAGCAGTACTCAGAAACGGAAATAATGCACCAGGGCGGCACTCAACAACAGGAGAGATTTACCAGGGTGATACGGAATCAGGATGATTCCTTTCCACAGCAAAACAGGATATTGGCACCAGAGCAGTACTCAGAAACGGAAATAATGCACCAGGGCGGCACTCAACAACAGGAGAGATTTACCAGGGTGATACGGAATCAGGATGATTCCTTACCACAGCAAAACAGGATATTGGCACCAGAGCAGTACTCAGAAACGGAAATAATGCACCAGGGCGGCACTCAACAACAGGAGAGATTTACCAGGGTGATAGGGAATCAGGATGATTCCTTTCCACAGCAAAACAGGATATTGGCACCAGAGCAGTACTCAGAAACGGAAATAATGCACCAGGGCGGCACTCAACAACAGGAGAGATTAACCAGGGTGATACGGAATCAGGATGATTCCTTTCCACAGCAAAACAGGGTACTGGTACCAGGGCAGCAGGGCCGCCCAGAAGGGGAGGGGGAAACTGGGGCACTTTGCCCCAGGCCCCCAACTGTCGGAGGGGCCCCAAAAAAATAAAAAAAAATTTATTTATCAGATTTCCTCAGAAAATATAACAAGAGAGCAGTGCAATGAAATATAATAATTATGTTAATCATTCATGTAATAAAATTTTAAGTATGAGTAACTTAATTTGAATGTGTGTTTTCGTCTCTTTCCATTTTTTTTATTTTTCTTGGGACCCCCAACAGATGTTTACCCCAGGCCCCGTAAAGTCTCTGGGCGGCCCTGCAGGGCAGTACCCAGAAACGGAAAAAATGCGCCAGGGCGGCACTCAACAACAGGAGAGATTTACCAGGGTGATACGAAATCAGGATGATTCCTCTCCACAGCAAAACAGGGTACTGGTTCCAGGGCAGTACCCAGAAACGGAAAAAATGCGCCAGGGCGGAACTCAATAACGGCAGAGATGTGGCTTGCCCCATGGCGGTACTCATATGCGGAAATAATGTGCCAGGGCGGCACTCAAAAACCAGGATCGGCATTCGAACTTTGACTGGTCCAAATTCTATCCGGGCCGCCACCCATATTTTTCTAAAGGACTTCGGCGTCTAGGGGATTTGATTTGATTTGTAGACAATAAAAAGTCAAAAGTATTCCACAGACATTTATTGCAGGACGAATACGAACACAAAACATAACACACAAAAGATTCACGCTCATCATAACTACATTCTCATTCCACCGCCAAGCCGGAATAACGAATGACGAATACAAAAATAGCCTCGTAAACCGTTTATATAATATGGACCAGTTCCAAAAGATATTAATACAAACAAAACTTAATGCTAACAATAATGTCTAATTATGATATTTAAGTAAAAATCTCTCAGATTTATACACACACACACACACACACACATATATATATATATATATATATAATTCAGTTTCTTGGGTCAATAAATCCATTTTTGGTGCTAGAACCCCCGATATGCTAATAGTAATATTTTCTTATTAAACTACGAGGATTTGTTCTTTACGGAGTGTGTTTTTATACGCTTATTTCTTTTGCCACCGAGAAAAGTACTCTTATATACAGTTCCAGTTGTATAATTACATTATTGTCTTTTTGGATACGAGTTCAGATATTTTTTTCCTTTATTCCATCAGTCATGGAATTCTGAAGATTCGTGAAGGTAGTGCATCAAGATAAAAAAAAAGTACTCTGACAAAATTTTATATACTTCCCAATAGCTAATTCCTCTTTCCTTTTCGAAGAATCAGATGGATCTTGAATTATGTTCGAGACTCTGCCATCTGTTTCTGTAAACTTTCTTTTAACCTGGACCCCTTTAAAGGATCGATAGTGCATTATTGCTTAGTTCAGTTATTGTTTTATTATTAATATTTTATTGATGATTTTTTTTTCATACACTCGTATATATTTTCCAAAGAGCGGAGAAAAATGGTGCAGCACATAGTGGGACACTTTATCTGTTATTGGAGGAAAAACAAATTAATATATGATAGGAATGATGTAAAGAATCTC
>OU015495.1:144872048-145029548 GCA_907164885.2 Dolomedes plantarius | reverse complement strand
TTATCTGGCACCCTATCTATTTTAGTGTTGAGAAACGTCGTTAAAGAGATTTTGCATGTTAAAGAGGACAGTTTTGGGGGCCCCCCTAGCATCAGGAGCCCCTGGGCAAAGTCTTGGGCAAAGTCCCGATTTGCCCATGCGATAAAAAGGCCCTGGATATTGCCGGCCGGCCGTGCGTCACGGAAGTTCCAAGTTCGACATAGTCAATCTATTTCTGTCCCGCGCTGAAAGACGTGGCGTTGTCGGTAAGTTCACGGTCGCTTTTGGTCTCTCGAATGTCTTTTTAACAAAATCTCTCACTGACCCCTCCATACCATCCTCGAAACACGCCAAGTGTAGAAAACAAAAACTTTATTATTCACATTGCTACATCTTCTTGGGGAAATGACAAATCCCAAAATCGCACCAGTAGGACTGAGGCTCGCCTATTTATAACTTAATAGAGATATTGTCATGTGATGCAAAAACTCTTGCATTGATTGGACAGAGGGCCTCAGGCCAGTTCTCCGGGATCGAGTCCCGTGGTCGTTATATAACGTTTGGCACCCGCGATACTGGGGTTTTAAAGGGATGATATGTCGATTACTTACTTGAGTTTTTAGGTTACGCTCCAAACCTTTGTTCTTAAAAATCGAAATGCTCAATTACTTTTTAACGCGTCATGCCCAAGCATTTTTAAATGAAATTTGGAATTTTGAAATGGTTTTGGGGTTTTATATGTTATATATATATATATATATATATATATATATATATATATATATATATATATATATATATATATATATATATGTTATATATATATATATATATATATATATATATTATATATATATATATATATATGTATATATATATATATATATATGTATATATGTATATATATATATATATGTATATATATATATATATATATATATATATATATATATATATATATATATATATATATATATATACATGTATATATATGTATATATATATATATATATGTAAATATATATATATATATATATATATATATATATATATATATATATATATATATATATATATATATATATATATATATATATATATATATATATATATATGTATATATATATATATATATATATATATATATATACAATATATAATGTATGTCTGGAGAGAGACATCTAAAACGTTTTTATGCTATCGATGTGGCTAGTTTTCTTGCACTCGCAGCAAAAGTTCATATTTTCAATTTACTATGTGGTGCGATACCATTTTCTTTCATTAATTCCATTCAATTATTATTTCTCTTATTTAAATTCTCAAACAGAAAGAGAATATCAAAGCTGATCCACTCTTGCTATATCTGTGAACGGGATTTCAAGTGAAATTGTATTTTAATTTGCATAGAAATATAAGCGTTCGTTTCGAATGCAAATCGGTTTTTCTCTCCTAAGCAGTGGGTTGTAAATTCAATTTCGAGAAAGAATTTTAAGGTAGTTTTTTCTCTTTACATCGGTTTTGCATCTTTGATTTTTGCCAGCTTGTGTTTGTTTTCTTTTTATCTAGGAGAGTGTGTTGTGGAACTTTCAAATAAGGCTCTCGCATCTGTATACTTTTGGAGAGGCATCTTACAAATTGTTTCAAATTTATTTTCTCTTCCGCATTTTATGGTGGAATATGGTAAAAAGCATGGGCATAAATATTTTAAAATTTTAATTAATTAAAACTTTTGCCTTGAAAATTAGGTAAAAACAAAAAAAGTTAACTTTTACGCAAAACATGAAAACCCAAAGTCAAACCATAATATTTTATTTCGAAACTTTTTTTATTATATTTAAAACGCTCCTTTAAGGACTTCTTAGCTACAGGGTGGTCATAAAAATCTTTTCCGGTATATGGACCTCTAGCGGTCGTTCCGTTCAACCTATCGAGATGAGATTTAAGATATAGTTATTCAGAGGTATGAGCTCGGGATTCTGTTAATGGCAACAACATGGCACTCACGGTTACGGTTATTGGTACAGAAACTCGAAATTTTCAAACGGCAACACCCACTTTTTCCCGAAGCAAAATGCTCAGCGCATGCGAAAACCCTAAAAAGCGTTAGAACGGTACGTGTATCACAAAAAACGGACGCGTTATACGCGCATAAAAAAACAGCTCTGTGAATGGCTAACAAAAACATGATCAGAGAGATTTTTATCGGTTTTCTACGCTGAATATCTGGCGAACGGCGTTCTGTGATTGGTTTCTAGCCTCTGTCATATGCAAATTTCCTCCGTACTGGATCGTGTCTTTGTTGGCCGTTTGCAGAGCTATTTTTTGTGCGTCCGTTTTTTTGTGATACAAGTACCATTCAAACGATCTTAAGGGTTTTTGCATACGCTCATCATTTTGCGACGGAAAAAAGTGGGCGTTGCCATTTGAAAATTTCGAGTTTCTATACCTATAACCGTAACCGTGAGCGTCACTGTGTTGCCGTTCTCAGAATCCCGAGCTCATGCCTCTGAATAACTACAGTAACCACCGCTTATAGTGTTCAGTGGTTATAAGAATCAACCGTTTATAAGAATCAATATCGCGAAAACAAAAACAAATGTATTATTTCCATGTTAAAATTTTCGCTTTAAAGAATCAATCCACCGGTTTTAAGAATCAGTTTACAGTCTTCGCTTTCCATTCATTTTTTCGAAAAAGCCACTTAAACTCTCAAAAGGCACGAAGTTCTTTCTTTTTCTTTTTTTTTTAAAAGAAAGATTGATAAGATGAGATGGAATATAGCCATAAAATTCTTCCCTTTCTTTGTTAGACATAACAGATTAGTTTCCCCTTAAAAGCTTTAGTACAACATTGTCCTATTAACTTGACCCGGGAGCATCTTTACCCGCCCGGGTTCGATTTCACTTTTCTCCACTGACAAACAAAAATAGGGACTCTTTTTCCCCACCTCCCACATCCTGGTTGCGGCTTCCTGGACCCTGAAACACATAAATCTTCGGCGAAGTGTCCACTATCACTTAGGCAAACGTGACATTAGTAGATTCAGCACGTTATCAAACCATGATACGTAAGCTGGATGGCGAATCTTCGTCTGAGACTATTAGTATTGAAAGAGGTATAAACACTGTTTATACCTCCTGAAAACTTCATTATGTTAAACTACCATAGAAAACTTTTTCTTGCTCCCTTCCTGTAGTTGAAATGTTAAAACTGTTAAGCAGGTATGTTGTAACAAATATTGGATTTTTTCTTCTCTTACTATAATCATGTGTATCTACTTATATGTCTAAAAATTAAGTTGTATTTTTAAAATTATAAAAATTAATTTTAATAAAAGATAATTAGCGTAAATTAAAGAGTATTTTATGGTAAATTATCTAATATATGTATAAATAGGTGTGTGTGTGTGTGTGCTTGTCCAAAAACCTAAATTTCGGTTATAAGAATCAACCGCTTATAAGAATCAAAAACAGTAATAACAAACGTGATTCTTATAAGCGGAAATCACTGTATATCGAAATCTCATCTCGATAGGTTGAACGGAACGGCCGCTAGAAGTCCATATATCGGCAAAGTTTTTTATGACCACCCTGTATTACAGACGAGTATAATTTTCAAACAAGTTATAAATACGAGTAAAGAGTAAATATAGTCGGAATAAAAATTTAGCGAGATTTAGTAATTTATAAAAATTTTTACACACACGCACACATAAAAAAAAGAATGGGTTTTCAATTCCATAGGAATTTTTCCTTATATAAGGATTTTTGAATTTTCTCTTGTAAAGTATTCCTGTTAAAGTTGAAGACATTTGATACATAACAAACATAATTTTTCCTTAGGGTATTTTTTATAAAGGCATGGCATAATTTAAAACATTTGATTAAAAAAATCTATGAATAACTCTGTAACATAAATTCTACTTCTGAAATCAATTTTAAACTTTAAAATGCTTTTGATTGATGAAGTTCATCCTCCTAACTACTGAAAGCAGTTATGATATTCTTCCAGAGGGTTCTCAATTTTCTACAGTTTCGAATGTGATATTCATTTTTATAATACGAGTAAAGTTTTTCAATCCTGAAATGAGAAAATCTCTTGATTTTCAGTGTTCAGCTTTGTTTGTCTTTTTAAAACTTTAAAATATGTTAATGAATAATATGACAGTATCATATGTACCTAGGACAATGGCCCAAAGACAGTGAAAATTTTTCACTCTACTCTTTCCCTCCAATACTGGCTGCCTTACTTCACCTAGCAGGAAATTAGCCTTATTAAGAACTTTTTCGAATTTTAATTTAAAAGAACGTGAACTGGTTCAGCGGAGCACCAATATCCCGCGGGATAGGTGTTTAAGGCCCCGTAACTTTTAATGATCTCCCGGATAGAATGTAAGCATCGAGTTTAATTGCAGAATGAGGTAGAGCTTCTTTGTGAATTTCAATGAATTATTTTGAAAAGATAGTTTTTTTATGAAAATCTACTGCTAAGTGAAGTTCGTCCTTTTTCGTTAAGGCTGCTGTGTACTAACCATATTGGATTCGCTCACCTCAATGTTAATCTATGGAGAACTTTTTTCATTAAAAAAATGTCCCAAGGATCCAGATTTGGTTTTGAAGAAAGAAAATTTGTGACAAAGTGCTACTGGAAGTGCGAAAACGCTGTAGAAGTACAAATATTATTTTGGAGAGAATTTTACACTGATCCGTCTTGTAGAGTCATAAGATGAATTAGAAACTCGGGAGAAAGGGTGTTAAAGGGTGTTGGAAATGTATGGTCTACGACAGTGGTTCCCAACGGGGGCGGTACCATCCCCTGGTGGACACTGAGTTTTCGGGACGATTTCACGTCCCCCTCACGCGTTGGGTCTCTTCGAGACTTAAGAATACTCGAATTTGCTAGATTTTTAAAATCCCGGGGAGCACGGGGCGATTCGGGCTCCGACACGTCTGCGATCTAGGCGAGCCTGCTGTATGACGTCATAGCTCTAAAGATTTATTGAAAGTCCTTTCCGAAACCTTTCTTTTCTCTACTTCTACGCAGTGCCAAATGTATGTCGAAAACGATCAAAGGGGCTTCGGTTTAAAATTATTCGTGAAGCTTTGTGCTACGTATACTCAATTCAGATGTATCGTTTTCTTATAAATATAGCGTTTTCGTGGACCGATAATGTTGTATTTAATAACAGACAAAAAACGCGAGTTTTTACAAAATAACGTTAAATACGAGGGGCATTCAAGTTCTAAGGTCTATTTATATCCCCTGAAAAGCACATACAATAGGAAAAGCTATAACTACTGTCATATCCAGGATTGCCAAATGTCCCGGATTTTAAGGGCCAGTCCCTTATTTGTAAATTTTGTCCCGCGTCCCTAGGGAACTTCGATGCGGGACGGCAAAAGTCCTGTTTTTCGCCGAAATGAGAAATTTTATGTATACGAGTTGGGCATATACAAGGGCCTGTTCACCTCCGGTCCGGAGACGTAAAAGGAAAGATGGCGCTGAGACGGAAATAAACCAATCATAGGCGTTAAAAATTTCGTTGCTAATCGTTTGGAGGTTTGTCATTGGTTAAATATTTTCAATACTTTAACGCTTCCGCTACCGGACTCCTATGTGAACAATTAAAATTTGAAAATATCCGGGTGAGTACCCCCGGACCCCCTTTCCCTGGGAGGTATTCCATACTCCCCAGTAGTATAGTTATCAAAACCCGTCCCTAATTTTCGATGTTTTTATTTAACCCGTCTCTTATTTTCGGTTTTTTTTTTATTTGGCAACCCTGGTCACATCTCAACATTGTCTCTCCTGCTAACCGCATACATTTTTCACAACGTTGACGCCACGGCTGTATGGCCGCTGTGGACTCTTTGGGGTTATTATAAGACCACTGCAAAATCGTTCACACCGATCGGCTGATGCGCGGTCGTGACTACTTCGTTTCATCATTAGTGCCTAAAAGGCTCCTACTGGCAGTTAGCGTCACTAGCATTCTGGGAACCGGATTGTGCTGCCATTCATCCTGCATAATCGCATCTTTTAAAAAATATCCCAAGTTTCTAAAATCCCCAAATTTCGAGGATGGAAAAACAGGGGACATTAGAACTTGAATGCACCATATAATTTTTATTATCCCACCAAAGACCTTTTGTACCCATAATGTTGTCATCTTTCGTTTTGATTATAATTTAATACCTCTGCTAAATCATTTCACTGTAACTGAAACAAATGGTTTTCTATACAGTTAAATTTTAATTTGTAATCAACCAACTTTGCTTGTTTACTATTGGTTGCATTATTCGTAATTCTATCTTAATTAAAATTCATTTAACTCTTGTTGATTTATTGTAACTCATGCACTGTTTGAGCGTATCTTTCGATTTCTTTTCATTACATTACGAACATATAAATTTTGTTTCACCTACTCAGGCGTAAGTAAAACTGACTGCAAACTTTGCTCTCTGCAAAATGTGGCTTTATTTGCAATTCTCAAAGCTGGCTCTGATGCAACTTAGAATGTTTGCTATGAAATTTTTGTAACTTTAATTCTTCTTATTGATAAGAAAATTTGGGATAAACTTTTTAATATCATACCATGCAAACTTTACTGTTGTACCAATACTTATTTAGAAAAAAATAACTGGGCAACAGTTTTCTGTTATCTTAGCCAGTAAAAACAATTTTCCTGCGCTATGCTTCACTTGAAATCTGGAAATTTGCGTGAAATAGGCTCCCAGAAGTTTTCGCATAATCTAAATAAATCATTTTTAAAAATTAATTGAATGATTTTATCGTCATTACTGTTAAAATAACAAATTTTGTTGCAGGAAAATTTAAATAACAAATAATCGGTAACAAATAATCGATAAATCATTTCTCTTAATTAATCGAATGATTTTATCGTCATTACTGTTAAAATAATAAATTTCGTTGCAGGAAAATTTAAATAACAAATAATCGGTGCGTGACAGTAACTTTTGAATACAATTTTTGTTTGCATTTAACGTTCCTCAGATCGAGACAATGTCCGTTGAAATGAAATCGGAAGATCAACAACGACCTGTCTTTCAAAATGTACCTGTCTTTCAAAGGTTCCTGTCTTTCAAAATGTACTCCTATTCAAAACTCACACAAAAAACCCACTAACGTTCAATCAGGGCCTTTTTATCGCATGGGCAAATCGGGACTTTGCCCGGGGCCCCCTGATGCTAGGGGGCCTCAAAACCCCCATGGTGTATGCACCTAGTACTTCTAATAGTATGTATAGCCCATGGATGGTTCTAATTTTTATAAATGCTCGTAAGGGGGGGGGGGGGCCCAAATAGCATCTGCCCAAGGGCCCCAGCGTTCATAATCGGGCCCTGCGTTCAATTCAAATCTCTCACCCTCCGTTCTAACTTCCTTTAATTATTTTCAAAACGCAGAGTAGTTTTTCCTTTTCAGTCCTATTATTTCTCGCTTTCCAGACAGATTTCGTTTGAAGGTGTTCCATTATACTCCACTTCGCAAATCAAAGTTAATATGGGGTACCTCGATCATTTAATGCTACAAACATTAACACCTTCAGTTCTTCGCTTTCTTTTTTTAAGATATTGTACCGGATGTTTATATACAGGGGGATTTTTTCAAAACTGACACTACTCAGAGCCATCTGTAGCGCGATGTATCAGCCGGAATTCCACGAAAATTGATAAAGGGACTAAGGACGGCATGGGAAAGAGTTTCCATGAAAAAAAAAAGTTCCTAAAATCGCCGATAGGGGAAGATATGGCGCTGTTGTTGTCGGAGCACCCGAGAATTTGCATAAAAGGCAAGTAAAACATCAAAATGCAAATTCATGACTACGTAGTCGACAACAGTGCCAGTATTTTGGGCTATAAAGTGCGGAATCTCTTTCGCCTTTGCTTTACAGAAGAAAGAGTCATTAGTCGCTTTTTCCACTTGCATGGTCACCTTTGCTCCCCGGATCTAACCCATGTGACACTTTTCTGTGGGGTTATTTAAAGTCTAAGGTGTATCTAGGTGGAGTCTCGAACTTGGCGGCCCTAAAGGACAACACATCCCGGACATTCATGAACATTCCTCGTGACATGTTCCGCTTAGCTGTTGAGAACGTAGTGTTCAAGATGCAATGTGTCGTCCACCAGGACTGTGGTCACATTGAAGGAAGGAGAAGTGAATTTGCTGCATAAAACGGTGTTGCTGTGAAATTTCTTTGTTATTCATTTCTCTGCTTACAACTTTTTCGGTATTCATCCCTTATCTTTATAACCCGACAGCGCTGCTGTCGATTACATAGTCGTGAATTGGTTTTTGATGTTTTGCTTGCCTTTTATGCAAATTCTCGGGTGCGCCGACAACAACAGCGCCATATCTTCCCCTATCGGCGACTTTTGGAACTAATTTTTTTTCCACGGAAACTCTTTCCCATGTTGTCTTTAGTCCCTCTATCAATTTTGTTGGAATTTCGACTGATAGATCGCGTCACAGATGGCTCTGAGTAGTGTCGGTTTAAAAAACATCATCCTGTATTTTTCTTAATTTAAATACAGTGACGGATAAAGCATTTAAAGGCTACTAAGCGCAATCTAGTTTTGAGGCACTGCTGTTTAAATACTATTAATTAATATTGTTTATTACTTAAGGTATTTTCTCGTGATCGAAAAGGATAATTTTATGGGTTAGTTATTAGGTAGTAAAAAAACTGTAATACGCCGTTTGTTCTTTGACGAACGGCAAATTGTCTAGATTAAGATGGTATCTGAGGTTCGCAAAATGTATCTCCTTTTGAAGCTGCTAACTTTACAATCGGAGGCCCAAAACCCGCGCTTTTTGCAACTGTACTATGATTCACCACTGTTTAAGTATAGATTTGTCCTTACATTACGTTCTGAGAAAGGAGTGCAAGATTTTTTCTGAAGAATAGACCCATAGAGATGAGATGAGTTCGTGAAAAACTTTGGCGGTGTATTACTTATACTGGAAATTTCCTAAAACCAGGGGTAATCTATGTTTAAAATGACTTGACTCCTGAAAACAAAAACAAAACAAGGCTTTTTTTTAAAATTTGTGCCTGTGGACTTTGCAGAAAGAATTGAAAATGAACTTCAAAAAGTACTTAACAAACAGAAAATAACTATGCAATACCTTGCGACTTGCATATAAAATTTCAAGAAGATTAATGCGAAGATATTTTAGACCGATATCATAGTTATGAACGACTGAAAAAATTTCCCGCGTTTTATTTATTTTTTAAATTTGCCTAAACTACAGTGAACTATTTAATCACTGGAAAATCTGCTTAGTGCTGATTTCTATCATTTCCTTAAATCTTCCGAGAAAAATCTCCTTTTCCACAAAACCTTTGTGCTGAAGAAAAATGATCTCTTTTTCACTCTCGGAAAAGTAATAGTAATGATGTGGTTCACTTCCCCTCAGCTAACCTTCTGAAATGATTTGGACAATCTGAGATTTCATGCCTCAAGCTGAGAACAGAGAAAATAAAAATTCTCTCCCAAGAGAGGGAAAGAGAGAGAGAGAGAGAGACAGGAAAAAATATATTCTCACCCCCATCCAATCCTCGTCAATTTTATTCTTACATTTTCTGGATGAGTAAGGACATAACTTTCTACTTTATGCTCGGAGAATAAGTGAGAGTGAAAGGATAACTCTATCAGTTGGAATCTCGGGGAACGTTTTACTTCAATTTTTTTTATTTATTTATTTATTTTTTTTTTTTTGTCCTCCCATCTTTGCTTAGACAGTGCTGATTCGTTTCTGAGTGGACTTCGAACGGAATCTGCATATTTTTTTTTTGTGGGGATTGTTTTTCTTTTTGAGCATTTTTGAAGACATACGTATCTTCCTCAGGTTAACTCTTTATTTGTATGAATATTTGCATTCTATTTTAGTTTTATGTCTGTTTATTTTTTTCCTTACATGAATGAACAAAAAATAACTTCAATCACTAACCTTTCTGATTTTACTAAGAATTTCCAGCCTCCAGAACCGATTCCGATATTATGACCGCTGAACTACTATGCTACGTCGTTATGGAAACTTGTCACACTATCTCTCACAATAGGAACAAATGTGCTTTCACAAGTTTCAGATTCAAAAACGTGTAGAGAATAAAACTGTGATAAAGATTATAAAAAGATTGCATTTGAACGCGCACATTCTCATCACATAGCTAAGAAACAGTAGAACACAAAAGCTAGTAGACTGTATAACACTTTTATTGCTCTCACACAGACACGACGACAACACACTGACATTACACAAGGTCAAAGTCAAGGTCAAGGTAGTGGTAATAGCAACGCGTGCCGTACAACTCGCTGCAAGGTTATATATACAAATTTAAGAGCAGGGCCGTCTATCGGCGAATTCAGCATTGAGGTAGCGCATGCGTAAACATTATTTATAAAAATTCTAAAACAGTCTAGAATAATCTAAAATGAACTTCAAACTAGTAAAAGTTGCAATAAATGAGGGTTGTTTAGAGGATTTGCCCCTGTTTGATGTTCTAACTGCGTCGGAAGCTCAATCGGTTTTCAAGACCGGGCTATAACAGATTTTGGAGGGAGCCTCCTGCTCGTCAATGATATCCGGCAAAGCACCCTGGTCTGTCCTTGCTCTTTATTGGTCCGAGACCAATTTAGCCTGCTCTGACTCGTCTTCGGAGTGGCAATACAAACAGTATGCGCTTCGAGAACTCAACAGAGGTCTTTCCCCCCTGTCCCTGTTCTGTTGCTCTATCGAATCCCTCCCGCAATGGAGACAGTTTGAGTGTTCCTGTCAGCATGCTTGCAGAAGATCAGAATGCTGCTGCCTCCCACTTGCCCCTACGACAGAGTCTCGTGGATCTGGTCTAACATTTCCTAGAACAAGAGACTTAGTAAACAGCAACAACAACAAATACATTTTGGTTCCTTCATGCATCAGGTTCTAAGTGAAAAAGCTGGCTTACAAATACACTAAACTGATTATTGATGAACTGATACACTGAATTGATTAACGCCCCTGTCCCTGTTCTGCTGCTCTTGTGGATCCTTCCCGCTCTGGAGACAGTTTGAGTGTCCTCGTCAGCATGCTTGTAGAAGATCAAGATGCTGTTGCCTCCCACTTGCCCCTACGACAGAGTCTCATGGACCTGGTCTAACATTTCCTAGAACAAGAGGCTTAGTAACAACAACAACAACAACAAAATACATTTTGGTTTCTTCATGCATCAGGTTCTAAGTGAAAAAGCTGGCTTACAAATACACTAAACTGATTATTGATGAACTGATACACTGAATTGATTAACGCCCCTGTCCCTGTTCTGCTGCTCTTGTGGATCCTTCCCGCTCTGGAGACAGTTTGAGTGTCCTCGTCAGCATGCTTGCAGAAGATCAAGATGCTGTTGCCTCCCACTTGCCCCTACGACAGAGTCTCATGGACCTGGTCTAACATTTCCTAGAACAAGAGGCTTAGTAACAACAACAACAACAAAAAATACATTTTGGTTTCTTCATGCATCAGGTTCTAAGTGAAAAAGCTGGCTTACAAATACACTAAACTGATTATTGATGAACTGATACACTGAATTGATTAACGCCCCTGTCCCTGTTCTGCTGCTCTTGTGGATCCTTCCCGCTCTGGAGACAGTTTGAGTGTCCTCGTCAGCATGCTTGCAGAAGATTAAGATGCTGTTGCCTCCCACTTGCCCCTACGACAGAGTCTCATGGACCTGGTCTAACATTTCCTAGAACAAGAGGCTTAGTAACAACAACAACAACAAAAAATACATTTTGGTTTCTTCATGCATCAGGTTCTAAGTGAAAAAGCTGGCTTACAAATACACTAAACTGATTATTGATGAACTGATACACTGAATTGATTAACGCCCCTGTCCCTGTTCTGCTGCTCTTGTGGATCCTTCCCGCTCTGGAGACAGTTTGAGTGTCCTCGTCAGCATGCTTGCAGAAGATCAAGATGCTGTTGCCTCCCACTTGCCCCTACGACAGAGTCTCATGGACCTGATCTAACATTTCCTAGAACAAGAGGCTTAGTAACAACAACAACAACAAATACATTTTGGTTTCTTCATGCATCAGGTTCTAAGTGAAAAAGCTGGCTTACAAATACACTAAACTGATTATTGATGAACTGATACACTGAATTGATTAACGCACGAGTGTACACGGAAAACCGAAAAACAAGGATAATCCAAAAACGTCCAACATGCCATAAAAATGCATTACTAAGAATTTTTTTAAATGAACTATGCACAGATAATTAGGGTTTTTCGCAACTAGTGGATGTCCATATTTCCCATGCTAATCTCAAGAGCTTATTCATTCATCCATTTACATCAGGATAAGGAATTTTAAGTAAGAATAGAAAATAAGGCAATTAAAATAAGAACAAAATTAACGTAGGTGATCAGTTTTCTTTCGAAAATAGCCTGTTGCATTCTTTTGTATGCCAACCATGGGGAGATTATACTGGATAACTTGTATTTTATTCCTAACCTTTCTCATTTATGGTGCCCAGATAATCTGCCAAACAGGAAACACGCCTTCTGTGTCATACGCCTTCTGATCATTCTTTATCTGAGAATTATCAGAAGTGATCAGTTTTCTTTCGAAAATAGCCTGTTGCATTCTTTTGTATGCCAACCATGGGGAGATTATTCTGGATAACTTGTATTTTATTCCTAACCTTTCTCATTTGTGGTGCCCAGATAATCTGCGAAACAGGAAACACGCCTTCTGTGTCATACGCCTTCTGATCATTCTTTATCTGAGAATTATCAGAAGTGATCAGTTTTCTTTCGAAAATAGCCTGTTGCATTCTTTTGTATGCCAACCATGGGGAGATTATTCTGGATAACTTGTATTTTATTCCTAACCTTTCTCATTTGTGGTGCCCAGATAATCTGCCAAACAGGAAACACGCCTTCTGTGTCATACGCCTTCTGATCATTCTTTATCTGAGAATTATCAGAAGTGATCAGTTTTCTTTCGAAAATAGCCTGTTGCATTCTTTTGTATGCCAACCATGGGGAGATTATTCTGGACATCTTGTATTTTATTCCTAACCTTTCTCATTTGTGGTGCCCAGATAATCTGCGAAACAGGAAACACGCCTTCTGTGTCATACGCCTTCTGATCATTCTTTATCTGAGAATTATCAGAAGTGATCAGTTTTCTTTCGAAAATAGCCTGTTGCATTCTTTTGTATGCCAACCATGGGGAGATTATTCTGGATAACTTGTATTTTATTCCTAACCTTTCTCATTTGTGGTGCCCAGATAATCTGCCAAACAGGAAACACGCCTTCTGTGTCACACGCCTTCTGATCATTCTTTATCTGAGAATATTATTAAAATTTTATTTAGTTTACCTTAAATAATACTGGATGTTTATGAATTTTGAACTAAAAATAATCATACCAGGGCGTAAATCGATTGCGGAACGGAAGGACAACTGTGGAGTAAAATTTTTACCCCTTAAAAATCTACGGGATGATTGAGTAATGAAATTTGCTGAATATCTTTGAATATTTGTTTCTATACCTATTCAGCTTTACTCCATGATAAGCTGAGTCAGATGCTTGTTCTCCCGGTAAATGTCTATGGATCCTTTCTTTCAAAGTTCATTTCCAGTTTTTATTAATCTCACCAAAATATCCTTAATTTTGGTGAAGTTCTGAGAAACTGTCGAAACGTAAGCCATATTATGGCCCAAAGTTCTTACGAAACGAAACGTAAACACTATAAGATAATGATTCAATGTCAGCAAATGCTAAAAGAAAGAGTTAATAAATAAAAAAAAGGGAAAAATTAACTAAGCTGAATAAAATCCAATTTGTGTCTTGTTTCTCGTAACTTATGCATCCTGGACAAAACATTCCAGACCAAGTCGATAGATGGCTCATGGCAGACGAATGCGGCTACAGTTTTTAATGACACCACAAGGGTCAGAGTCCGACTCAGCGGGTGCCACCACGATTTTGATCAAGCACCCCAAGTGGCGACATCTGGAAGGGCCTACCCAAATGCCCCAGGTAAGGACTTTCCTGCTTACAGATTTAACGTATTCATACCCGGCGTAGACACGAAGGCATACAGTGACGCTTGTCGAAATTCGAACTGAGCTCCTTCCATCCGACAACTAACGCATTACTACTGGGCTACCTCGGGCCCAAGTTAAATTTGCATCAATTTTGAAGGGGAAGCCAGTTAGAATGATGAGAAAAAATTACCAAACATGGAAAAAATAACAGAAAGAAAAAAAGAAGAAAGTAAAAAAAAAAGAGAAACTTCAAAACTGAAGAATATAAAAATGTGTATTTTATATTGGAAAAAGAATAGACATAGGAAACAAAAACTCATTAAAAACTCTATTCCAGAGTTTAAATACCCACAAAGTTTTTATCAACTAAATTCATTATTTTTCTTCCTCCTGCATTGCTATATTATATTTTTTACTAGAAATTTTGGTGAACCTGAAAAAGGCGGAAGCTCATATCAGTCAAAGTGATAACAATAGCACCTTAGTGATAATAATTTAGAATCCAAACTTTTGCTTTACATTCATTCATTTTAATGACGTTTAACAACTTTTGTTATTTGTCAAACAGCTAACACCTTGGTGTGACCTTTCAAAATCTTTAATATCTTGTTTAATATGTAAAATATCTCACTATTTGGCAATGTAGTTTGACGCTTTAACTTCATGCCTAACGTAATTAAGTTCAACTATCTGAATACCCGTGTTTCGCTACGGAGTACATTCAAATTAAATACAACGGTCAATATATGCAATTAATGCCAATATATATATATATATATATATATATATATATATATATATATATATATATTTATAAAAAATTCGTAGCGGATATTTTTATAGACAAAATAATGTAAAAGAAAATATTCAAATTAAATACAACGGTCAATGTATGCAATTAATTTGAATGTTTAATATCCATAAAACATACTAATTTGAATTAAATTCTTAAAAAACTTCCATCTCAATTAGTCTAGTGGTTAAATTTTATCTTTTACCGTATTTCAATATTTTTCTTGCCAATTTATTTCGTTGTTATGCAAGTGACGCAAAATTAATTTAAAGTATCACAACAAGAAAAGAAATCACGTGAACAGCATTTAATAAATTAAATTCTAAAATTTAATCTTTAAAAATTCACCAAAAAATCAGAAAATAGAGGCAAAGATTCGAAAAAGATTTCATTTTAAAGTAATTTTTATGATCTTTCTCGTAATATAAATTTTATAACCCTCAAATTATTATTATAAATGCAAACTTTAAAGAATGTTACAAAAACAGATTAAATTTTTTATTTAAGAAAACCTAAGAAGAATTTTTCAAAAATCTTTCTTAGTGCACCCCTACATTGTAAGAAGAATTACCATGCAAAATTTCAGCCCTTTAGGTCCACCGGTTTGGTCTGTGCGTTATCTGTCAGTCAGTCAGTTACGAAACTGTTTTATATATATAGATGGATTATTTTTCAGCGCACTTTATTTCTGTTAGAATAATTATAAATTATATGGTACAAAGGATAGACATTTTCTCCTTACGTGCCTAGAATTTTTCATGTGTTAAAATTTTTTTAAAGTATCCATTAATAGGTATCTTTATGTTACTTCAATTACTTAGTGGTCCAGTCTTTTTTCAAGGGGTGAGAGGTTTTTTCCACTGTTGACCCATTCCCGTTTAATATTTTTTTATGATTCTGGGGCTTTCTGTATGAAGATGGGGTTTCCCTGTCCTTTCATCGAATAAATCTTGGTTTTACTAAGTTTATCTGCTCATAAAAATCAATGGATAAATGTCTCTATAAATGGAGGTGGTTTGACCACCAGAAAACTTGTGAGAGTTATATAACATCATTATGATAAAGTACTTACTTTTATGATTATGGAAATCAATCAAGATATCTTTTAATATTTTCAATGTTCAGTTTCGTGTAAGGAGAGAGCTTAAAAATTACGCGTTAGTTATCTTAAGTTAATAGATAGTTTTGATCCATTTAGAAAGAAATTTAGGAATTGAACAGTTGCATGCTATCAAGGAACTTTTTGAAAGCTTGCTTAAGAATTTAATAATAAATTTTTTTTTTAAATTTATCTTTTGAATTTTTTTGTTAAAATTGAAAAGGCACTTGATTGTGCATCATTGGGCCCCATGCATCGAAGATTAGGGTTTTCGACTTTGAGCAACTTTTTTAAAACCCGGGTTTTGGGTTTGACGGGTTTTTTTAATTTAAAACCCGGGTTTTCCCGGGTTTACTTGGTTGGTTCCAGGGGGTCAATAGCAAAGAACTAAAATAATAAATAATTTATTAGAAGCATTTAATTTATTTCAGAATTTCAAATATAAAAATAACAGTAAATAAATTTAATATTAATAAACATATACATGCATGTATAACATAAATAAAAGTGGTACAAATATCTCATTTTTTATAAAACTGCCTTACAACCATCATTGCACTCAACGTATCATCATTGATTCGGCTTCTGAGTTTATTAGCAAAGAGACGCATTACAGAAAATGCTCGTTCTGCTTCCACCGAAGTTGGTCGAATTGTTGTTAAAGTCCTGAAAAGTTTATCTAGCATTTCAAGTCGGATTTTTGTTGCCCGAAACAACTCAATTCCTTTTCTTATGATATATGAACCATATTTTGAGTTTTATGATTTTCCTTATTATCATTCTCCTGCAGAAACATGCTAAGCTCATCAGATAGGGACATTTGTTTAGTACAAGCACCAATACTCGTAGCATCATCTTCAATTCCATCTTTAACTCCCATCTCAACTGCTACCTCTGATTCAGACTCTGACCCATTATCATTTACGTTCAATAATCATTTTATTGAGGTTGTTGCCAGATCAAATATTTTGTTTTTAAAAATTTTACTACCAAACTCATCATACGATTGGTCTTGGTTCCAAATTAAGGAATATAATTTGGAATTCTACTGTTTTAGATAAATAACTAATTCCCCGGATTTACATTAAAAATTCCCCGGGTTTCGGGTTCGTAAAATCTTTGAAAAACTCGGGTTTTCGGGTTCGGGGAAACCCGGGTCAAAAAACCCTATCAAAGATGCACGAGATTACAGCTAATAGCAGAAGAATTACAACACAATTACAATAGAACAGAACAGGGGTTGCATTGCATCAAAACAAAAATTAAATTTAAGTACTGAATGTCAACTGCATCAATTCTCTAGCCCACCAATATCGACCGTATAGTTTTTCTCCATTCAACGATGAACATTACAGCAAATGATCTCTGTCCATCTCAAAGTTCTGGTTGCACAAAGTGCACAAGGGACTATCATATGTACTACATACCAATGCGGTGCAGATGTTTTGCGACACAATTGTGTCCGGTCTCCAAACGGAATGCCGCTACTGCAATGGATCTGGGAGAGTCTGGGATATTATAAATCGAATCCCTCCAATTCTTATTCTTAATATCTTCATGTGATTTAACATCAGAATTTTTCCTCATAGCATTTTTAATTATTCTTTTTATTGATGTAAATGGTACCTCACTATTATTTAACTAGAAGGTAACCAGTCATTTTGACGTCATAATACTAATAATGACGTCATAATGGAAAAAGTATATGAAAGTTAAAAAATATCCCGAATTATCTAACAATATTGCATTTAATCCACTCCTTGTAAAAGCAAACCCTTTCATTGTTTTTTATTTATTTAGTTTTTGATGCGATTGGAGTAGTAGACTGCCATCCAACCCGTCATTTTGACGTCATAATACTAATAATGACGTCATAATGGAAAAGTATATGGAGGTTAAAAAATATCCCGAATTATCTAACAATATTGCATTTAATCCACACCTTGTAAAAACAAACCCTTTCATTTCTTTTTATTTATTTAGTTTTTCATGCGATTGGAGTAGTAGACTGCTATCCAGTTTTTTACAGCTCACTATGCGATATGAATACTTGAGCTACTTGATTCATTCACATTCAAGTTTGTTTACTCTCAGAATTCATCACAAAAGTAAACAGATTTTTAAAAACTGTTAAATATACAGCTAAAAGCATCCAATTTTTTTTAGTTCTGAATGTTTTATAGAAAAATAGTCTGAACAAACGTGATTTGATGGAGAAGATATTAGTTTTTAGGTAAGAAAAATTCTGATCCACATCTGAAATTGAAATTAGGCCTAACCGGCCGTTTGTTTACTGAGGGCTTCAATTGAAAGATGAGTACAGCCCGGAAGTGTTATACAGAGACAACGGCTATTATGTATATAATTGCAAAATTTCAGTTCTCTTTTTCAGCTAGTTTATGAGCCCATTCATTTCCAGCTATTCCAACGTGAGCCGGGATCCACTGCATTGTCTTACTTATGCATTATAGACACTTAATGAACACTTATAAAATAAAAAGGATAGCTACATGTTTCGAACTACTTAATAGTTCATCATCAGGCTGAGGTGCATTGGGGTGATTGTCACAATGGACAATTCACAGAATATTACAATAATACTAATGTTCCCCGTCATGAAGATGAACTATTAAACTAGTCCGAAACCTGTGGACATTCTATTTGATTTATTGTGTAATTGAAGAAGTATTTATCAAGCTTTTGTTATCCACAAGTTTTCTGTAAGTCATAGCCATTATAGATTCTGAAATATCTCGATGGCGAGGGGTGGGGTTTCAAAAGGTTCTTAGAGAACTGAATCCCATTAAGTTTCCTTCTCCTGCTATAGACTTGCTTTGAATGTTCCCCATTTGGGATGTGGGGGTAGAGGGTCTTGGAAGATCATAACGTTTTATGGGGCCTAGTCTCTTTAGACTCCCTCTCTTTTTATTGACCTACTTTCTCCGAAAAGAAAATAGTTTCCACTTAAGCTTTGTATCCTCTTAAGCAGGCCCTAGAACTGAGCAATGATCATGTGAAATCAAGAAATAATCTCGAAACAAATTCGCTAAGTGACCATAAAATTCAACTTGATTGCAGACGTACAGGTAAATTTTTAACGTAGGATTAAGGTAATCCCTGACGGTCCCCCTGAAAGCAAAATTTCAGACGCTAAAACCGCCCGTCCGTACCTCGCGAGTTATAATTTTGGCAGCTCAACAAACCCAGTCTGTATTGCTTGGAGAAGCAGTAAACAGTTGAACAGAAAAATACCAAAATACGTCAAAATTTTGACATACAGATATGTATATATATACATACGCACCTATATATAGATACATATATACATAACCCCAGTGGCGCACCCAGGATTTAATCTTGGTGGGGGGCGAGTTGAACGGATAAAAATATTTATAATGCAAATTCAATATTCATAATGCAATTTCTATTTCTTTGGGGGTGGGGGGAGCAGGGCCCTTTGGCCCACCTCTTCGCGCGCCACTGCATAACACATACATATATATACAGTGGAATCTCGATCTATCGTTTTTCAAGGGACCGATTGAAATGAACGATAAATGTGGGAAAACGATAGATGCGGAAACATAACAAAGCAATATGATCGTTGGGACTGGATAAAATGAACGACACATACGGAAAAACGATGGATCCGAAAACGATCGATCGAGATTCCACTGTACATACAAAAGAGGTAAGCAACGATAAGTAATCCTACGTTAATAAACCGTGGTAGTTTCGTTAGAGGAGACTACCTGAATTTTTGTTTTTGTTTTTGTTTGTTTGTTTTGTTATGATACGGGTTTGTTGTAAGACGGGTGTTTTTAACTTTATAAATATTTTATAATTTTTATATTAATAAATGCATAAAAAACTCATAGAAGACATTATCATGACGCACAATTAAATAAATTAACAAAAGGTGTCCTCACGAACGTATTAAATGTTTATTTTTATTTGGATACGTCCCGCATTCCAACATAAAACATCTACGTTGCTTTATTTTCATCTAATAACATAAAAAATCGCTTTTAGAACTTTTAAAACTTTGCAAAAAAGGCATAACTTTTTAGACAGAAGCGCTTATGAATACTTCTATAAATCCTTTATCCTTAGAGCAAACTTTGAAGCTATGTTTGATTAACACTATTCAGCCATTGAAGGAAGTAAACGACATCTAGAAAATATGTCAGCTGAGATAATTTTAGGAAATAATCCGAAAAAGCAACGGAAGGGGGTGGGCCGTTTTCGACCCCCATTTTTCCTTTCGGCACCGTGGAAAGACCTCCCAGAGGCAAACTATTTTTTTTCCCGTTCCCGAATAGTTCGAAAACGAAATAGAAGGAATCTATCTTGTCCCTTCAGGCGATGCTTTTGCAGCATATGAAAATCGAGTTTGCTCAAGGCTTTCAGCCGAGAGGGAAAAATATAAATCCCTCAAGATTATGTTTCACCGTCATGGGAAAATTTTTTGATAATGTCACTGGAGCTAAAGATTTTGTGAGGCATCTGTCCGAACTGGACGTTTTATTTTTGATGATGCTACTTTGTGAGGGATTATGTTTGTAAATGAGGAAAAACTGAATATCCCACCTGCCCATACAAATTAAGTGTTTTTTTGAAATTCGACTTTTACTTTTGCTGTCGTTACACCATGTTGCTGTAACTTTGAACTAAATTATATGAACACCCTAAAATGAACGTATTACGCATAACTTAATATAACTATCCTCTCTTTTTATTTCTTTTACTCTTTTCCTATTTTTCGAATTATTTCATCTAATCTGATATACATCTTTACATTTCACTCTTCATTTCCTTTAAGTTTCCCCTGTTTTTGCACATTTTAATTATGTGCTGTCACAACTAGTCTGTTTATGTCTTATTTTCTTTATTTAATTTATTTTTAGGCTAATTTTCAATAACTCGCTGCATTCTGCTAAACGAGGTTTTATCTTCACCTTTTTTATTGACAACTTTACGACTCTTCTGTGTTTTCACACACGTGTTTAAGAGCTAATTAGGGTTTGTTATGAAAATTTACTTTATTTTTGTAACTGTGTCAAACAATTAGGCCTTATGGAATATTTGCGAGAAAGTGTCTGGCATATATTCTCAGAGACAACTGCATCGCATTCTATTTTATCCGGTGAAAAACAGCATTAGTTATTTCAAAACCAGTTGCAAAACTTTTGTTTGATAAGAAACTTTGTTTTTTTTAAAAATTTAAATTATACATTTCCAATTTCATACTGATTTAGGATAACATCCTATTTAGAACGCTTGTACGTTTATCTGGCGAAAAATGTGTTTAAGAAAAAAATATATGTAATTTCGTATCAAAAAATACAAAAAAAATCGCATTAATAAATTTCACTAACGGCTCTTCACTGTCATTAAAAAAAGTCCAATAAAAAGAAATTTGCAAAGTTTATGCGTCATCATAAATTTTTAATGTTAGGGGAAAATAAAATATATTATCGATTAATGATATGAATATTTTTTTCATGATATCTAACGAATTGCACATATGTAAAGGGAAAAGGCTGCTAAGTCATTATTACTTCAATTTATTGTTAAGTCCAACTGGGTATATGTCTCGGTGCCAACTCTACTGATATTTCGTTCAGCGTTATTTTAATCAGATTTAAGAAAGTTCTTCCGGATTTAGAATATGAGTTAAAAATATGCCTCGATATTGAAATAATAGTGTTCCAATTCGGCACTCAAAAGAATACTTTAACCTTGGTGAGTTGGAGTTCTTTGGCCGATCACAACTGTACAGCAGCTCGAGTAGTACCTAACGGCTGTTGAATTTCGGTCAAAATACGGATATTCTGGGATGTTTTTTCATAGGAAGTTACGTTGGCTCAACTATTGGGAAATTTCATTATAAAATAGCCACCTAAGATTTGAGAGCGTATTGGCAACAACTCCGGGATACTAGGTGCTTGCTGTTCTTCTCAGAAAGTGGAAAATTCATCTTTATTTTGATCTTCAGGTGACAGCAGTTACTCTCAAAATCAAACTATACCAGAACTAGTATATAACCCCCGTCAAAAATGACGGAATGTTGATCAGCGTTTCCTTCTCATAAGAGTTCATACGGAAAAAAAAGAGCATGAAGATTTTTTTTTTGAATGCAATGAAGAAAGATTTTAAACATATACTACGATGAATACAGGTACATAATGCTATATAGGTTCCAGAAAAATATAATTTTCCTGTAAGTGTAAAATTCTGCATCAATAATAAATAAATAAAACTACGAAAAGTTAGCCAATTAAATAACACAAACTGTACTTAAACAGCAGTAAACAACAAAACAAAACTAAATCAAAACTAAACCAAAACTGTTTCAAAAGTCAATGACTCACCACACAGCAGGCATTGCTGAAAACGATACTTAAACAGCAGTAAACAACAATAAAATAAAAAAAAACTAAATAGTTTCAAAAGTAAATGACTCACCACACATCAGGCATTAATTTATAATAATTACATAATAATTAGCAAAGTGAAACACAATTTAATTAACATTAAAATTAAACATTAAAAATGTAGTTATTTAAAGGGAATATGAAAAACCATGGAGTAGAATGAATTCGAAATTCAAGTGAATGACTCAACTTTCTATAAATAATGATTGAATAAATGATTCATTATTTGAATAAATGATTCTTTTCAATGGATATTTTAATTTGAAGATATTTCCAGGCCCAGATTTCCGCATGGGCAAGTGGGGCACTTGCCCAGGGCCCCCAAATTTATGGGGCCCCCTAATTTAGTATTAAGTTGTACATATTTTTGAAAATTTGGTTTTAGGTTAATTCAGTAAAGGTGGGCAGTGGCGGATACAGAAGAAAAATCCTGGATGGTGCACAGTGCACCCACTAAATTCATTTCAAAAGAAAATTTCCTGAATTTATTTATTAACATTAAAAGTAAATTAATTAACACATTATTATTATTATTATTTTTTTTTTCAAATGTTTGACTTGTTGGTCAAAAATGTTTTGAATTTCCGGTCTGAATTTATGGGGGGGGGGGCTGCTTTGTGAGTGTCCCACATGTTCATGTGGAAATTACTCCTGGAGGGGGGGAGGCACATGGCCTCCCTCTGGATCTGTCCTTGGAGGGGGCCCCAAAAGTCTGCTTTGCCCAGGGCCCCACTGGGTCAAAGTCGGGCCCTGGATATTTCAAAAACTAAACGGTTTTGAGCTAGGGTGTTCACTTGAAATTTTCATATTTTTTAAAAAGCTTTCAAAATATGTAACTTTTGTGGTATTATTTTTCAAGAAAAATTTCAGAAAATGGCGTTCCCGAGAGATGTTCCCGACTTGGTCCGTCCCGGAATGGTTACCTACACTTTTCTACTCTAAGCTTTTATATAAGTAAAGATATTCTGTATCTTTGGAATACGGTGTATAAAGGGACCCTTTCTACTCCCTTGAAAATTGTTTAAGGGAACATTGTTAAGGGGATCTGCTAAGGATTTTTGAATTATATATTACTGTAATTCTAAATATGGTGCAAATTTAAAAATGTGTTTTATTGAGTACCAATATGTGTAGTAAAATTTTACAACTTTGTTTATCTAAATGTTTAAAAACCACAGTTATGGGGGGACACAAGCACAATGTATTATTTTATTCTTTTAACCTCCAGTGGGAAGCGTTCCATATTCTTTGTCGCTTGGCGCCATTCGAAGAAAAGTTTTTCACCACGCCAAATGGTATTTTTTTGAAACTTTGTGAACCATTCCATTGTGAACCATCGTAAAACAGCTTTTTGTCTAAGAATCAACTTTTATAGAAAAATTCAAGTACTATTAACGAGATAATTAGTGAGTAACAACGCTAAAATATTTAAAATTTAAAAAATATTGAAAAAATTACTAAGCAAAAAAAATGGATAGAATATCGTAAATATTTGCAATATACGTTAAAAATATATGAATAATTTTCAAACAGTTGATGAAAACTTAAAAATTTCACAAGCATTTCGTTCATTGATAACAGTGTTTTCCTAATACGTCAAAATAAATTAAAACTAAGCCTAAAATATTTTAGAAATGGTTATTATTATTTATTTAATTAAGTGCATTAAAATTATAAAATGAGTATAACATTCAGGTAAAAAATCGAAAACTTCACACAAAAATGCATCCCTGATGTAGGAATGCTATTTAAAGTAAAAAAAAATAGAAAAGAAAAATAACGATATTTTCAAAGTGCATGAAATTCAATTTATAGTTAACTTCAAAAAGAAAGAAAATAAAAGAAATGAAACGAAAATATTTTTGGAAATCAACGATAATGCAAAAATCAAATTTTAAAAACAAAACGTTTTCATAATAGGAAAGAAATATGCAAAGCAAAATATTTTATAAAAACGTACGAAATCAACTAGAAATATAACTAATTATAAATCTACAGACTCACCAAATGCTCTTAGGTCTAGTGTTTCATACTCTCAGGCCCAATGACCTATAATCCTGGGTGGTAAGAATCTATATAAATAAAGTCATTTAATATAACCCGTGGACAGCGTTAGCTCTTGACTCCCTAGACGTACTCCATGGAGGTAATGAAAGGTTTCCAGTAGCTTTTATGTTTAGCTGCTTTGTCTCAATATGTTGGATTACATTATAATTCAATACGTTTCCGTTATCCTACCAGCTGTGGTAATATACGACGTGATGTACATCATAGCTATGTCCGTATTTCTTTGTTGCCTCTTGATTAAATTATATGATTTCGCTGTTGATGAACGTATCCCTTTTTTGGATATTAGTTTTCCCCATTTCCTGCTATGATTCGTTTACACATTTCTCTGTAAGGCTGTTAAAAAATACTTATTTTTTGACATTATGACAGTAAGGAATACATTTCATTACTATGCAAAGTCGTGGCTTGGAAAATGCAGTATTGATTTATGGGTGGATGAAGTTATCGGGATGCGAAGTTTATGAGTGGCTGTTGCTCATAAAAAAGGTGCTGATCGTTTCTAAAGCTTTCTCAGGAAAATTTCTTCTGAGTGTTTCGACCAGGCAGGAATTAGATGTGGCGTTTGGACCGCCGTTTGAAAATGATATTCTTATAGTGTTTATAAATGTCGGAGATTTCTCCCCCCTCCCAAAATAATTTGATGCAAACAAGAGTAATGAGTAAGATTAATTTGTAGTTCGTTTGAGGTTGAATTTAGACGTGTGGTAAGTATCATCATAGCTATAGGGCTTGTTAATCATGTTGTCTCTTGGTTGGAAAATATACTGTAATTTTATAGAAAAAAACTATAAAACGTTCACTCTTACCACAGAACTAAAATAGAAACTTCTGTCACTCTTATTCCGACATATTCAGATAACAATTTTAAACAATGCGAACATCAATATTTTTATGGCATATTAAGGCTAATTACTTAAATTAATTATACGAATCCCTGGTAAGTGCTTAAGCCTGCATTTTCTGTGTTACTGTTATCATAATCTGAGTGGCTCAGCTCGTGAACTCCGACGCTGATCAGCCCTCTTCATCGATTCATAGTCAGCTCAATCTTAGAGAAAATGTGTCTGTTTTTGTGTAATCATCTCCTATACGCGCCCCCAAACAACTTGGAATGAAATCGATTCTGGGGTTCTCTCTGATGAACATTTCTGGTCCGCCTTACAGTTCCTTCTTTTTGTTTCCTTTCGGTAATTTATTTTTCTAAAAATTTTGGTCCTTTATATTTTTGCTTCGACCCTACGCTCTCTTTTTTTCGCTCTCTTATGCTTATTGTTATAGACATAAGCCAAAATTTGCCCTACTTTGCGCAGGGTTCCCACTTCCTAAAGGGTTAGAAACGTGCTGGCCCTCTCAATGCCGACCTCATAAGCCGTTGGGCCTACCCCCCTATCACTTTGCTTTTCTCGGAAGATCAACGAAAATCGCAGGTGCACAACCCTGCTAATTTTACAGTGTCAAGGAAATCCAACATGGATGTCGACGAGCGGCCAGAGTGTCAGAGATTTCGCAAAAGTGTCTAGCTTGTGAGGCTAAAATTACCCTAGGAAATTTCTGGTGTTGAATATTTATTTTTCAATTATTAATAAAAAATCACCAATTTTTAGATATCTTCTGCGTAATAAACACAATGCACATACATAATCAAATTTTCTATTAAAAGTTTTTCAAATTCAAAAACTCCGCTGGTACAAAATAAGTTATAACTGGTTGCCAATGTAAGAATCTTCATAATACCCTTGTGTTTTACTACAAGCGTTTAGATTTATAGATTAAACTTGTAGCAAATACAGAGAATTTTTTTCACTGGAATTAAAATGTTTTCTTTACAGTAATATAAATTTGGTTATATTAACAAAAAGTTTCGAATTAATTAACCACTGGTGGGAAACTATCAAATACCTTAAAAATAATATTTTTTATTATATAATAATTGTTACAATTTCTGCTTGGAAAGAAGCCGAAAAAAATTAACTTTTTTTATTTAGTTTTTTCCTAAGAAATTTAACACCTCTTGGTTGAAAAAAATCTCACTCTAAAACTCTAGACTGTAATGAGGTCTGAAAGTGTTTTTTTTCACTCGAACAAATTTTAATGTCTCTAAACAATAAAACCGTAATAACCAAACCCTTAACCTAGTTTTTATCATTACTTTTTTTTCAATTTATACTCTTCTGTGAGTAGAATGGCAAAATTTCATTTTTTTTTCCCGCTGCTAAAAAAATTTATTTTGATACTAAATTATTTTACTCCACTGCCCCCAAGGAATTTATTTTAAAAACTGCACGTATTAGATGAATTCTTTTTTAAGTAAAACTTTTCTTTTTTTATATAAAGGAGAGTTTTATTATTATGCATAAAAATCGAGCTCGTATTAATTAGTAAGGACTCTAACGGCATTAAGTTTGTGAAGTCATTCTTTTTAAATGTTGACTCTTAAATAAATGTGTTTGAACGCGTTAAATTTTAGTTACTAATCCATGTTTCTATCAAACTTCTTTTGTGGATTCTTCCCTAATTTCTGACAAACTAGTTAGTATATGTGGAGGACTATTGGAATGTGTAACAGAATATTGGAGAAAGTCAGTGAAAAGGAGTGCCATCAGTCATCAAGAGGTTGTATGCTAAAATATGTTCATGGCTTATATAAAGGAACGTTTTATTGTTATGCATAGATATTGGTCTCGTATTAATCAGTAAGGAATCTAACGGGCTAAAGCTTGTGAAATATTCTATTTAGATGTTGACTCTTAAATTAATATGTTAGAACGCGTGAAATTTTAGTTATTAATCCATGTTTCTCTCAAACTTCCTTTTGTAAATTCTTCCCTGATTTCTGACTGACCACCATTCCGTTTATGAAAAGCTAGTTAGTATCTATAGAGGACTAAAGGAGTGTAACAAAAGATGGCGAAAGTCCGCTAAAATATGAACGAGTACGATGGGTCATAAGGAGGTTGTAGGCTAAAACATGTTCAGGACTTTCAGGATGTTTTAACATCCTAAGAAAAATGTGGGTTTTCTTCATTACCACCTATGCTCAGGGTTTTACTTAAAACTTCTGGAATGATCAAGCTTCTAAATGAATAATATGATATAAAATGCAAACAGCCTTGATTAATACAATAAGTTCCCACCATACATGTAATTGGCTTTTACTATAACTTTGCGCAATCCTTTTGGAGAAGTCTGATCAAGGAGCTGTATTTCACGTAACCGGTAACTTGACAATAGATTTTTGATAGTGAGTTAAACTCACAGACCTCCCGTAAGATTCTTGCTGATATTTTTAAAATTAGGATCGTGCAGGGGTATATTGATAAAATAATAGCCAATTACATACAAGGCATTAATGTATAAGTTAAACTTGTTTATTTTATGTACTTTATTATTTATTTAGAAGTTTGACCATTACAGTAATTTTATTTTTTTAAAAAATTTCATTTTATTTGTAAGAATAACTCTGGATGCAAAAAAAAATATTCAGATTTATCTTAGGTATGTGGAAACTTTCATAAAATTGGGAACATTGAAACTCTATTAACTTAAAATTTATCATCTCACACTTCACCTATTCATATAATTTCTCTCACCTTAAAAACAAATTTGGCTCGCTCGGGGACTGAACCTATTGCTTATTGAACTGATACGCTGAACATTACTTCGGATGATCCACTATCGCTTTTAATAAACTTGAAAAATTAAGAAAATATTATATTATGCTCCATACAGATAATTCAAGTATGCATCATTAATGCAGATGTACATACTTTTAAAACTATACACAGTTTTACATGATATAGCAACTAAACTATTTGCAAAATATTACAAAGAAATTTTCTTCAATCTCTTAGATAAGACTGCAAGCAACTAATACATGATGAATCGCATTATTGGATGAATTTAGCTAGTGTTTTGAGAAAAATTGTTTATCAATTTAAATTATTAAGGTTTAAACTTGTGTAAAACAAACACACTTGTGTATAAAGTATATTTTAATTTACAAAAATATGTATGATTTCCCATGAGAGGGTCATATATTTCCTGAAACGTGTAGTAAGTAGGGGTATTTTTCAGTAAAAATGCAATTAATGCAGCTATCTATCTGAACTGAACACGAGCAAAGCACTACAGATGTAATTTTCAAAAATTTCAAGCTTGGTAATTATATTTTGGTTGGTATTGATTACTGCGAAGAAAAAAATAAATGCAACTTGAATTGTTTTCGGCTCTCTTGTTAACTTTGAACTCTGGTAAGAATGGAAAGCAAAATTCTATGTTGTCAGTTCAAATTTAAGCATGGCAATTTTATTAGGGGGGTTATTCATGAGAGAACGACAAGTTATTAATTATGCAAAGGATAGATATTTTATTACTTCATTATGAGCGACCAAATGTGGCTTTAGAAACCAAAATGGGACATTGCCTTATCACTGCTGTATTTATGTTCGGGATAATCCGAGTTTGAGCTATGTGACAATTGTTTAACAGACATTTTTGTGTACTTAGATGAATGGTAAGACACCCAATCTTCTACCTTCACGGTGTCGTAAATTAACCGTAATTAAATCACACCTATTAGGTTTATGCCTACTTTTTTAGGATTAAGAAAATAGATGTACAAATTTTCTATTCTCTTCCTCAAGGTGACAATCTGGTCATGTAACTAAGAAACCAGGATGTTGGAAATACGCTGTGATAATGAATTTACGGGGTGTACAGATAACTGGAAAAACATGGCAAATCTGAAAATGGTGGTGCGTACTGAAAAAAAAATGGATAATTCAAAGGTTCTTAAATGAACTAACGGTATTGTGTTTTGTAAATGAAGTTTTATTAAAGCGAAAATGAAACTTACATAAATATTTAACTGTGACATGGAATTCGACTTTGTAAATATATTTTCTTATCTCATAGTCTTGATACAGCATTGATTCGGTTCCATGCACATTTTAGTGTAACTGTTTTATTATGTATGTCCTAAGATGTATGTGTGTTTGGGATCGCGCCTGTGGCTTATTTTGTACCGGTTTCTGGAAGAAAGGTATGTACCTCCCGGAGGCAAATTTAGCTTATCGTAAAGAGAGGTTTTGTATAAGAATAAAAGAGTGACTTGCCACCCCTTCTCGGCTGTAAAGGGGTCTTAGCGTCCCCATAGCAACGGCCTAGCAACATCTTTTAGCCAATGAGAGCTGAAAGGTGTTTGTTCGAGGACATAGCTGACCTCTGCTCTCCTGATTTCAGAAAGAAGTAAAAAAAAAAAACGTTTCTTAGTCAGTTGAAGCATAAGCAGCGACAGGAGTTGGACCTCGTGGTGGCCCGATCTATCCTATCCGCCATTTTTTTCTTGCTTTGCCGATTCCGCTGTTCGACTTAGTAAAAACGAGATGCTGAAATTTCATACGAAGGTGGTGGTAAGTCAAAATTATTTTGTGTTATATTTATCAGGTGAGAGCACTGTGTTAATTTATGATATGTAATTTGAATTTTATGTGTTCCAATAATTTTTTGATGTATGATAACAATTAATATGATTATTTCTGTAAAAGTTTGTAGTCAGTGTTTAAATTAATGTTAAGTAATATTAAGAGAAATTAAATGGTAACATTAGATATTAAATTTGAGTACGTGTCCTTCAGTTATTCTCAGACATGTGTCAGAGTGTATTTCTCAAATTAATAATTTAGCAAAAAAAAAAAAAAATAAATAAATAAAGAGCCACTATGCAAAATATTCTAATTATTATATGTTCTAACTTAATTTAATATATGGTGCCGTGACCAGGATACGAACCTGGGTTATTGCGGACACAACGCCTGTGATAATGAATTCACGGGGTGTACAGATAACTGGAAAAACATGGCAAATCTTAAAATTGTTGTGCGTACTGAAAAAAAATGGATAATTCAAAGGTTCTTAAATGAACTAACGGTATTGTGTTTTGTAAATGAAGTTTTATTAAAGCGAAAATGAAACTTACATAAATATTTAACCAAAAAGTTTTTTCTTTTTTGGTGAGACCTATTTCATTATCTCTCACAATTTGTATTTTACATTGAATACCCGATAAACTGCACCTGCTAATGCTCGGGTGTGTATCGGAAACTGCAAATCAGGAACAATCTAAAAATGCTCCTGCATATTGAAAGAAATGAAACACGTTGTTTGCGAATGCAGAGGACTTGAAAACAACAATACAACAAGTCAATAGAGATTTTCACACTTAAACCGCGAGAATCGTTGGTTGCTTTTGACGGGGACACAGTATAGGTAAGCAAAAAACCACCCCCTGGTGCCACCCCAATTTTGACCGAGCCCCCTCAAAGGTGACATCTGTGGGGTTCGCATCTTTTTACCATCCTCTCTGACATTATAGAAGGACTTTCCGTTCTACAGATTTAACTTACCCATATCCGGCCTAGACACGCAAGTGTTTCATAGCGTTCGTCGGGATTTAAACTGAGCACCCCCACATCGAAGCACAACCCCCTAACCCTAGGCTACCTCGAGTCCAAAATATGAAATACACGGGGGTTCAAAATGAAATACCTGCAATAATTTAAATAGGATTATTTAATTAAAAAATAATATGAAAAATATATCAATTTTAAAATTTACTTCCCGATTGAGCCTGTTTTATTTCTACCTTTACGAGCAATGTTGATTTCCTTTCAAACAATTTATATTTTACTCGTATCCGTGACTTCTTTCATATGTGATTCTGGGATAATGCACAAAACCGATAATGTGGGAGGGTTCCGCGAGTTAATAATTTTTGAGACAACGTCAAATACAGATGCATTAGACAAGATAAGTCCCGGAATAATAACACTATCACATATTTATTCTGAGAAGCACTCGTTCGGAGTGTTTGGAAAACTGTATAAATATCACTAACCTTGTACTATGTTGCTGGACTTCGGAAAATGTTTCTCCATACTTAACACTTGGATAAACATTGTTTTTTTCTCAGCGCTCCAGAAATATCGCTCGAAGCGTCTGAGTCTAGACTCAGCTTTTCTAACTCACAGGGAAGACACAACATTCTCATTTTATTGCGGGTATGAGGAGGAGAAAAGAACCTCTAACATCTTCCAGAGTGAATGTTCTTACGCAGTGTTTTGCCAGGTTATTTATTTGATGACAGATGTTACTCGAGCGGTAAATATTTCTTATTCTTCTGATGGAGATATAGTGGATTCTGATGGCAGTGGATGTATATATATATATATATATATATATATATATATATATATATATATATATATATATATATATATATATATATATATATATATATACATATATATATACAGGGTGGCTAATAAATACTGTGACAAATATCGAATCATTTAATTACACACAGATGAAATAGAAAATGGAAAATTCAACAATATTAAGAACATTATACATGAAAGTTTACCATGAAATAATTTTACTCGAATCGACCGTCATCTTTATCGATTACTAAAGATAATCTCTTACGCCACTGTCCTATTGCGGCACGAATCATTTTATGAGGTAATTTGTCCCATTCACTCCGTATGGAAGCTTTGAGGGAGTCCAAACTTCTGTGCTGCTTAGCATTTACTTTAGACTCTAAAATCCCCCAAATGCAATAGTCTAAAGGATTTAGATCTGGTGAAGAAGGTGGCCAATCTTCTTGCTTGATAAACTTCGGGCAATTGGCATGGAGCCATTCCTGTGTTGTTTTGGATCGGTGGGACGGTGCAGAATCTTGCTGAAATATCCAATTCTTTTTGGGATACAATCTGTTAACATGTGGTAATAAACGTGTAGCCAATACTTCCTGTTTGTAATATTCAGCATTGATTTTTACCCCTTTATCGATGAATTTCAGAGGCAGTTTTCCATTGTGTGACACTGCAGCCCAAACCATAACAGAATTCTTGTTCTGAAAGCGTTTAACATTTCGAAGATTTTCAGGTACATCCTCGAAGGTTGCTGAATATACAACACCAATTTTAGCATTATAACTTTATTCTGTACAAAAAAGCTTCTCATCAGAGAAAATTATTTTTTCATCACTTTTGCTACCGTGCCGGTTCAGCAATTTCTTACATCTTTGTAACCTTTTTACTATTTGTGCAGTAGTCAAACCTTGAACTTTTCTTTTGCGATAAGGGCGAAAACCCAGGTCTTCATTTATGATAAGTTGCATAGTTCTGCGACTGATGTTCTCTTCTGCAGCCATTTTATTTGCAGAACGTTGTGGATTTCTTCGTATCTTTTCACGAATTATTTTGATACGTTCTTTTGTACGAACAGTGTGTGGACGACCGGACCTTGGTCGATCTTTACAGCTATTGGTATCCAATAATCGATTTATAGTCCTATATATAAACGTCCTATTAAAACCAAGGCATTTTAATTGCCTAAATATTTTACCTGCAGAAAATCCGCGATCAAAAAGCTGTTTAACCATTAACCTTTTGGCTTCCATCTTTAAAATATTCTACATGTTTTACTTTAAACAAAAATCGTCTGCGTTTACAAAAAGTTGCCAATCACACAAATAGATAGATAAATTGTTTTTCCAAACCATTAAAATTAACTCTTATTTTTTGGTGTGTTACAGTACTTATTAGCCACCCTGTATATATATATATATATATATATACACACAGGTGGTTATCAAAATAATGGAAACACTAAGATACATCATGAAAACTTTTATTAATGCGGGGCAGGATCACCTTTGTCATGTAATACCAGCTGATTCACCTTGAAATTGGATTATACAAGTCATAAATAGTGGTTAAGAATATATTATACCATTCTTCATAGAAAAATCAGGAAAGTTACTGTAGAGATGCTGTGGTGGATATCGATACCTTTATCTATCCGTTTATACAGATCACAGTGGTTGGATGATTTATAGAAAGATAAGATATTTTATTTCTTTTTTATGCTCTTCAAACCAATACTTGGTAGATTTAGCTGCACGTACTGCATGTATAGGGGGATTATCATACCGGAGAACGCCATCTCCTGCAAGAAAGTTTGCACCATAGGATGGACTAGTGAGCTAAAATTTCGACATAGTCCTTCTCATTCAATCTCCCTTTTAGGGTTACAATAGGTACCTGAAGAAAACCATGAGATGCCATTCCAAACCCTGACAGATCTACCTCCATGATTGACAGTTGATGAGATGAGACAGCCAGAATCTTACGCTTGTGTAGGTGTTCTCCTAGGACATACGCACGTCCAGCTGTGAGGAAAAATGTGAACAATGATTCGTCGGACCAAATGCCGTTTTTCGACATATTATTCGACCAGTATCTGCACTCGTGGCACCAACGTGGACGGCATTTTGTATTGATATCTATTACAAGCGGCATGGGAATAACTACTCTTCCGTAAATGCTTTGCTTGTGAAGTTCCCTTCTACCTCTAATGGTTGACAACAGAACATTCAGATGCCGATTAAGCTCTTCGGTCATTTTGGTTGCAGTTGTTTTCTTTCTTCGTGTCACATTCCGCTTCAATACCTCGTCTGTCTCTTTCACTCAGCTCTCCCTTTCGTCCACTATTCTGTTTTGGGAAAGGATGTTTTTCCGTGCACTCTGTATGTTATCATGCTATCATGGTTTTCGATACCATAGCTCGAAAAACACCCATTGGCATGGGGGTTGCAGTAACAGATACTCCAATTTATACACGCTCCAACAATTTGCACTTTTCAAAAGGTCTGCAAGGTTTGACATTCTGCGCTATTCCCCCCAAAAGCACGATGCCCTTAACTTCATTACTGCTACCTGACAGTAGAATAATACATAGTACACTATATTATATAAAAATACCTGTGGCCAGACTTGTTTTTTAAGGAATACGAAGCACATTCATAAACACCACTAATATTGATAGGTGTTTCCATTATTTTGATAACCACCTGTACACACACACACACACACACACATATATATATATATATATATATATATATAGACAGTGGAATCTCGATCGATCGTTTTTCCGTATGTGTCGTTCATTTTATCCAGTCCCAACGATCATACCGCTTTGTTATGTTCCCGCATTTATCGCTCATTTCAGTCGGCCCTTGAAAAACGATAGATCGAGATTCCACTGTATATATATATATATATATATATATAGTGTACATACATGCACACAGTATACATACACACAGGGGGATTTTTTAAAACTGACACTACTCAGAGCCATCTGTAGCGCGATCTATCAACCGGAATTCCACCAAAATTGATAGAGGGACTAAGGACGACATGGAAAAGAGTTTCCATGAAAAAAAAGTTCCAAAAGTCGCCGATAGGGGAAGATATGACGGTGTTTTTGTCGGTGCACCCGAGAATTTGCACAAAACGCAAGTAAATCATCAAAATGCAAATTCACGACTACGTAGTCGACAACAGTGCCAGTATTTCGGGCTAAAGAGATAAGGGGTGAATACCGAAAAAGTTGTAATAAGCAGACAATTGAATAACAAAAAAATTTCACCTTGTCACCGCTTTATGCAGCAAGTTCAATTCTCTCTTCTTCAATGTGACCACCATCCTGGTGGACGACATATTGCATCCTGAACACTACGTTCTCAACGGCCGAGCGTAACATGTCACCAGGAATGTTCATCACAGTCCGGGATATGTTGTCCTTTAGGGCCGCCAAGTTAGAGACTCTACCAAGATACACCTTGGACTTTAAATAACCCCGCAGAAAGAAGTCACATGGGTTAGAGTGTTGCCAACTTCTGCTGCCAACTTCTGCTTTTTTGTTAGAAGTTGACAACATTAATTCCCTATTTTGACTATAAAAGTGTGTGTGTTGGTGTGAAGTGACACTAGCTTGGTGAGGTGGTATGTATTAGATGTATTGATATATTTTACGTTTATATTTATTTAGTTTTTTAGTGTTATAATTAGTTCTATTTTTTAATGATAATCTCTGGTTTAATATGTTTGTTTCACTTTAATTGAACTATAAGGTTTTGGTGTTGTAGTCGACCTCCGGGAGTGTTATCCGGATATAAAACATGTTTAACCGGGGTTGGGGGGTCACCCCCTCAGTCATTAACTATAACATCTCCATTTCCATTCTGTTTTAGTACTATTCTGTTTACCTTATTGATATCTGTGTTTATAGTATTATATGGTCGCATCAGTCCCCGTTGTTTGTTAATTTTCAACTATCTAATATTATGTAATAAATTTTATGAGCAGCTTGGCGCCTAAATTTTATTTACTCATTCTTAGTTAGCTTTTTACCTGAATTATTAAAATCCATTATTTACATTTGTAAGATATATATCCTATATATAATAGCCGTTGTCTCTGTATGACACTTCCGGGCTGTACTCATCTTTCAATTGAAGCCCTCAGTAAACAAACCGCCAAATAGGCTTAATTTCAATTTCAGATGTGGATCAGAATTTTTTCTTACCTAAAAACAAATATCTTCTCCATCAAATCACATTTGTTCAGCTTATTTTTCTATAAAACATTCAGAACTAAAAAAAATTGGATGTTTTTAGCTGTATATTTAACAGTTTTTAAAAATCTGTTTACTTTTGCGATGAATTCTGAAAGTAAATAAACTTGAATATGAATAAATCGTGAAGTGAACTGTAAAAAAAGTTTTTAACTTCCATATACTTTTTCCATTATGACGTCATTTTTAGTATTATGACGTCAAAATGACGGGTTGGATGGCAGTCTACTACTCCAATCGCATGAAAAACTAAATAAATAAAAAATAATGAAAGGGTTTGCTTTTACAAGGTGTCGATTAAATGCAATATTTTAGATAATTCGGGATATTTTTTAACTTTCATATACTTTTTCCATTATGACGTCAAAATGACGGGTTACCTACTAGTATATATATATATATATACACTGCTGGCCACTGTAAATGCAACACCCTGAAGGAAACATGCAAATAACATGAAATTTACAACATGCATTAGCAAAGGTGAGATATGCAAATGATTAGAATTTCAGCGCAGACGTACATCACGCGCGCCCGTGGCGCCACTTCAAAGTGCTATTTAAGGCTTGGAGATTTCGACGATTTCAAGTTCGGCAATTGTGTTTTTCTTGTGGTTTTTTTCAAAAAAAACGATCAATTATGCCTCGTCGAAAACAGCGATCATCTTTTGATCAAGTATCCGAGTTCGACAGAGGAAGGATAGTGGCCTACCGATATTGTGGATTATCTTTCAGGGAAATCGGTAGTCGTGTTGGACGAAACCAAACAACTGTAATGCGGATATGTGATCGTTGGATGCAGGAGGGTACGACGGACCGGCGTGTTCGATCGCATCCACCTCAGCGCACCACTTCACGTGATGACAGGCAAATTGTGCGCATGGCAGTGACGGATCGCTCAGTCACATCACGAACCATAGCAGAGCACATGCAGTCTGTAACGCATCATCCAGTGTCTTCGCGTACCATTCGACGCCGTTTACAACAGAGTGGTCTATCCGCAAGACGTTCATTGCTTTGTCCACCCTTGACACAGAACCACAGACGTCTCCGTCGCCAATGGTGCGATGACAGAAGGATGTGGACGGCAGAATGGAATGAAATTGTCTTTACTGACAAGTCACGCTTCTGTCTGCAACGCCACGATGGTCGCATTCGAGTCTGGAGACACCGTGAAGAGAGGATGCTGAACAGCTGCGTTATGCACCGCCACACTGGTCCTGCACCGGGTATTATGGTATGTTGCGGTATTGGATATCACTCTCGCACACCTCTAGTACGCTTTGCCGGTACTTTAAATAGCCAGCGCTACATCTCCGAGGTGTTGGAGCCAGTTGTCCTTCCTTACCTTCAGGGCTTGCCCACAGCCATATTTCAACAGGATAATGCGCGACCACACGTGGCACGCATTGTCCAACAGTTCTTCGTCAATCGCCAGATTGAATTGCTTCCCTGGCCGCCTCGCTCTCCGGATCTTTCACCGATAGAAAACATGTGGTCCAGGGTTGCTCTACGATTGACCCAGATTCCATCCCCAGCTGCCACAGCAGATCAACTTTGGCAACGTGTGGAAGCTGCTTGGTCTGCCGTACCCCAAGAACTCATCCAAAGTCTGTTTGAATCAATGCCGAGGCGTGTGGCAGCGGTGATCTCCAACAATGGCTGCTACTCTGGCTACTGATTTTGGCAGGAACCACACTTCACAGAAGTCTATAAATTTAATCATTTGATACTTGGTCAACATGTTATCTACAAAATAAATTTTGTTGTGATATCTCTTGTCTTTCTTGGTGTTGCAATTTGGGTGCCCAGCAGTGTGTATATATATATATATATATATATATATATATATATATATATATATATATATGTGTGTGTGTGTGTGTGTGTGTGTATGTATACATATATCTGCGTGCCGAAGGAAAATGTCACCAAGTTCATTTTGTTTTACAAAAAGACTGTTTAGCATTGTTCGTACACATTTTTTAAGCTCGTTTTAGTTGTGCAAAGCTCTAATTTGTAAGCCTATATAGAGGAAACTATGCCAGTTTGAAATAGCACCATGTCCAATCGTTGAATGAAGATAATGGACATTCAGGGGATTTTATTTTAATTCTTCTGTAAAATACTATCGCTGTGACTTAGTGCCTTTTACCTCCAGTACCCTGATATATTTATACAGAGGCACACACTAGGGATTAAAGGTTATCTAAAAGAAGGTAAGTAATATAAATAATTTGAAACAATGAGATGATAAAATTTAACACATTACACGTTTTGAACACATTACAGTGAAATTTTACTTATTCAGATTCAAGAAATAAACCATACAGCCATGCAGTATTCAATACTTTTTACTACTTTAAGTAGTGTCATTAAGGAACCATACGTTATAAATATATGTCTTGGTGTATGTCATGAAGCCAACCCTCTTCCAGCCTTTTCGCACTGAAGAGAAGTGAAAAGAGGAGATACTGTTTTGAATGCAGCGAATAGAGACCGAAAACAGCATTTGGGAGGCTGATTTTTGGGATAGTAGGATGTTTGTAGAAGTTCTAGTTAGAAGCTGATAAAATTACATGTGTTTTTATGTTTAAATTTAAATGTGATGTTTGTAGCGTGTAGTTTGTCCTGCCTAAGAAGAATAAAACTGTGTGTTTATATTAAAAATCATAGTTCGTCAATCCAGTGATACAACAGTGTATTTGGGGAATACCTTTTGAAAAAAAATTGTGCGGTCGGGGGACCCCCGTCAGGAATGAAGTTCCTTACGTTATTTTTCCAACTCTAAACGTGATTTAATATGTAGATTTCTATTGATTATATTAGTGTATTTTTGTCACGCCAAAAAGCGCAGCCCTCTTTTATTCAACCAACTCTCTCTCTCTCTCTATTTTATTAAAATTAAAAATTTTAATATATAAATTAATTATTTTGATTTAGATGTTACCTAGCATAATTTTTAATCGGATTAATTTTATTATTTAATCACCAGCAAAAATAAATTAATGACACAATATAAATCCCGTGTGAATTAAAACAATAACAAACAATAAATAAGTTTAAACAGAAAGACGTGATTCCATAGGGACGGTATAAAATCTTTCAAGTAAAGCATTTACAACTGGTCGAAGTTTATATAAACGATGATGCTGAGGGTCATCATGTGGTGGTTGTTTACTGTTGTCATTAAAATGTAGAAATTCTCTTATCTTTTCAAAGCGTTTTAATGACATACATTCTTTTATTACATCATTGCCTATGGCAGGTGACCAATATACCATAGTGTTTGGTACATGTACAATAGACATCATTATACAAATACCAATGTAATGTTTAATTTCTAAATTCGTTACATTGACACACTTTTCTGGGTTTTTTTTGCACGCTGAATAAATTTGTTTCTTCAACTATATGCTCAATCAAATCTTCTGTAAAAAGATAACTAAAAAAATTTAGAGGTGTGTTTAAATTCATAATTTCAGGAGTGAGATTCTCGTCACCTCGGAATAAAATTTGATCATCATTTAGAAGTAAATTAATTTTCTTCCAGTTGATTGCAGGCTTTGTTCTCCCTGTATTATTTCTAATAGTTTTTGGTATGTTCCCACCACTAGGCAGATCAAGAACATCGCTATTATCAAGTAATGATACCTTATCTTCCGAATCACTACTACCATCAAAAATTTCATCACAAACTTTGTTTGGTTTATAATTAGGATCACCTGTGCTGCCACCGCTTTCTGAATCAGATCCATCTTCACTATGATCACTCCACGATCTGTTCATAAGTACCTCAATTTTTTTCTGTGTTAAAAACTTTCTTCCCGCCATTTCCTTAAAATAATGGCGTAAGCACACCATGTATCATTTTTTATACATAAAATTGAAATCAAACTTGAATTTTTTATAAAAGATTAAAGAAGTATTTTATTAATAATTATAAAAGCTATGTACCTCTAAAATATATTTATAAAACTTTCAAAGATGTAAACTGACTTTAAAATACTGAAAATATAGCAAATACTAAGGCAGGTCTGGTATGAATTGAACGGCTATCTTTTTCTGAGATCGCAGTTGTATTCCTGCTGTCATCTATACTACGAAAATGTAACTAACAGTGATTAAAAGCTTTGCTATGATGTTTAAAAATTAATACAAGGTGCACAAGGGGATAAAAAATATTGCTTTTGAACATAAAGGGGACAAATAACTTATGTATCAAATTTGATATAGTGTGCAGTGAAGGGTTTTAAAATTGCCAGTAGCGTTTGTGCGGGGGATTTGAACCGGGGACCTCTGCAGTCCGATGCTCCGCTGCAGAGATCCGCAGTCTGATGCTATAATCATTCAGCCACATAGTCCTCGAGAGAAAGCTCTTATGAAGGGGACATAACGCTTTTTCGTTACGTGACGATTCCTGCCAGTTCACTCTACTGTAAGCCACGTAAAAGAACTTCGTTCCAAAAAGAGTAGGAATATTGGTATATGTACGTCATTCTGGAACACGTGAAACTTTTCTTGTTGTTGAATAAAGTTTACATCCTGTGAAAACAAGTCATACATTTTTAAGTTCGGGAAAGTTAGGAAGTTTTACATCACTTTACGAATACTTGAGAATAATAAAAAAAAGTATAAACCCTTGCGAAACGTTTGGCTAAATAAGCGTTAATGTAATATTAAAGTCTGTTTAATATATATTCGATTATTTTTGTGAAATATACTTCGAGGAAAACAAATAACAATTTCATCTGTAGAATGATGCGTAGATATTTTCAGGAATCACAGATTTTAAGTGCGCTATTTATAATGTAATGACAAGTAGTTTCAAAATTATATCCCAGGATGCCATTTGAAAGAAACACATAAACTGTTTCCAGCTATAGATTGAAGAATAGATACTTTTGGCACGAGTCGCAGATTTTGAAATGTTTCATGGAATGCCTAAAGGTTTTGAATTTATCCTACAGAGTTATCTTTTGATGAAAACACATAAAATTCTTCTATATCTTTACTGAATACTAATGATGTGATTGGGGAGAGTTGAGAGAGACATTGCCTAAATTGTTTTTGATGTATACATAAAAAAAAAAAAAACTGATATGTAAATTTCCAGTTAATATAGGACTTATCTGTTACTTGTAGGATAAGGAAGTAAGGGTACGTTTAATCCCATCTTTCATACAAAATGTAACAGAAAGTAGAGAAAGTGATGTTCGATAATTACATGTTTTTGGCTTCGAATTAGTTGCGTTCAAACTATCAATACACTAGCATTAGCAAATTTATATTTCATTGAAGTAATTACATGATTTATGATAGATTAGATGAAACAAAATGAATCGAGACACATGGCTGAATAGTAAGTGAATTATTACGGGATCTGTCATATCCACGCACAATCTCTAGCCTCCAATTATCTGTAGGAAACATGCTTAATTATCTCGTCCTTTTAATCAGCGAATACCTGATCATATTTTAATAACTAATGCTGCAAATACCAGGAGATGATTTATCCAATAAAATAACCGTCAGTATAATGATAGAATGAATATTAATTAAGAAATACTTTTAATTACTTGAAATCATAATTTAGAGTGATATTTCCTTTTAGATGGATTTAGAGAAATCGATTACATTTCATTATTATGAAAGGGTGACACTGAAGGAATATGGTATTTTTATTTGATGGATAACCATTCTTTAAGATTTATATTTTACTTTGTTTTCGCTTCATCACAATGGTGTCTTGTATACATGGTAAAATTAAAATCTACCTAATTTTCAACATTTCAAAATAATACGGTAAATCATTTCAAATTGTTTTATTATCGTGAGTAGGTAGAAATTACTTGCAGTGTTTAAATGCTGTGATGTAATACGTTGTCTTCGTAAACTGAGAAAATAATTTACATTTTGCTCATCTTACGTAAGGTCCAAAGACAAGTACATGTAAGCATACGTAGACAGAACTTCCCTCTACACAGCTATAAAAATTTTTGCAACGAAAAAGAAGAGATTTATAACTATAATCATTTCTTTGGTTTGATTGTTAATTTGTCTGAAGTGGAACTGAATACAAGAACACTTAAACCTTCAAAATCAATAAACCCTCAATTAGAAAACAGTAATAGGTAATAGTACAAAAATAAGGTTCTGCATATTGTCATGCGGAGCGTTTACCCATTCTGCCTTTAAGTAAAATTTCAAAACATTTTTGCTTAAAGTCATTTTTGCTTAAAGGCATTTTTGCTTAAAGGCATTTTTTATACGAGATTATATTAGAACATACTCGTATATTAGAACATATTCTGTGGGTCACAATTCTAGTGATATAGCTAACAAAAGAGGTGAACACTATCAATATTGAAATATTGTAAGATGCTGGCCTAGTCGGTGGTGGGGAAGGCATGAATATTTCTGTTGATAGACATTTTCTGGAAATAGGGTATATCTTCAGTTTCTTGATCCTTTAATACGAATGATTCAGGGTACTTGTATCATGTACATTGAACCATTGCTTCTGTATGATGCAAGATCCCCATATCACCAACCGAAGATATTGTCATAATGGCGTATAATAATAATTTAGGATTCACCGACCACAATCCGATTCAGCATACCAAACTTTGTAAATTTCAAAACGATATCTGCATATTGGAATTTTTGATATTCCAACTTTAAGGGCAGAATACGGAAATGGGCGAACGACAAATCCTCTTAGCAACAGATATCGTTGAAAAGTGCTTGCTAATGTCGATCGTCGGGTGTCAGATTCCATGTGTTCTTTTAGGACTCTACATTTGGCAATTACGTCAGCTGATTACATGCACCGTGAGAACTCTATATTTTGTTTGCAAACTGCTGGCCTCTCCATGTCTTCTGTCTCTTCATCCAACTTTTTTTTATCCATTTCAACCAGGCTGTCTTTTTACGTTGCCTGCACTCTTTAGGAAGCTGAAATTCAGAGAAATGAACATTGATATTCAGCAGATCAGCTGTTTCAAAACATTCAAATTATGAGAGAGACACGCCGATCTTTTCCACTGTAGCGAGGCTTCTTTGAGTATAAACAAGGTTTTTTTTTATTTTGCTGCCAAGAAGCTCGAGTTGGTGTGAAGAATCAAACCAGTGTTGACGTGCTCCTTTAGGCTTACCGAAGGCAAATACAGTCTGGTTCTAAATATTTAACTTTTTCAAAGCTGAATATTTCCCTATGCCAAAATAAATGATAAAATAACCAAATAAAACTTTAAAGAAGTTTAGAAACAAGGCTTTACGGTTAAAACCCATTCACTTCACCATCAAAGATTCCTGTTTTTTGTTGTTGAAGTAATATTACACCTTCTATATTTTGAATATGTTCTAAACGTTTTGACAAAGTCGGCTCACACATTGAACTTGAAATTATTTCGCATTTATGAACTTTTTCTTATCTTACCTAAGAATATTCACCAAGCGGAAATTTTCATGAATGATACGTAATAAGGAAATATCACGGAAGAAAATAACTTTACATAGAGTTTAATTGTTGCCACGTTCATGTGTAATATATAAGAACCAGTTTTGAGTAAAAATGTTATATTTATTGATTAAACATAGAAAACATGCATTTTGATTGAAACGTTTTTAATAGGTGAAAGCGTTTAGCTTTGCATTTATTTGTTTACATCTAAGTTCAATACGGAAGACATTCATAATAGAAAATCTATAGTTTTCCGATAATATCAAAACATTCTTCCTCCAAACCACGTTATTTCTCCGATATAGAAACAACCAGATAAATACAGAGAGAAAAATATGTATACACACATAGAGGTCACTTGAAGATGGTACAATCAATATATGGGTTCTTTAGATTAATCTTGTTGTAGAGAAATGCATCACATTAAAAAAAATTCGGACTGTTTTACAATCTTCTACAGATAAGTAAGCTGTTAACAAGACAAATAAATTAGATTGAAATTGGAGTAGTTCGTTCATCTTTTTCTGCTACCCGAAGCTAAACAGATCACCATCAAAAATAAAGATAAAACATATATATACAGGCTTTAAACATTAAAATATGGGCATGTATATTAATTTAATCAAAATATATAACTTTTGCAGACAGACAAGTGAATAAATTGTAAAATAGGTAGATGGCCAGTGAAAGTACTTTAATTTTAAATGGAAAACCAATATTTATTACTTCTTTTATCTGGAATGAAAAGAAGAAAAGATCCATTTAAACATACTGAGAAATTAAAACAAGTTGACTTTTAAGAGCCTTTTAAATTTTATTTTTCATATTTTTTGGCCATGGTCTATCCATCGGAAGTTTCCCAATAAAATCTAAGTACACTATGATCATGAATATTATAAAGTTCATCATTTATCTATTCCTGTAAAATCATATATGAAAATGTCATAGTCTCGAAATCAACATAAAACAACAGCTAGTTTTGTCAAATTGGTGGTTTTATTATTCTTTAGAGTAATTGCGTCAATTCTTCACCCAAAAACACATTATACTGGTGAAAACGGTTGTTTTTAAAATGTATTTCAACAGACATGAAAAAAAGCAATCATATTTATCTATTAGTATTTGGCACTGAATTTATTAACACACACATTAAATCATAGCCTACAGTGTATATTTTCACTTAGCTTGTGCTGTAAAGCAGTTGCACACACTCGTGATGGATTAGCCAAAATAATGACCAATACAAGCTTTACTAAACTGCTCGGTGATAAATGAATTAACACCGGGGTTTGTTATGTGCAAGCGGAGCCTTTAGCTTTAATTATTTGCTTAAAACACTCATAATTATTCTTCCTACTGGTATATAATTATCGCATCCCATTTTAATAACTGATGCATCAAATTTTAAGTAGCAATATAATTTGAACATTAAAACAGCTCTTAAAATCAAATGGTCCGTGATATGAATATAAAATAAAACATATCTGTTGTAGCATTAACTTGCAGAAAATGATTCAGTATTTTATCATGGCAGTGAGAAACTTTTGTCAGAGAGGAAAAACGGTTTCGTCACTATAACTTTAAGGTAAGTGGGTAAAAAAAATAACACGCGCAATAATGTATTTTATCCTTTCTGTATAGATAAAACTATATTTTTGATTTTGTACATCTACCGGACTCTACTCCTGTAATGTATAATTATCTGTATAATTACCTTAATTTTTTAATACATAAGATAAATATACTCTTGAATTCACTTTATGTTCGTTATTTTAAAAGAATACATGATATGAAAGTGTGTTTTTATCAATATGCAAACTTTCAGGTACGTGGGTTCGAGGTAGCCTTGAGATACGTGTCGACTTTCGGTGGTGGCGGTGCTCGAATCGAATCCCGACAAACGTCGTTGAATACCTCCGTGGATTGGCCGGATATGAGCACGTTAAATCCGTCGACTAGAAAGTTCCTCTATGAGGTAAGAGAGGGTGGGAGACGGTACGATTCCCCCAGATGTCGTCCTTGGGTGTGCTTGGTCAAAATTGAGGTGATGCATCGCTAAATCAGACGCCGACCCTTGTGGTGCCTTTATAAACTGGAGCCGCATTCCTCTGCCTGATAGCCTACTACGTATTATGTGGAATTAGAACATGTAATAAAATAGATGATCGTATAGTGACACTTTTTAAAATTGTTAATTGGAGAAAACACATTCTTACACATGTCTGATATAATTAGAAAAACTAACTCAATTTAAATAAATAAAATTAGCATTTAATATCTCTTCTTCTTATTTAAAATTAATTTTATCGTTAGTTACAATTTGCCCAGAAACAACATAATAATTATCTACATACATTAAGAAAATATTTGAACACATAATGAAACCTAGCTACATATATATGAATTATTCTGTGCTCTCGAATGATAAAATATATTACAAATTATCATTACTTACCACCACCCTTACTATAGACTGATGATTATTACTCATTGTTGTACTAAACTTAGTCCAATAGCAGACTAGAAATCTCAGCACACAAAAATGGCGACTGGGGATGAAGAGCGAACAACCTCGACAAAATCACAGTCGCAGTTTTTTTAACTCACTCAAAAAACCATTAAAACTTCCCAGCACCGAAAATGCAGAGGTCAGTAAATGTTCTAGAACAATTAACACCTTTCAGATATATGATTGGTTAAAAGATGGTTGCTGGGTCGTTGATATGGAGGAACCATGTCCCCTTAATGACCGAGAGGGTGGCAAGTAATTCTCCCTTCTTGTGCAAATGACCTTGTGTACTATCCGTACTGTAACAGGTCACACTTAATTGCATACGGGAGGCACATTCCCTTCTTCCAGGAAAACCGGTACGAAAAACCACAGGAATGATTTTCAGCACATAGACAATTTAAGATTTACAAAATAAAATAAATACACTTATAAATGTGCATGGAACCGAATTAATGTTGTTTCGAAATTGTGAAATAAGAAAATAGTATTTTTTTAGAGTTAAAACAGTATAATACTCAAAATATAATTACAAAAGTCGAGTTCCATGTCACACCTACTTCGACCTGGTCTGGCATAGATTCCGACTAGGGGGAATCAGAAACAACAACAATAACAAAAACACTTTCAGATACGTAATCGGTTTCACAGTACGTAGTAGGAAAATAACACAAACCAAGAAAAGGTTATGGTATTAAACTAGTTACATATGACTGTCTACGATTGAGATAAATGCGTTTAGTAATATGTATTACATACACAACTCATGCTTATATAGTCTTACAAAAGGGATTTAATTTAGAATTAAAAGAAAAAAAATTCTGAGTGGTTACTACGATTGAACATTAGACTGGAAATTTATCGAGTCTGATGGTAACAGTTTTGATTAGACAGACTGTCGCACTCCTATTCTTCCCTTCTCTCTGTAATAAAACAATCTTTTCTATTTCTTGATAACTATCCATTGATCTACTATATATATCTACTATATCTCTACCCTATGGTCTATCATTTTCAATATCATTCATGGTTTTTTTAATTCTTCCTACACATTTTTGTTAATAAGTGCTAGACAAAAAATGTTCACATTAAAATGGGAAAATAATAAATAAATTACGAAAGTAAAAAAAAAAAACTGTTATAAATATGGATTATAAACACTAGGAAATAATTGTGGAATAACCCCAAAGAAATCATCTAAGAGTTAGTTTTTATCCAAGAGCAGTTGTTATTTTCCCCTAAAGGAAAAGCCATTAGAGGAGAAAAGCTTCAAATTTAATAATATAAAAAGCAGTTTTTCACTGGAGCTCAAACATTCAAATTGTAGATGTAAGCCGAATTACAATCTAAATAATATAATTCTCTTTAAGCCACTGAAAACATCGTAGATATATTGACTGCACGCAAAAAATCCTTTAAAAACACAAAATCATTTAACTTTTAAAGTTGCGGTAGGAATGAGTGTTTGTGAGTATTCAGAATCAGGTTTAAACTGCAAATCTCAACCAGTTCGGTTCTCGTGTAGTAAGAAAATGACTCCCACACAAAGAGCCTTAACTTTCTATAAGTGCTGTAGCAATTTCCAATTTTCATTGGCTATGATTTCTAAGATGCCGAGTCAGTTATAAATTTTCCAAATAAAAAAAAATGTAAAAAAAAAACACTATCAAAATTTAAAAAAATTATTTTTTCCTTTATGTCATGACTGAATTTTTATTTCTCTGAATAGAAACAAAGAGGATGGAAATCAAATTATTATGAAAATTAATCATAAAAACCCTACCACACGAGTCTTTGCGCAACATCTCTAGGTGTGAACCCGAAATGGACTTATAAAAAGAAAGGAATAACAAAATAATTGCAAGATAAAAAGAACTTTTTATATACAATGTTTTTAAATTTTCTGTTGAATCATATAAACTTGACAACTCTATGTATTAATATATACTTTAAAAAAATTTTTTTGATGAATTATCCCATCAACTTGAAAGAAAATGAAAATAACTGGAAGTTAACTCGCGTATAGCTTTTTATTCCCGTTCCGGGCGATAGATGGCTGCACCAGTCTACAAAACAAAATTAACTGAAAATGATTTCAAATCTGCTTAAAGATGGCAAAAAGAATTAAAATAATGCATTGTCATCGTGTTCTGAGCTATTCTAAAAGTTTCAAATGTCTAGCTAGTCGGAAAATTAGTTAAAAATCGATTGCAAGATTTGTACTTGACAAACACACACACAAACAAACAAGAAAGCGAGTTCATAAAAACATGGTAATAAAAATATTCACGCACTTCATATCTATATTGCTAAATGATAACGATATCTATGTGCCAAATTTTAATTTGGAAGGTACAAACTATTAAACAGACAGCAACAATAAAACAGCACATGTACGAAAGTCTAAACTAAAAAGTTTAAATTAAAGGGATTATTTTCAAAGGTACAAAAAAGTCTCAAGTAAAATAGTTATTTCTAAAAAATTAAAACAAATTTTCAATATAAACTTTCATAGGAAAATGTTTAAAATAAACTGATCTTTGCGCAAATGTTTAATATAAGTAAATCCCTACATAGGGAAATATTTTGCATCATCAATGCATAAAACTCTAAATTTATGCATAGTTTCTGCATTAATATTTAATAGAAATATGTATGCGAAGTATATTTAAAATCTGTGTGTATATTTGGAGCATAAAGCTTAATGGATTGATGAATAATAATCAGTGTAACAGGTATTTGGCGGTATATATATAGATGCATTACGTCTAACTGAAAGCTTTTAGATAAATGTTTTAGATTATAAATAGGTCTGCTAAAACCCTCTTTCAGTTTTATATTATTAAACTTTTCTCATTTTAAAATGTACTCATCGACATCTAAATGAAGAGTTCTATAATTTGATAATATTTTCTGAGATATATTAGAGTGCCTCGCAAATAATTCGAAGCTTCCAGGATAAATTTTCAAATTTTACTAGTTTTTCCAAGAATAATATTTCATGCTGTTGAAATTGTCTTGTTTTTGAACGCACCTGTGAGTGGTTTTGTCGGATTGTTACAAAAATTAATGATTCTGTCTTCTATCATGAAGGTACCATATAAATCAATTTTATGCTTTTACTTAGACATATTGTAAAGTATTAGATTTATAAGCACATGAAGTGACCAATATACAGGCCATAAAATCTATTTGCATCTGTTTAAACTTTTTAAACCCTAAAATATGCAACTGCAAAACTCAATTTCGAATTTTGTACGTATCACCGAAAAATTAAATAAATACGAAAATGTTCGTTTCTTTGCTTTATTTATACAGTTGAGGAAAAAATAGTTTTACAGACAAAGACGGACAAAAAAAATATTTATATTTAGAGTGATGCAATTTTTAACAAATTCTTACTATTAGAGAAAAGTGTTAATAGATCTGTTCACTATCTCTAAGTATGCCTACAGTTTTGCTTGCTAATATGTAAATGAGTATCGTTAAAAGTTACCTTTCGTTTCCTTTTATGGTTTCGTTTACTACTAAAAAAAAGGGTTGATAAATATGCTCAAAATATGAAAGTTTACCAACGATTTTGCTTGCTAATATGTAAATAAGTATCTTTAAAAGTTACCGTTTCGTTTCCTTTTATAGTTTCGTTTGCCGGAAAAGCTTCAAATCCTGGTCCGTTTCTATTGTCAACTGATTTAATTTAGTGACCAAAGTCTCACTACTAGAATAAAGTGTTAATGGATGTGTTCCAAATCTGAAAGTTTATCTGAAAGTTTACCTGAGGTTTTTAATGCTAATATGTAAATGAGTGGGCTTGTGGCGGCCCAGTAGTACAGCGCGTTGGTTTTTGGTGCTGAGGGTGCTCGGATCGAATCCCGGCGTTGCGCCACGAAAAAATGCTTCCGTTCGTGTCGTCCCTTCATAGAGGGTAATGCTGTCCACCTATATGGTGCCCCCATAATAAAATGGACAGTAAAACTGCGGCGTAGTAAGGGTGATTGTTTGATTACAAGTGTCTCCGCATTGGTAAAAAAAAAAAAAATGTAAATGAGTATTGTTAAAAGTTACCATTTTGTTGCCTTTTATGGTTTCGTTTTCCGTACACGCTTCAAATCCTGTTCCGATTCTATTAGGGTTTTTGACCCGGGTTTTTCAAAGATTTTACGAACCCGAAACCCGGGGAATTTTTAATGTAAATCCGGGGAATTAGTTATTTATCTAATACAGTAGAATACCAATTACATTCCTTAATTTGGAACCAAGACCGAATTTAACAAGTTGGACTCGGTACGGCTCTCAAACAAATGAATAAAAAATACGACACGAAGTGAGATGGATATTTTGGTGCTGTCGTACACCATAGCTATATTCAACTAAAGTTTAAGAGTTGAGGATTCCCAGAAGCACGTACGTTAGCGCAATACTTCAGCTACACGACCATGTCTGCTTTCTGTGGTTTGTGCTTGGGTGTGTTTAGTCTATATACTTTTCAGGTCTTTAACAACAATTCGACCAACTTCGGTGGAAGCAGAACGAGCATTTTCTGTAATTGGTCTCTTTGCTAATAAACTCAGAAGCCGACTCAATTATTATACGTTGAGTGCAATGATGGTTGTAAGGCAGTTTTATAAAAAATGAGATATTTGTACCATTTTTATTTATGTTATAGAGAGGCTGTTCACACATTTTTTAGACGATGTATATTGTATTCACAAAACTAAATTACATAAAATTCTTGTGTTTTAAATGTTCTATTTGACATCCCTTATTCTGAACTATTTTTCGACACCGCAATTTCCAGGATAATAATGCCTTTTGAAGTGTCAGAAGAGGTATTCTATCCCATTCCTCCTGAACAGCTTTCCAGAGTCCTGTAAGGGTTTTGGGACGACGTTTGGATAATGCAGATTTTAAAAGTCCAAAAGCACAAAAATCCATATTTGTGCTTTTGGACTTTTAAAATCTGCATTAAAATCTGCACAATCATGTTTTCCCTGATTTTCTACAGAGCTTTTGTATGCATTTATAAGATCTATAGGCTACTGGAAAAATTGCTTTCATAAATAGCATCTTGTGTTCCAGTGACGAATACTGAATCTTAAAACATGTAAATATTTATTACAAATGTAAGGAACTCATGCAACTAATAACTAACCTTTTATGGTTTCGTTTGCAGGAATAGCTTCAAATCCTGTTAAAAGGATAAAATGAAACGAAACGGTAACTTTTAAAGGTACTTAACAAAATCTTGAAAGTTATTATCTTAAAAGATAATAACAAATTCGTACTACTTGCGAAAAGTATTAATAGATATGTTCTCAATCTGAAAGGTCACCTACGGTTTTGACCACTAATATATAAATGAGTATCGTTAAAAGTTACCGTTTCGTTTCCTTTTATGGTTTTGCTCGCCGGAAAAGCTTCAGGTCCTGTTCCTTTTCTATTGTCAACTGATTTAATTTAATGAATAAATACTTACTACTCAGTGGCGTAGCTAGGGGGGTGCGGTGGGTGCGGTCCGCACCGGGCGGCATATTTTTATTTACTATTAGTTGTAAAAAACCACTTGTTCAATTCATAAGTTTTCTATGCGATCTCTACGAATTATGAATTACTAGTATATGATTTCGAATATTTTTCCTCATCGTCAAGTGAATTTAGGGTTGAAAATATTATCTCTAAAAATTTTGCTCGGATACAGACATCAATGGTGCCGACGTCGAATAGAAGTTCTATGTACTACTCCGTGCTCGATGTTTATTGAATGCTTAGTACCACCGTTATATGTGTACAATTTGTTTGTTTATCCAAAAGAAATGAAATTATTTATTTTTATTTATAAATATAAAAATATAAAATAAAACATATTTTATAAATTAGGTATATGTTTTGTTTCATAGGTGGGGAAACTGCGACCTCCGTAAGTTTCTTGTGGTCTTTATAGAAGTTGCATTTATAGGTATATCAACTTAAGCGGCCTCCTTTATTACTGCCTAATTTAAATATGGCATCCAATGGTAAAAAAGTTCCCCACCTATAGTTTGTCTCAATTACAATTATTTATTTATGCTCATTAATTTTTAAAAACCACCAATTGATTGACTTAGAAAGGGCGGCAAATTGGAGACCGCCCCGGGCGGCAAAAGTTCTAGCTACGCCACTGTTACTACTAGAATAAAGTGTTAATCTAGTGTTCAAAATCTGAAAGGAAAACCGTTTACCTACAGTTTTGCATACTAATACGTACATGAGTGTCGTCAAAAGTTACCGTTTCGCTGCCTTTTATGGTTTCGTTTGCCGGAAAAGCTTTAAGTGCTGTCCGTTTCTGTTGTCAATTGATTTAATTTAATGAGTTCAAAACAAGTTACGCTCGGTGATCTAATGGCTACGGCGCTTGTTCGGTGTCTCCGTGTTGATGTGCCGAGGTTTGCATGAGTGATTATAGCCGTTTTGCATAGGCTTAAAGTATTTAATCTCTTTCAAGTACTTATTTTGTAAAACAAAATAAAAACAATTTGAGATATGGATAAACCGTCATTAATTAAAATCTCTTATGAAAACAAATATATCTATTTTCAAATTAAAGAAAAATGGGAAAAGGTAAAAATAATACCTTATAGCGAATGTTTTACTAAAAAATATTATTAAATAAATTGTTAACTCATTTTTTTCTTTTTAATTACAAGCATACGGGTTATGCATACCGTGATCCAGGATAATGTAGAAATTTTAATAAATTCCAGGGGTTTGTCATTTAACCTTTGTGCTTAAATCACACTTCCCAGAAAAAAATGGCTTATTATTCAATTTCTAATTCGTACTTTGAAAAATATCTAATTTATTGCATTTTAGCACTATTTCAAACACGTGAGAAAATATCATAATTCCGTGTGTAAGTCTTTTACTTATCATTTGTTAGATATGTCTTTGTTATGATAAATTCAAGTTTTTGGAAAATACCTTGAAAGTTTCAATCTGGACAATACATAAGATAACTTTCAATTACTTACATACTAGAAGCAATATTTTTTTAGAAATATTTATGTATTCTATCTTATTACAAGCACACATATTATGAACACAATAATCCAAGATAACGTAGAAGATTTAATAAATTTTCGAGGTATATAAATAATGATAAAAAGTCAAGTGAAAAGATAAAAAATAACATACTAAAGGCCTGTTTCCATAACATCTGGAGGTTTACGTTACGTTACTACGTCGACTCCAAGATTGTTGACATGATCTGTGATTGGTTTGACATATCATGTGGTCAATAAATTGAGCTCTGTGGTCTAATTGGTTAAAATTTTTAACCCTGACGCTACGCAACGCTCTAGATTCAGTGTGAACAAACCGTTACATACAGAAAAAAAATGTGAGAAAATGAACTTCTAAGAGATATTTTGAAGATCATTTAATTCATTACATGCATTGCACTATTATACATATAAGAAAAAATCAAACGTTATAAAATAGTTTTTTAGTTTATGAGTTTTGGCTTAGTATGTATCTTAAAAGACCTAATAATAATAAAAAATTCAATAAGTCGAAAAATGCTTTTCAAGTTTTCCTCACGAGGGAATGAAAGATAATTTCTTTCTAAAGTATAATTAAATGTATTAGCCGAAACATGTTGTCAAACTTCCTGAATATATTTCAAATTATCGAAGACTATAAAACACTAAATAATAATAAAATAGGAACTTTATCATAATCAAGTCCTTTTAACCTTTAGCTTACGGAGCCCATTTTTTCTATTCCCTCTTTAGAACGGGAAATTTCGTACCCCCTTTCTAAGAACGGCCCCTACGGGGGTTATATATATATATATATATATATATATATATATATATATATATATATATATAGTATATATATATATATAGTATATATATAAATATATATATATATATATATAGTATATATATATATAGTATATATATAAATATATATACATATATATATATATATATATATATATATATATATATATATATATATATATATATATATATATATATATATATGTGTGTGTGTGTGTGTGTGTGTGTGTGTGTGTGTGTGTGTGTGTGTGTGTGTGTATGTATATATATATATATATATATATATATACACATATATATTCATTCCTCGGCCCGTATTCTTGGGATACATGCTATCCCACCCCATAAGGAAAAGGTTAATTATTCACTGCTGGCACTAAGCTCTTTAACTAGGGTTAAATACTCGAGGCTGATATAGCTTTTTAATTTAGTAGAATGACTGGGAAAAATTATACTTTGCTTATTTAACGATGGGTTGGTTTCGCTTTCGACACTCTTCTGTCAGCAAAATTTAAAGGAAGACAGTCGTGGGTCCAACTTGTAAAATAAATTTTTCTTGACTCCACAAACCTTTCTCGCTAATTATTAGTTTATTTTAAAAATGCCGTTTTTGGAAACCGTTAACTTCTTGAAATATTCCTCTAGTATGATTTCTTAAGCGGGAATCCCATTCTTGAAACTTTCGAATTTTTGTTTAGTTACAGTTAACCGATAGTGTAATTATCCGAAAACCCTAGGCGCATTACGCTAATGAGGGAGTAACCTCTAAGAGCTGGCTATTTCGATAAAACGATGGGATTGGGGGTAGATCGCGCACTCCAAAAGATGGGGAAACATCTTTCTCCAAACTTTTGTTCTTAGAGGCGCCCAGTTCTTCGTCAGCGCCACCTGACATCCAGATGCCGAGCAAACCCCGCAGATGAAAGAGTTTTGCCCTGAACGCCGGGTGCGCTAAACTCCTGGCCTAAGGTCTGCGCTTGGCGCAAACGGGGAAAAGCTCTGGCCAACTTTCACTCTTTTTTCTTGACTGTAACCAGTTGCAGATACATATAGGATAGTATACTTTTTTTTGGGAGTATATATGTTTTCCTTGCGTTTCGGAATTATTAAGTTTTGTGGTTGTTGTTTTCTTCGGGTGTTTTCTGTTTTGAAGAACTTGGATTACATTCTTTATTCGAGAAAAAAGAGTGGGAAAATGTATGTTTTTATGCTTTTTGGAATTTTTGCGAAATGTTGCGTCGCTTCGTTTGAACCAGGTAAGATTTTTGTATCATTATTTTTGCTTTTTTTGGGACGTTTCATTCGTTTAAATAAAGGTAAACTGTTGAGTTTTCACCATTTCGTGTTTGGATAAGATGTTCTCATATTAATTTTCATACAAATAAAATGTTGTGGTAACATACGCTTTTCAGTAGATGTTTTGAAAATTTTGTAATTATTAACTTATCATTAAGGAGAGAATTATTTGCAATTCGTGGTTTTTGATGTGATTTCTAAATTTTCAAAAATATATACCTTGCATTTTCGGGTTTATCAACGTGGCGTAAGTTTTTATACAAAAATATGTTTTCTATTTTCAGTCAAACAAGATATGTTCAAATCCAAGAAAAACGTTTTTATTGTACATTTCGTATAAAATTACTTTGAAGTTCATAGATTTCAAATCAAGAATTTTAAAACAATTTTTTTGGGGAAAATAATATTTTTTGGTAAATCTTCAGCAACCTTTAACTGAGGTTTTGAACAGGGTCAAAATGCTTTAAATTCAATCATTTTACGAAGATCTTAATTTCTTTAGATAAAACTTTTTGCGGGTTAATTTTCGGGCTTGCAAAGGTGATCTAAGTTTAACTTTTTACCTTTTAGGAAGTTGGGATTTTTTTTTTGGAAGGGATTTTTCAAGAATTGAATTAATGTTTTTGAATGATATGTTGCTAAAAAATTAGATACTTAATAGAAATGAGCCGTTACTAAAACTACTGGTACTTTAAATTGTGCTAACATAACAGAAGTACAGATTGAAAAAGTTGAATTTATTTAAATTCACAAATTGTTCGGTGACTTTCGACATAATTTCTTATGATATATTTCAAGTTTAAATCTTAGGATATTTTCCAGTTTAACTGTACTTATAAAGACTTTAAATAAATAAAAAAATATATACTTAGCAGAGACACACACACCATATACAAACACGCGCACACACGCGCGCGCACGCACACACACACACACACACACATATATATATATATATATATATATATATATATATATATATATTCATTCTAACAACTTGAATATAGAAGCAGTATCTAGTTATACACAATATCGACTGAACACGGTTATAATGAATGTTTTATGGACCATGACGTACTAATTTCAATGGATGACGTACTAATGGATGACGTACTAATTTCAATTGAAGTTCGAAGATTTTGAAAAACTGGTAAAGAACAAAATTAAAACTATGGATGTTTATATGTATAATAATATATGTAGGATATGTATAATATATATATATATATATATAAATATATATAAATATAAATATATATATATATATATATATATATATATATATATAAATATATATAAATATAAATATATATATATATATATATATATATATATATATATATATATATATATATATATATATATATATAAATATAAATATAAATATAAATATAAATATAAATATATATATATATATATATATATATATATATATATATATATATATATATATATATATATATATATATATATATATATATATATATAAATATAAATAAATATATATATATATATATATATATAATGTGTGTGTGTGTTTAATATATCCATAAACTTTAACTGCAGTAACTTAACACATTTCTGGATATTATATAAAATTCTTTTAAAACAGTTACATTGATTCATTTTATAACAATAATTATCGTCACAGGATCATGATTACCTTGGAAGGAATTGTTCGCAATTATACGATCGCAATTATACGAGTTTCTATGGTTAATCCTAAAGTGTAAAGTCTATGGATTTTTGTTAAAAATCTTTAAAAAATCTAGAAATTTTTACTTACATATACCTATGCCAAACGCTATACTTGTACTAAAATTAATTAAGCATAATTAATAAAGAAAATTCACGTTATGTATAAGTTCGAGTATGTGTATATATATATATATATATATATATTTACTTAGTGAAATTGTTGCTCGACTTTACCATTGCTCCAAACTTGAGTTTAGTTTGCCGTTCTCTCGGTATAACCTGTCGTTATTAAACGTTCTAGTTTGAACGAAGGTAAAGCGTTTCACCTTTAATTATTCACTTGAGGGAGAAAATGTGTTCGATTTACGAGCTTATTAAGTTGTACAAAAGATACTTGAAATTGAGAAATTGGATTCTCTGCTGCTTTGTCTGAAATTTTCTCTTACGTTAGGAGAGAATTATGCAGGGGTTGACTAAAAAAACCCCATTCCGTAGGATTATTTAACATTTCAGTTTGTTGTGCACTCTATAGTTTACTTTAGATTTTTGTATAATTTTAAGTTTTGAGTCTCAATTTCTTAGAGATTCAAACGATCGTGATAAAATGTGATCCGAAAAAAATTGCAAACTTTTTAATTTATAATGACTTTTCTCAGAAAAGCTGAATTTTCCTAAATTAATTCTGCTTGAATGCTATGTCTGTAATTATGAATAATGACACAAAAGTAGATATAATTCATAGCTATCATTTTCAACAGTATATATTGAAAATGTATTTTTTAATTCAGTATGAAAATAAGGTTGTTCGCAACTGCAAATATATTTCAATATCCTGATCCTATTCTGTTGGTTTCATACTCTTGTACAGTTTTGAAAATTAAATCTTATAATGGAACATTAGCATATTAAATTACTTTATTTGTATCAACTGTTTCTGTTTTAGCATAATGTGTGTATTATTTTTTGTTTATTTATGTATAATTTGCATTCAGCAGTTCTCTCCTTTAAAGGAATAGAGAAAACATACGGATCATCATCTCACAGTCTGTCAAATTGTCTACTTTAGAAAACCAAAGAATTGAGGAGAAATATTAAAATTTTAAAGCTTCAAAATATGAAATGTTATCAAAACCATTATTTTCCATGATCCAAACGAAAAAAATATTGTTTTCGGGGAGTGGAAAAGTGAGACGTGAAATCAATTCAGGCTCAGATTCCTTGAACAACGTACGTCCCGTACGTTGTTCAAGGATTGATTTTGACATTTCAGCTGAATCTGACTGAAAAGCATTCAGTGGAAGTAGTATCTAATCGTGCGCGGCTCTAATCAAATTGTGAGTGTTCGCAGACTTGTTTTCCTATTCATTTTTGAACTGTATTATTATAGCAATTTATAATAAAAATTATTGCATTAACTTTTGTTACGACGTATGGAGGAAATGATTACGATAAATATTTCATTACGGAAATTCGATATTGTGAAACACATCAAAAACTTTATTGCATATGTACTAGCAGTGAGCTATTTTAATAAAGAACTAAATTAGTGATAATGATCCACTGGCAATCCACTCTAACACTAAAGGCGACAAATTTCACCAAGCTGACTTTAAAAATTGGCGACAAACTGGAAATTTATACTTAACTAGCTGAAAACCCGCGCTTCGCTACGGAGTACATTCAAATTAAATACAACGGTCAACGTATGCAATTTATGCCAAAAAATAAATATATATATTTATAATAAATGCGATGATCAATGTATACAATTGATGTAAAATATATATCTATCTATATATATATATATTTATAAAAAAATCGTAAGGGATATGCATTTTTTTTGGATAATATCCAATCGTCTGCTGCATTAGAAAGAGAAAAAAATATTTTTCTTGTCTATTTAGTTGTTACGCACGTGACGATAAATTTATTGAAAGTACCAGTAAAAGAAATCACGTGATCAGCATTTAATAAATTAAATTCTAAAATTTAATCTTTAAAAATTCACCAAAATTCAGGAAATGGAGGTAAAAATTCGAAAAAAATTTCATTTTGAAGGAATTTTTATGATCTTTCTCGTGATGTAAATTTTATAACCCTCAATGTATTATTTTAAATGCAAACGTAAAAAAAGTTTAAAAAACAGCTTAAAAATTTAATTTAAAAAATGTAAGAAGAATTTTTGAAAAATCTTTCTTAGTGCACCCCTATTAGAAGAATCACCCCTACACTATTAGAAGAATCGCCATGCAAAATTTCAGCCCTTTAGGTCCAGCGGTTTGGTCTGTGCGTTTTATGTCAGTCAGTCAGTCAGTCAGTCAGTCAGTGAATGAATGAGTCAGTTACGGAACTGTTTTATATATATAGATGTGTGCTATTCCTTACATGTGTGCTATTCCTTTTTACACGTACGTAGGTTATAGGGGAATGTTAGAAAGCTGTTTAGTCCTGTTTTGCATTTTTAAACAAGTTTTTTTGCAATATACCGAAAAGCTTCTCCTTACCATTATTTCTTGCATCGACGTATGTGTGTTATATTTTGGTTTAGAATTGAGATGCAGTTAATACTTGGAGCGGAAATCGGGGCCTGAGTATTTTGGGGTATACGAAAATGCGTCAGGCAAAAAATACTATTATGATAAGTTTTCCGTCTTCTTACCATTCAACTCTGTTACTGGTTATACTTAATTATTACAATGTCTTAATTTTCTGAGTGAGTCTTCATTCGTTGGTTGACAAAGGAATTGGAGTTTCACTGGGTGCAAAGAGTTCTATCAGAATGGGATTATTTTTTAGGAATTTGTCAGTAAGATTTAGTGCTTTGCGTTTTTCCCCGTTGTAGTTTTTCGTCACGTTTTTAGATGCTTTTTAAAATCTTCCCTTCAGTGGATAATGGATTATCAATTAAGCGTTTCAAAATTGTGTGGATTTAAATACTGCGAAGCATTTTTGGACAGAATGAAACAAGAGATTCGATCCGAGAAAAATGTAATAGTTTAAAAAACCTCTTCGTTAAGTAAATATGAAGGTGTCATCGAAGGATTTCATCGAAGGTATCATTATGTTAGTGTTATATTAACTAACATAATGATACATTCGATGAAATCCTTTTAAGACATGTTTAAATTGGGAATTTTGGTTTTTACCGGTTTCTGTGATTTTTTTAAAGTGTTTTTAATATAATAATTAAGATTTTGAATACAACACAAATTTTCTTTACATGTTCAGGTACCATACCAATACCATTTGGCGCACTATTTTTTAAAATGCGTGCCAATCTGATACCAAATCAAAGGATAATCGAATGTACTATCTAGAATTTGGATTATTTCTCAAAGCTTCATGTTTTGTTTAGAGTTGATTTCAACATCACTGGTAATAAACAGGAAATCCAACGTAAATAAAGCACAAATAGCAATAAGATGCAATTATTTGCAAACGACCATTTCGAAGCTACAAAGGAGCTTCTTCATCAGTGCAACGAACTTAGTAGCCGCTCAAAAATCCGAAGATTTGGCTTCGTCTTCGGCTTTTTGAGCTGCCACTAAGTTCGTTGCACTGACGAAGAAGCTCCTTTGTAGCTTCGAAACGGCCGTTTGCAAAATAATTGCATCTTATTGCTATTTGTTCTGTATTTACGTTGGTTTTCCTATTTATTCCTCGAGCACAAAGGTTGTATCTTTTCTTTTCAAAATCACTGATAATGTTTATCAATCATCCAAACCACAGTTTTTTGACCGGTTCATTTTTTTTATCCTACACCAAACCTTAGTTTCTTCAAAATGAGTTTCTATCTGGAGGCTTACTAGAATTTCGAGGTACTGAAAAATTAAGATCAGGATCTGCAGCATTAACGTCATAAAGATCAGGGCATATATTTAGATGGGTTATTACATCGGAGAGGCCACACAAAGGGCAAGTAATGCACGTGCATGGACAGGACTAATAATGAATTTGTGCTTCTTTCCCAATGCATTCCTGCACATTTTTCATAACGCATTCCTGCACATTACAGTGGAGGGGAAAAAATCAAAATCATGAATTTGAAACGTCTATATGTGAAAAAGTTGTCAATTACAAAGCCTATTTATAATACGAAATCTCAGCTAAACCAAATAAAACTTTTGGCAGCCAAAATAACTTCAATGTTCAGCAATTTCGCCTAATTTGTCCCAAAAGTAACAAAAACAGATATATAAAATATAATATTCAAAATTAAAGTACCTGTAGCTAAGGGGAGTGATCACTTTTACGCACCCTTAAAAGTATCATTTTTAGACCTATGTTCGATTGTATGTACTACTCATGATTTTTGCTTGACTTACATGAAATTTTTTGAGTAACTGCTTATAATACTGTTTATTATATATGCAATATTTCAAGGTAATTAAAAAAATAAAATTATTTTTTATACATAAAAAGTGAAAAATTATTTAAATCGAGCATTTTGCAGTGAACTACTGTGCGCATTCTGTCAAAATTAATTATAAAGTTACAGTAATAATTGTTTATTATATGTGATAACAATACTTCAGGCAACAATATCCCCCAACATTATTAAAAAATATATTAAAAAATTTAGCACGTGCTATTTTTAATTAGAAATTTCAAAAATGACTGAGTAAAAGGTTATAAAAAATTCTGTAAACAAATTAAAATATGTTAATGTTAAAAAATCTCATTGGATTTTGTTGCCTGAAGTATTGTAATCACATGCACCAAACAATTATTACCGTATCTTAATAATTTATATTGACAGAATGCGCGCAGCAGTTGACTGCAAAATGCTCGATTTAAAAAAATATTAACTTTTTATGCATAAAAAATACTTTTTAATTACCTTGAAATATTGTATATGTATAATAAACAGTATTATAGACAGTTACTCAAAAAATTTCATGTAAATCAAGCAAAAATCATGAGTAATACATAAAATCGAACACAGGTCTAAAAATGATACTTTTAAAGGTACGTCAAAGTGACCACTCCCCTTAACTAACATAATGATAACTTCAATGAAATCCTCGTTTCCTAAACTTGATATGCATGAAATATACCTTGATGCAGCATTTTACAGTATGTAATCAAAATAAATTTTTTAAAAGAAGTATTTTTAATAACACACTCTTACTTGGTAAAGAGATTGCTTGCCTCCAAGAGAAGAGATGTACATAGTTTTCAAAACGTGCTCATTATATTAATATTCTTTTTAATGGGAAGAGGCAAGTTTTACCTCATAGGAGGTAAAACTTGCCTCCTGAAATTACAATTGAGGAAATGAAAGTTTTCTTAAAATTAGATTTTCTGTGAACACCTCATTTCATATATTTTAAAAAGATTCCTTATTAGGTATTTTTGTCGAAAAATATGCTGTCTATGTTGCATATATAAAATCTTTCGTTGAAGAAAATGCTCTCTTTTTCATGCCACATAAGTGTCTTTTTATAGCGAGAACCCCGTAAGTCAATAAAAAAAATCATTGTATCGTAACATAAAGTTTATGTAATGAGAGAAAAAGGGTAATATTCAGTACTTCATGTTGAAATACAATTCGCATAATTTCATATATTTAAAAAAACCTCAATTCATATATTTAAAAAACCTCATTCATATATTTAAAACCTCATTTCATATAAACCCCATTTCATATAAACCTCATTTCATACAAACCTCATTTCATATATTTAAAAAAAAAATCCTTATTAGCATTTTTGTCGAAAAATATGCTGTCTTATCTTGAAATGCATGGACGAATATGACTAAAATATAATAAGACATGTGCTTGTAAAATTAGTAAGAACATTCTTAAATATCCTAAGGTTCAGCTGATGGGCAAAGTATGGTTGCTGTTACACATGTGGAAGGGAGTGTTTAATTTGTCGAAAAGGAAGCATTTTGCCCAAAAAGGGTTAAAAGATGTATTTTACACCCCTGCAATATCTTTAAAGATACTGACAATATTTTATCCAAAGTACTACTATTGCAGTATATCGCAGCTGAATTTGGAAGCAAGAAAGGCAGGAATTTCTTTAATATCCAAAGCCGCGCCCTGGAGCAAACTTGTTTTCGCTCAAAATTCAGATCCGCTTCAATGGAGATTTTGGTTCTAATGGGGGATTAAGAGGTACCGTTTCATTATATGCAACGCAAAGCATGTCTAGAAGCTAGGATTAAGTGTATACATATAGTAAGTGAACGTTCTCAGCTACATCGAGGCAAACATTAATCATGAGTGGATTTATGAGGTACATGCCGAGTGATATTTGACAAGAAGTATTGATTAGACAATTTTGTACTGATTTACTGAAGAAATCCCAGATATAGATTTCTTGATAATTTTATGGCTGAACTTAAGGAGTTGATGATGCAAGAAAGGATTTGGTGAACGTATTCCCACCGAGGGCGATTGTTTTGAAATAAAAAAGCTCAAGAATCTGTTAAACAGATCGGTGTTAAATAATTGGTAAAATTAAATTTACTCTTATATTCTCGTATTTAAGTTTTTAGTTTATTAATCAGCTTGAGACAGGGGAATTCGACAAGGATACACACGCGTTTAGCTTACACGACGCGTGTTGACGTTAGTTTTTAAATTTTATAATCGATAATAAGCAGACTGTAATTCTACTAACAAACATTTATTAAATTCGTCAACACCTCGAAACAAAACACTACAAAAAACTTCATTATTGGATACAACTGTGGAACGCACCAAAACATCCGTCCACATTTTTTAATCACATTCATTTTTCTACCATTTTCGGTAACTCCCAAGCAAAAGCTTGGCGAGCAGCCAATTCGCCAAATGGCGCAGAATCGCGCTAAAAAGGGCGCCAACAACGCGTTTAGCTTACACGCGTTTAGCTTACGTCGGCCACAGCGTTTAGCTTATACGACTAATGTGAACATGAAGACCAGTTGCTGCGTAGCAATTCCTGCAAACTCAGCAGAGGGTGAATTTCACATGTTCGGGTAATTTTTATGGGTCTGGGCTCCGAACGGACAGTAGAGATCTGCCGACCAATTGGGGCAACCCGGGGCCCTTTGAGACAGGGGAAACAGCAAAGAACATCCCACGGAACACGTCGGCAACTGCGGCTGCTGGAATCCTGTCCTTACGATACTTTTTCTAGAATGCAACGTATTAGACTTGCGTATAGAAAAGCTTTCGTTTAAGAAAATGATCTCTTTTTCATGCCACATAAGTGTCTTTTTATAGCGAGAACCCCATAAGTCAATAAAAAAAATCAATGTATCATGATATAAAGTTTATATAATGAGAGAAAAAGGATAATATTCAGTCCTTCATGTTGAAATACAGTGAGCATAATTTTGTAAACGATATTGCTGTGTTCAAATTTTGAGGGACACATTTACAAATACAGTTCACTCTTCCCTAATATATAGGCAAATTTTTTCCAGATCCAACAAAACGCGAAAAGCTAAGACTGCTGGGATTTTATAAGATTTTTCTATTGTTTCTTGCTTTTCATGAAATAAAACTGACTAAAGAATAAACTTACAGATACTATAGTTTTCAGTAAGATGGCCCCTTAGGCGTTCGTGTGGATTAAGGTTTCGGTGCACACGAGCGATCCGGTGTCGTTGCGGCACCGCAGTTGCGATCAGGAGTACGATAGAGTTGAACTAACCGACGACGCCTACGTCCGTGTGAGTCGGTTAGTTCAACTGTATGTAGTTAGTTCAACTCGTTAATTCAACTAACTACATAGTTAGTTCAACTCGACACCGGATCGCTCGTCTGCACCGAGCCTAATAGCAATTTACAATGCTTCCACTGAAGGCTGGAGGACAGAAATTCAAAGTTTATCTTGTTTGGAAAACCATAAAATTGTGGGAATATTTTTGATTAGATTTCCTGAAGATTTTCCTCTGTGCTAATGATCGTATTTGAAGAATGATTGTTACATTCCAAAACCGAAACGAAATATATGTAAAATTACAGCAAGAAAATACGGAGAATTGCTCCTATTTATTGAAAATTTTCAATGCTCATGGTTGATAAAAATTGGCAAAAAAGGCCATACATAAATAAAAAAAGCACAAGTGGGAGAGTAATTATTTTAAAATTCAGCTATAAAGAAAGTATCTTCTCTGATAATTGTAAAGAAGCGTATGACCGCTCCCGCGTTTTTGCAATTATAGTATATAGAAGTGTTTTTGGCCTTAATGTATAAAGAAACAAAACTATACTACTAGAGGAGGAAGAGGATAAAAATCCCCTGATTTCTATATTTATTTAATTAAAGACAGCATTCAAAGCCTAATTAAAACTAATGGGAATTTTAAAACTGCGATATAAGGATAATACATTAGAATAATTTTGTATGAAGAAGGTCATAATAAACCTGATAAATAATATTTAAGGCAATAACACATTTAATTAGATTTTTTTGTTAGAAATACGTGTATTACAGAAAGATAGTATAATTAACCTTTAGCTCACGGGGCCCATTTGTCCGATTCCCTCTTTAGAACGGGAAATTTCCTACCCCCTTTGTAAGAACGACCATTAAGGGGTTTATATGTATTTATATTAACATATATATATGTATATATATATATATATATATAAGTATGTGTATATATATATATATATATATATATATATATATATATATATATATATATATATATATATATATAGTGGAATCTCGATCTATCGTTTTCCAAGGGATCGACTGAACTGAACGATAAGTGCGGAAAATCGATAGATGCGAGAAGATAACAAAGAAATATGAGTGAAATAAACGACACATACGGGAAAACGATGATTCGGGGAACGATCGATTGAGATTCCAGTATATATATATATATATATATATATATATATATATATATATATATATATATATATATATATATATATATATATATATATATATATATATACATTCATTCTTGGGCCCGTGTTCTTGGGATACATGCTATCCCATCCTCTAAGGAAAAGGTAAAAGAAAGCGATTCGCAAATATTATCTAAAAAATATTTGTATTATTTCATTTTACAATTTATTTTGCTCAATGCTATTCAAAGCAGTAAGTTAATGCGAAGAGAAAATAAATACTTTTAAATTCAGCAAGACAAGAGGTAAATATACATTTTATTATTATAATAGCAACCATTTGACCAGGCTTTTTTTTGTAAATACAATGAAGTTTTCTAATAGGATTAACACCATAGACCGAAAACTGTAATTTATATTTCTCCTCCTGATATAACTGTTTAAATGAATGTTTTATTTTGAAAAGCATTTTATTATGCATTTCGCATGTTTGTCACCGGGAATTTTTTAAGTGCATCTTAGGAGAATGATATGAGTGATGAGATATACGGATGTACTGAATCACATAAGAGGGCGCGTCGGCTTCAGGAAGCCTAGTGGTAGCGCGTCGGCTTTCGGTGCTAAAGTTGCTCGGTTTGAAACCCGACAAGGGCTATTAAATACCTCCGTGTCTAGTCCGGGTATGGTCATGTTAAATCCGGGGACTGGAAAGTCCCTCTATGCAGTCAGAGAGGGTGGAATAAGGTACGATCCCGCAGAGGTCGCCCCTGGGGTGTGCTCTGTCAAAATTGAGGTGGTACCTAGCAATTTATAATGTCACCATAAGGGGACTCCAACCCTTGTGGTGACATTATAAATTGAAGCCACACCCCTCGACCCGCTAGCCTATATGGACCTGGTCTGGAATTACGACCAGGGGGATAAGGAACGACAACAACAACAAAAAAATTGTTAAGAAGAGGTCATAGCTAAATTGTTTATCGGCGAAACTATGAATCTTAATGTAATATAAAAAGCAAGAGGTTCATAAAAATGGGTAGAGCAGAAATAAAGCTATTTTCCTGCTTTGGTCCACTGTGTAAGCGTTCGCTTGATCTTTTTTTGATGAGGAATGCAATAGTTGCTTTCGAAAAATTCTGTCGTTTGTTGAGCTATTTTAACGTTATTTCTACTGCCTAATTATTTTTACCAATACAAGTGCTTATTTTCTTATAAAGCCTAGTCATCAATAAAATGATCATAGGGATCAGTCAGCAGCATTACATGGTTAATACATAAGATTTTACTTCAAGCAAAATTATTGCAAGAAATATTTAAAACAGACAAAATTCCAGTTATAAATTACAATGTTTTGAATTATTAATAGGCATGAAGAAATAATGCTTTTGTTAATCATCCTGAAGGATAATTGGAGCTTTTAAAACCAAAAAGGTGTTATCCCCCAGTTACATTTTTGATCTTAATTTTAAACAATTTTTTTAAATGAAAAGCTTAACTGTTAGAACAATGTACTGAACTACCGTTTAAACAAAGTAATAGATGAGAGATTATCAAAAACATTAAATATTCTATGCAAAACCTAATTTGAAATTCAGTGTACAGTAAAATTAGCGATTTTTTTATAGTTTTGGACTGTGCCGCTCACAACCATACAGTGAGCTCTGTCTCGAATCTTCTGTCTCGAAGTCACGGACACACCTATGCTGTTCCCTCTCAGGGAGTAGATAGTGTCAGTTCCCCTATATGGCACTCCCATGCGAGCAATATGAATCAAGTAGTCAATGAAATAATCTACCGGGTGTTTCAAAACTCACGCACATCCACATGGTAATCCCTGTTGCTTAAAATCCTTGTTGGTTGCAGCAAGACGGCGTAACGTGTCACACACCACGGGACAGTATGGAAGTTGTAACTGAATTTTTCGATGCTCGTGTCATTTCCAAAGGACTTTGGCCACCACGTTCACCGGACTTGTCAATTCCGGATTTTTTCCTTTGGGGATATCTGAAAAAAGTCGCCTACAGCAATAATCCCCATACGCTTGATGAACTTAAGAGTAACATCCTTCATGCAATATCGCACATTACTTCTCACACACTTCGTAAAGTGTCGACTAATCTGGTAAAAAGAGTTCGATTGTGTGTTCAGGAAAACGGACATCATTTTGAACATTTACTGTGTTTTGACCATGTCTGACACCTGACAATAAAGATAATCGCTCAACCTTTGTTTGTCCTTTATTCTGTTTGTTAACATAATTCATCTGTCTTTAAAACTCAACCACAAAGGTTGATGTGCGCGAGTTTTGAAACACCCGGTAGGTGTGAATCTGCGGATGTCCTCTCGACAAACTGCCTGCCGCTTTTTAAGAAAAGTTTTTTGAAATGTCATCCATTTCTTATAGATGAAGTTTTGATTTTGAATCGGTTACCTTATGTACCAAATAGGTTGCAAGAAAGGTAACCTCCTTTATACTGCAGTTTCCTTTGGAAAAAAAAAGTTAAATTTGTAAAAATTGAGACGATATAAGAATTATCTATAAATGTGACAGTAATATTTTTGTAACAATGTTTAAAAGCTTGTCTAATTGCGATTTTTTTAAATGGTTCAACCATCAGGATCAGTGGTTTTGTGTCTCACACTTTGTGTCTCTGGTAGACACATTTTCTTCAGTTTCCAAGCCGATAGATTTTCTATATGTACATGTAGCAACCATAAAATATTGCAGATTGAAACGAAAAATAATTTTGAGCACATTTTTATAGATCTGCTGTATGGGGTTGGCGACTGCAATCGCAGGCGAATTTTGAGAAAAGAAAATGGAACTTAACAAAGTGGAAGCATGCCATATTAAGTTTCCTTAACTCTATGCGCTTTTGTTTCATCACATTTTAGAAAAATGAAAAACAAATCCATATGTTTGGATGCATTTTTATCAAAACGCTTGTAATGCGCATCCGGCACTCTTGGGAAAATCCCATTAATAGGATAAACATAATTAGTAATTATGATTGTATGGAATGCAAACAAAGAATTTTTTCTTTTGCGTTAATGCTCAACAGATCCTAGGCGGTGGTTGAGTTGTTTTTAAAGTTAAATCCCAAGATGTTAGTGATTTTCAACGTAAACTTTCAGTGCGTTTACTTTGCTTTTGATAATACACGTACGGAAGAGATAATAACGGAATAAATTAGAGGATAATGTCTAAAGATTGGTTATTCATATGTATTGGTCCTTTTATTTTAACTCGCATATAAAAGATCTTTTACAGCTCCACACACACTATATTAGACAATATGCAATGTGGCAATTCTAAGACATTATCTACTAGTATTATATTAAAGGTAGAAAATAAGATCAATAATGCTACTTCCGGCAAATAAGTTATATTTGCATTTGTTTATATCCGAGTTTCAACATTTTCTTGCATTTTGTTAATGGGTTTTGACACTAGAATTAAACTATGATTTTGTACTACAAAAGGTTCTATCCCTCTTGATAACTGCTGGTGTATTCAATTTATTCCTGTTGAAATCAACCTTGGTTACATTGGTCTAATTACAAGGGCAGTTACAGCATAAGAGGAGTTACAGCATCTTCAGTTACAGCATAAGAGCTATGCGAGGAAAAAAGAAATTTCCAAGTCTTCCCTCAATCCCCCCATTCACGGGTTTAGTTTTTTTCCCCGATGAGTTAGAGAATTTTCAGTTGAGGCCAGTTTTATTTCAGAGCTGGGAAATTCTGAAAACTTCATTAGTATTTTCCGGTCCTTTCTCTGGTTTTCGCGTTTTTTGTCACTCCCTGTTTTCTACTTTTTTCATCTCTTTTCATTTCTAATTTCCCCTTTAACAGTTTCCGTGCTATAGATTTGCAACGCTCCCTGGATGCCACTTTGCCTGCCTTGGTGCACTGTGCAGGTGCTCTACCCTGCTACTGATGGAGGAAAAAAAAAAAAAAGCCGAATTTGCCTTCGAAATTCCCGAATTAAGTTTACTTTTCAGTCATATATGGTGAAAATTTTGGATTAATTATAATCCCTCGCTTGGCCCAGTAGTTTAGGGGCTGGATTTTTAATTATATATATATATATATATATATATATATATATATATATATATATATATATATATACATGTATACAGGGCTTTTATTCTGGGGGTACGCGGGGACGCGGCGTATATCCATCTTTTTTTTAGGAATTATTTTGGCTTAACTTAATCGAAATTTTAAGAAATTTACGAATCAATTGTAAATATACAACAAAAAATATTTTTTTAGTTGCGAGTTTTTTGCTCCCCTGTGATGTGATGTGTGAAAATACGGTACTAAAAATTAGCACCTTTAGTTGAGAAAACACAGTATACCTACCTATTGTTTTAGAAAAAAAGCACTGTATTTATATATATATATATATGTCAGAATTTAAGTGGGAAAAGAATGATTACCTTAAATTTAAAGGGTGCTTGGGAATTAAATTATATTCGTGGCGTAATTCGCCTCAAATTGTTCGTATTTCAAGACGCGAATTGGGAAAAGGAAATTCCCCTTTTCATTATGTAATCTTGGCACGCCTGTGGGTTCTGCGGTCGAGGAGGAAACATTATATAATTCTCCTTGAAAGATGTCTGGTTTGGGCTCCGCATGTGCAGGGAGAGTTGACGCGCGGAGAAGCCCGCGAATTTTTATCAGAACGCGGGATTTAATCGTTGCTGGTGGACGTGTGTCAGCTGGGTCCACAATTTGAAAATGGCGAGCGCTCAGATATGCGCTACTTGGATCAGTGGTTGCTGAAAGGAGAAATAAATTATACTTGATTTCGTAGGAACTAATTTTTTTATTGGATTTAGACTACTTACTACTCGCCACCAGTATTAAGATGATGACTGCAAATTAATGTGAGAACAGGCAAACCAAACGCCTGTCATATATATATATATATATATATATTAAAAGCAACATGAATTACTAAACCCAGTATACATTATTCGGTATGTTTTTTAATCACATTTTTGTTCAATTTTTATTTGTTCAACGACAGCTTGGTATTAGTATATAAGATTTCTAGAAAAGTCTTCAAGCTGTTTCACCCCTAGTGATCATTACATTTATTTACAATAACTCATTTTCCTTTAGCGAATAAAGTGAGCAAAAAACGTAGCTCCCCTAATGGACAAAAATCGTACAAGATATACGCCTTGTTGACATGCCATCCGAGATTGAACACGAGAGCTGTCACAACTAACTTCTATCCTCATAAGTACAGATAAGGTTTTCCGCAAAAGTACACACGTAGTTCCAACAATATGTTCTCCCTCCCCATAGCGGCTACGACAAAACATAAAAGTCTTCTGGAAATTCCGTTACTGCGAGAACTTGCGTAAGTGAATAAATTCTCGTTTGCTGGTAGGCCAACATATTTCCCGCATCAACTCCAGTTCTCGTCCATTACGTGAGACAATTCAGAATTTACTATAAGATGTGCAACATGATGAAATAATTAGAAAAAGCGTTGAAGTAGTTTAGAAGAAGCATTGCTAAAGCCTTTACATGAAACTAATCTAAATATTAAACTGTGACAAGCAAGGAGTAAAATCTTATAAAAGAGCAGTTTCTAACACATATCGAATAAATTCTGTTTTCTATTCATAAACTAATTTTTATCATTATATGTAAAATTGATTTTTGACAAATTTTTGAAACTGCATGTTTCTAGCGTAGAGTTACCAGCTTCAAAAAAAGTTTATAAGTTTTGACTGAATTTAATTTTGTCTACATACAGAGCATTTAAAATGCAAAGATGACCATAACCCCAAAGTAACCGTGTAAAATCCTCAATAATTTAATTTTCGCTGGTGGTATCTTTTACTCGAATATGCCACTGTTGATAAATTTTTATGGCTTGTATAAAAGAGAGAGTGAGAGAATTTTGAAGGTTCAAACAGTCCACACTCAGAGACCTTTAATTGAAAAAAAAAATGACTATTAGCAACTAATGTAAAGACGAATAGTAATTGGTATGGATATGATTTGTATTACTTTCTCTATTTTATCAGTCCAGAGTAAACATGAACTGAAGGCTTTATTTGAATAGTGCTCCAACTCCACTTTAAAAAACTGGAGTTAGCCTCACTTTCATGTTCATACAAGTCATTTATATCTTATTTTTAAACTAGAACACCTCCAGCTTATTTCTGCTGACAACAGAGGGCATTACAGATCAAACTTCAGAAATCATTTCTCAGCACTCATTAGACTTTAAGGCTCTGTATCTCAAAATTAACAAGAATGGAGTTGGACCACTCTTCAAATAAGGCCTTCAAATAAATCCGTCGATTTTATGTTAATAGGCATATCAATCACCCTTTTCTTTGATATGCTGACTTAACGAAACCTAATTCTACAAACGAGAATAACTGCACACGAATGGGGAAAGTAAAGATTCATCAAACTAGATTTTCTTGAAACAGAAGTTTCAACATTAGTAATGCTAAAGATCTACGATGTTGAAAAGGCGTGTTTCTGAAAAGTTAGATCGTTGATCTAGACAAACTATCGCACATCATACATGTTAAAAGAAAGAAACACAAAAAAATTGAAAGGAATAAATTTAAAAACTAAGGAAATAAAACTTGGCTAATCTCGAGTAGAATTATTTGAATTTTCACAGAAGTATTGCTTCACTATGCTTTGTCTTATATTTAATATGCGAAACGAACTTCACCTTAGATGCCTCCTAAATATTATTTTGTTGACTTTCCTTGCATTGGTTAATGTTGAATCATGAGCGTAACGATGGATATAGTTTTAACTAGTACGTTTCATGTTTAACTAGTAGATAATGTAAAAATTAAAAACCCTCTATTATAATGCATTTTATTATTTTAATAAACATCTCTTAGATGTCCCTAACACAGAATCATAATTCCCGAAAAGTTGGGGAGATCCAATTTTTTTCTTGACATTTGTAAATCCCATTCCAAACACAATGCAATCAGTATAGGAATTTCCTGATAAATTAAATACATTTAAGGGAAAATAATTCCAGAAGTGAAATTACTCTTAGTTTTTATTCATGATCGAGATATAACTATTTGTTACTCCATTTATGGGCTGAATCTTCTTCATCATGTTGGTCATATTAAAAAAATTACAATGAATCTGCTTTTCGAAAATTTTTCCGTCCAGCGTATTGGCCGGACGATGGCTGAATGGCTACCAGAGTCAGTTCGAATCGTTAACCAGAGTTCGGAAACCGCCTAAAGATGGATGTTTAACATTTGGAATTGGATATAAGCTGTAGGCCCCAGTCAGTTTTGCTTTTGCGTTACAAGAGATGGTTATTGCGATCCAAATCAACCAATCCTTTGGTCTCTGTCTGGCACAGTATGTCTCCCAACCAACACTCCTTTAGAGCAGTGGTTCCCAACTGCTGGTACGCGTGCCACTGGTGATACGCTAGAGCATTTGGGGTGGTACGTAGAAGGGTTCAAGAATAAGTACAGTGGGCTGGTTAAAGATAAGCACTATTGAACCTGACATAGAAGCTGTAAGAAATAATAAGCGATAGCAAGTTTTTCATTAAGCCTCCCGATAAAGACATTTTAGTGTTGGGACAATGTAATTGCCATTTGTTGTTGTTGTTTTTGATGCCCATTGATCGATAGTATCTATCAGTTCAAGCCCAATTAAGGCTATTGGGCAGAGTGGTAAGGATCCGGATTTAATAGCACCGCGAGGGTCGATTTCCGACTTGGCTAAAGGGCCGGTCCCGTAATTTAGAACCGAGGCTAGTGACGAGACCGATGAACTTGACCCAGCATCTCCAGAGGTAATTTGATGGAGGAGGACGTGGCAGGCTGCACGTCTCTGGACTCCGGAGAACGTTGCAGTCACGACAAATGTTACGTGTACCGGCCGCCATTAGTGTACACGGCGGTGGATTTGCAGAGGGAGCATCGAACCAGAGACGTTCCAGATCACTGGCCCGTTGCTCTTGTCAACTAGGACACCGTGCCCCTTTTGCCATTTGTTAATGACAATTACGTACACACGGTTTTTTCTAATTTTGTGGATTTATTTTCTGTATTTTGTTTTATTTATACTTAAATGCATTTCGTAAAGTTATTCACATGTGTATAGATTTTATTTACCCCCCCCCCCCCAAAAAAAAAAAAAAAAAAAAAAGTTTTAACTTAACCAGTGGTATGCCATGACCCTACAAAGTTATCAGGTGGTACTCAAATATAAAAAAATGGGAATCACTGCTTTAGAGTTTTTGTCGATTATGCCGTGCAAAAAGGCCCCATAACAAGGGTAAAACCATAATCTATGGTTGCTGGGAACGCCGAGATGTATATCACTGAAACTAAAGGGTTTTAGAGCTAGTTAATTCAAACAAAATATATAAATCTATGTTTTTACATACATAATCAGTTTTGTAGAGCGTGTATTTCAGTCGGTTTATTTTACTGTTAGACGCCCGGTGGCGTAGTGCTTAAAAGCTTCAAGCTGCCCCACCACAGGTCCAGGATTCGATCCTGCGACTGGACAAGGTCGACTCAGTCTTTCATCTCTTGAGTGGGTCGATAAAATGAGGACCAAGCATGCTTGGGAACTAACTCTGGGGGTTCCACGTCAGGTTGACTACCCGACAGAGATATATGCTGTATCGCACCTCAAGTCTACAGTCAAGAAAGCGGAGATGGGCGCCATCATCCTTAGTCCACACTGACTGTTGGGCCATAAGTTTAGTTTTATTTTACTGTTAAGGGCATGAGATAACATACCAACAACTATGGTATCATATCGTACAATTTTATATTAATGTGACTCTTTAATGTCTAATCTTAGAAATCTATCTTTAATTTACAGATTCTTTTAAGGGGTGATAAAAGTGAACAAATTAATGAATTCAAGCATATACTTTTATACTGCTGTAAAAAATTGTTTTTTTTATGACGAGCCCCATTGCAATACCGAATGATTTAATAAACCCCTATTTAATTTACCTAAAATAATCAATCTGTAAAATGTTTCAAAACTTGTCTTAAGATGTTATTTATAAAGTAGGTCTTACAGTGTAGAAAATCTTTTCAAACTTTACTTTATAAAATAGCACCATATTGTAAAATAATTGTATTTATTAACTGATATCTGGTTATGAGTGCAGTTATTAAGAAAACTACAGTAAAACTATTCGACTTCGATACAATTTCAGAAATTTGTCTACATTACTGAAAAGGCTTTCAGAAATGGATTACTTTTATAAATTTATGTAGTTTGAGGTTGACATGGGATGAAATTTTCATTAATTTTAATACCTACAAGGCTTTGATTTTCGGGTGCTCATAAAATTGTATTAAACCTCTAAGTACCTACCAAACCCTAAGAAAATGTTATAGGGTATTAAAATACTTAATTGCATTAACGGATGAATACACTTAATTATATTATCGTGAGATTTCAGCATAATTATTTCTCAGCTTCTTTGTGCCTCAAACGTTATTTTATTGTCCGTTTAGCTTTTTCTTCCCGATTTAAAAGAATTAGCTGAAAAAATGTTTAGCTTTGTTTTAAAGACCTAGACAGACATTTTCAGAACTTGTTCTCTGTTAAATAATGAATTATATTGATCCTAAGACAAGAAATTTTAACAGGCCATAAAACAATATTAAAACGCAGTAAAAACTTAATAAAATGTTCCCATTTCTTTAGAGTCTTTTTATTGCATTTTGAACGCTTTACACTCTTTTTATCTTTTTAATTTTGAGCTGTGTTGTAAATTAGGGGCAAATAGTTTTATATTCTAATTATACGATATGGAGGTAATATATATTCGATGTATTTTTTTACAGAAGTTACATTCGTAGTTTTGCATTTTCGTATTCAATGGATTTGCATGGTTTGATCTCTTAGAAATTCAGAACTTAATAACTCCTTTTGTCCTAAAATAATTGTCACATTTGCACATTCTTTTCGAGAGTAAAATGTGACACTTATTTTGGGCCAGAGGGAGTACATATTTGTAGGAGGTGGGATTATTTGTTGGAATAGTAGAAATTTTCTCGAAAAGTATCGAAATACTGAACTGCATCCGACGGTCAAAATTATTTACGATATTAGTACCAAAAATAGAAAATTTAGAAAAAAAAGGAATATAGATCAGATGGTAAAGGTTTCAATTATTTAAAACTTATTTTTTCGAACTGGTTTAACTGAATGTTTTTGGGTAGGAATATAATTATGAATATTTTTCCTACCATCTTGTTATTGCACAAACCCATAAAGCTCTCAGATCTAAAACTTGAAATATACCTCATATAAACGGATAATATGCTTTACTACAGACTAGCGCGTATATGCGATGTTGAACTGAATGCTAACAGTATTATTTTACTGGATTCATTAGATCCCAAAATATTAACGTACGTCATGTGTGATGATATTTACTTGCGATCTCGGGAAAAATAATGTGTTATTTCAACATAATGAAGGTTGCGAATAGATCTGCATATTTTCGAACTAATTGCTTTAGTATTTCATTAGAAGGATTATTACGGGTCTTTAAGGACAATTAATAAATACATTGTTTATAGCGATAATCCCGCTATTTCAGCTTTTTTGAGGTGTCCTTAAAGACAGTCACGCCATAATGCTCCTCGGCCTGATGAAGGACTAAATAAATTAGTTCAAAACTAGTTGCCATTCTGAATTTTTATTCTGGATTTTAAGAAACTGTGTATTCCTTTTTTTTGGCCTATTACATAAATTTTATGTAAAAATTACTTTGCTTTTATGTGCAAAGAAAATAAAAATTTAACACCAGAGAGAATTATTTTAACACCTGGGAGAAAATTTTTAACACCAGGAGCATACTCTAATAGATATATGCACGTATGTACACACACACACACACATATACTGATTTAGTAAGTACAAGTTTTAAGTTGCGATGAATTCAACTATATTTGAGTGCCGTTCCGAAATGAAGGTTTTATTTTCAAATATTTTAATGGAATATTTTAGTGCTTCTCTGTTATTAAGTATCAAAATTATTACCCCCTTACTTAGCAAACTAACGTCTCTGTACTTAACAGAAAATGTTTTTGAAAACAATGGTTTGGGTTGATTTGTCATCTTTCAAAGTTCTCAGACATTTCCCTTTATTTAACCAAAGCCTTGTACCACACAGAACACTTTAATTTCATCATGAACAAAATATTTTTCACTAAGCTGATAAATAGGAACCAGGAAACTTGAATTCTTTCGCTTTAAGTTAATGATAATCATAATGAAATATTATTAAAAATAATTACAAAATTGGAAACTTCCAGGAACTTTTAATGAAGTTTATTTTATTTGGTTCTTGTTCATCACAGAGTTAGTGTAGTGTACATCCGCAGTACTATTCTGCATCATTTTCGATGCATTGTATTATAAACTCAAGGGTTTAAAATTATACAGACTGAGAATTTGTGTCATCCTATTAATTATGTAGTTCATACAGATCTAATTTTCTTTATATCTTTAGTTTGAGATAATATTTTATTATCTCAAACTAAAATATTATCAAAATAAAAAGGAATATTGTTGCATATCATTTCTTTTAATCTAATGGCATTTTTAAAGAAGTAAATAAATTTAATAACAAGTCCCGGGGAAAATTTTTGATTTTTCTGAATTCTCTGAATTAGAAAAAAAAAATTAATTTAACTTGTTATTATAAATTTAACTTGTTATATTTAAATAGAATTTATCACTTTTTTATGCCAATTACTCAATAATATTTTAGTTATTATTAACTTTTATTAGAGAGTTATCTATTAAATACGATAGACAAAGTTTTTCTCCCGTCTCGTTATATCTAAATAACTTGTTATATTTAAATAGAATTTATCACTTTTTTATACCAATTACTCAACCATTTATAACATCAAATGCAATTTCTGTACAGAAAAATCAAAAATTTTCCCCGGAACCTGTTATTAAATTTATTTACTTCTTTAAAAATGCCATTAGATTAAAAGAAATGATATGCAACAATATTCCTTCTTCTCACTGCTGGGATTCAGTTTGATTAACTTTTATAATTTTATTTGGGAAGATTAGAAAAGAAAAAAAATCGATTCTGCTATGCCTTACAACGTTTTCTCCCGTATCTCTTGCAAAATTATTAATTTGTTTTATTAAAATAAAAAAAAATCATTTAATTAAAAGCTAATTGATTTTGTATCTTTTTAACAGCCACAAGCTTTTTAATTCACCTGGAGAATTGATTGAAAATTGAAAACTCCGTTTGCTTAATTGAGATTCAGTTTTTGTTTTTCTTTATGAATGGGGTTATATCAAACATAGTTCCATAAATGGACTCGAGGTGGCGCGTCGGCTTTTTGTGATTAAGGTGCTCGGATCGAATCCCGATAAGCGCCATTAAATGCCTCTGTGTCTAGGTCAGATATAGGCACGTTAAATCTGTAGAACGGAAAATCCTTCTATGAGGTCAGAGAAGGTGGGAGAGGGTACGACCCCTCAGATGTCATCCCTGGGGGTGTTGGATCAAAATTGCGGTGGCACTTGGCTAAATCGATCTCCGACCCTTATAGTGTCATTATAAACCGGAGCCGCATACCTCAGCCCGCTAGCCTATATGGACCTGGTTTGGAATGAATTCAAGCCAGGGGGCATTAGAAACACCACGAACAACATAGTTGCATAAAAGATGTGCTTTGTCATTAAGTGTAGAAGAATGGCATCCCATTAAATATCACACATGAATATCCTATATATGTCTTCACTAGCTGAAAACCCGCGCTTCGCTACCGAGTACATTCAAATTAAATACAACGGCCAATGTATGCAATTAATGCCAAAAAAATAAATATATATATTTATAATAAATGCGACGATCAATGTATACAATTAATGTAAAAAATATATTTTATAAAAAAATCGTAAGAGATATTTATTTTTTTTAGATAATATCTAATCGTCTGCTGCATTAGAAAGAAAAAAAATATTTTTTTTGTCTATTTAGTTGTTATGCACGTGACGATAAATTTATTTAAAGTAGCAGAAAAAGAAATCACGTGATCAGCCTTTAATAAATTAAATTCTAAAAATTAATCTTTAAAAATTCACCAAAAATCAGAAAATCGAGGTAAAGGTTCAAAAAAGATTTCATTTTAAAGGAATTTTTATGATCTTTCTCGTGATATAAATTTTATAACCCTCAAATTCTTATTGTAAATGCAAACTTACAAAAAGTTACAAAAAAACAGCTTAAAAATTTAATTTAAAAAAATCTAAGAAGAATTTTTCAAAAATCTCTCCTGATGCACCCCTACACTATAAGAAGAATCTCCATGCAAAATTTCAGCCCTTTAGGTCCAGCTGTTTGGTCTGTGCGTTGTATGTCAGTCAGTGAGTCAGTTACGGAACTGTTTTATATATATAGATATGGAATCTAAGATTGAACGAAATAATGCTGGAGAAAGCATTAAAGGAGAGCTGGCGCATAAGGAAACGATAATTTTAACCACTAGCTATAGCAATCATATAGGAAAGGCTTTGTACTCACGTTAGATACACCTGCTACCACTCCAATAAAAAAATGAAAGAGAAAACAGGATACCTACCAGATAATATTAACGCAAATAATGTAACTATTGAGGAGTATACACCAGATTGGTTTTAATTATTACAATATTCCTCTATTGAAATTTTCAGTCTCGCAGAAATAATCCTGTTTTATATTTCATTTTAATTACGAAAAATTCTTGTTTCTTTTCGAACTCAAAGTAAGTTGGGACTCCCAACTCAAAGTAAGCCTTTAAATTAACTAGGTAACTTGAAAAAGAAAAAAAAACTTCCCCAAACGGGATATAACAAAGCATCTGTTGATTTTCAGTAGCTGGGATAATGAGTTTCATGGAAAAATACCGCAATGGGTTGATAGTAAAAAACATTATGTACATAACAGGAATAAAAATTATTATAAGACCACTCTCATTTTAGCGATAAGTTTTATTAAAGGTTGTTTATCTAAATATGATCACAGCACGATTATAAAGTATTAAGATCGCATAGAAGTGTTAAAGAAGTATTAAAATCGTCCAATGGTTACAACAAAATATGATTACTATATATACAAATATATTAGCACTTGCCTGAACTTATAGTATAATTATAAGAAATATATAAATATTATATTAATCCTTTAAACAATCGCATAAACTCCATACATAAATATTTTAGCACCAAACATTATGTACATATTAACACCTGTGATTGATGAGAGGTAGTTATTTGAGAATTATTTCTGTATCCCAGTGAAATAAGCATCAACAAAAAATGAAATCATAGCTATTTTTCTTTTCAATACAATATGCAACTTTTGGAATCCAAAGCATCGATAGGAAATTATTTTTAGAGGATGTCGCTTAAATGGGCATTGGTATAAAATGCCCCCAGTTTCTATAACAAAATTACCTTTCAACTTCAGAATTTAAATTACTTCAGTATACCTCTCACTTTTTTCTTGCCATGTTCTAAGCTCTAGTGAGTCATCAACTGGGTTGACAGCAGACTCCTGTTCGAGATTTGATATAGGATATTCGTTTAATGCTGGTACGGATTGCTTGTAGAGCAGGGGTGTCAAACTCAAAGGCTACCTTGGGCCAAACAAACAAGGTTTAACTATAGGTGGGCCACACAAAAAAAATCAATATTAATAGTAACGTAGGTTTATTTACCTAATTACAGTATATTCAACATAAATATATGCATTTTGTTTAATAATAGCAAAAAAAGAGTATCATTAAAAAACATTTAGTGAATTCTTCCTATCTTATTATAATTCTGCGTCGGTTATTTTATTATATATTATTGTGTGCCAATATATTGGCCGGGCCACAAAAATGTTCGTCGCGGGCCGCGAGTTTGACACCCCTGTTGTAGAGGAAAACCTATAGCTATTCCCTCCCCTCTATCATAGTCTTAAAACCATTGCAGTTCTTTTGATCAAGTTAGCAAATGTTATCCTTCTTGTTTATATGGTTTTAACAACTCCTTTACTCATTAACTTATTAACGCTGACAAAAATAAATTTTTACCTTATGCGGAGAGGTATTTCTTCACATCAGATAAATTTTGAAATAAGATGGTTAAAAGTACTGACTCTATTTCAATTCGCTTACACCTATAAAAGATGCCGAAAGTATGTGATATACATATCCACATAGCTTTATCTTGTGTGAAATTTTTAACGTAGGATTACGTTCCTCCATAACGGTCCATCGGAAAGCAAAATTTCATACGCTAAAACCGTCCGTCCATCCGTCCTCGCGAGTTATAATTTGGCAGCGTGCCAAACCCAGTCTGTATCGCTTGGGCAAGCATTAAATAGTTAAACAGAAAAGTACCAAAATGCGTCAAAATTTTGACATACATATAGGTATATATATACATACGTACATATATAAAAATATATATCTATCACATACATACATATATACATACAAAAGAGGTAAGCAACGATAAGTAATCCTACTGTAATAACCCGCGGTAGTTTCGTTAGAAGAGACTACCTGAAAATTTTTTTTACATAAGCTCTAAATGAATGTTTCAAAACTCGATATCACTCTTGCTACGTGGTATTTTGAGGGTAATTTCTTGCAAATAACTTCAGAGTGAGGCAGTTCGTTGCGATATCTTTGAATTTAAGATTGCTCTCTTTACTAATAATGCGTAGCTTGTTTTGATGCAAATAATTTTACCGTTTTATTCCTACGTAAAACTAATAAGGAATGACTAATAAAAAACGTTATTACTTCTCAAAATATCAGTCTAAAAGTCATAAACGCAGTTTAATTGAATATATATGCATTAGGAACATTTAAGAGCTTTTAAATCGAATGGAACTGGAGACTGGGAAATGTGATTTTGAGAGATTAGCAACATTTTCAGCTATTGATATATAAGTCAAAAAGAGGATTTTAATTAGTCCATGGTAAAATTAAGTTCTGTAAAAGCACCGGGGAAATAGAAAGCATCACAAGGTCAACACTGCGTACTTACTCTCTCACTCTTCGCATCTCGAAAACTGTGTATCACACGCGATGTGTCTTTAGCACGGTATCTCTAATCAGTGTTTGAGATAGTTACTATACCCTTTGATTCCGACTTTGTTTGATAACGATAATCCTATGTCGTATTGTATAGAAAATAGCATAAGGCTAAGCGTTTGTGTCCCAGATTAAAAAAATTAAGTTGCCTGGAAGTTAAAAAATTTCATAAAGAATGAATTCAGAGTGAGGCTGCAACCCAGCCGAGTATTGTGCGTTTCGTTATACAGAGGCTGTTCACACATTTTTTAGACGATGTATATTGTATTCACAAAACTAAATTACATAAAATTCTTGTGTTTTAAATGTTCTATTTTACATCCCTTATTCTGAACTATCTTTCGACACCGCAATTTCCAGGATAATAATGCCTTTTGAAGTGTCAGAAGAGGTATTCTATCCCATTCCTCCTGAACAGCTTTCCAGAGTCCTGTAAGGGTTTTGGGACGACGTTTGGATAATGCAGATTTTAAAAGTCCGAAAGCACAAAAATCCATAGGTGATACATCGGGAGATTTAGTAGGGATATCAGTGAAGGGTATGGCCTTGATACCAGTTTTTTGTTCCATTTCTTTTAGGAAATTTACAGTGGATTTTGATGTGTGACTGCTAGCTTTGTCCTGATGGAGTCTCACAGATTGATGGCACTGTGGGTAAAGCGATGGTATTTCATTCAGAAACATTGGCCATAAAATATGTTCCTGATAGTATTTGGAGTTAATCTTGACATTTTTTCCACTCTCTTTATTTTTAACTTGCCATTATAAGAAAAACCAGCAACAATCATGAATCCCTTAGAAAAACTTTCTTTCGATTCTTTGAACCATGCACTTAAAATTTTTTTCTCCCCTTTTATGATAATAAATGGCTCTTTTTTTTTGTTTCAATCATTTAAATACACCCATGATTCATCTATTGTGACAATTGTTTTCCATTTTTCTTTGGATAAGTGTTTCTCATATAGAATTCTGCAGCGTGTCCTGCGTTCAGCGATATGATTTGGAAGAAGACGATGCACATTGCGTTTTTTCGCTTTCTTAAGATTTAAATCAACGTTTATCATTTTGTTTACAGTGGACACCGAGCATTTTAATGATTTTGCAACTGTCCTTTGACTAGAGGGATTTTCTTTTAACATTAAACAACGTACCTTTGCAATAGTCGAAGATGTCCGTTTTTTCCTTGGACACTTGTTTGGAAATTTTTGTCCCACTTGAGGCTCCAATTTGACGTTTTTTTCCTTTCTTGTTGACGATATTACCTATCGACGCTTTAGATATCACAAAACCATGACTCTCACATCGTTTTTGGATAACGGAGTATGCATATTTCTCTTCGGAAAGAGCATAAATGTAGCCTTCGAACCACTGCTTTGTTAAAAACGCCATTTTGAATAAAAACAAAACTTTCAAGCCGTAGACCAGGGGTTCCCAAACTGATTTGACCTACCGCCCCCTTTTCAGAGAAAAAATCACTCAGCGCCCCGTGGAAGTTTACCATTTTATGCGAGTAAACAGAGATACAATAAAAAATTTTCGGCCTTTTATGCTCTGTTTTTCTACCTATATAGAACATAGTAAAGAAATATGTTGTTGTAAATGAGACACCTTAAAGCTTGAAATTATAAAATTATTCCTTTAAATCAACCTTAGTTACATTCGAATTACACACCAAAAATTAAGATGGTGAAGGATAATAATCATATGATAAAAATTACAAATAACAGTAAAACTAATGTGAAGGATGAACTTGGTGCATAGCAATCAATTTATTTATATTCGGCTCTATTTTAGTCAGAAGCATTCTTCAATCACCACGATCAGTAATTTGCAGTTGGTTTCTGTTTTTAGTTCACAGATTTGTGACCACACTGAACCCACGTTCCACTAAATATGATGAAAGAAACGCTATTAAGAATTTTTGTAGACCAAAGCTCATAGTCCAGGGTAAAGTGTTTTGCAGCCAGAACTGTTGATAGCTATGCTTAAATTTTAATTCTTCATTTGTTGATATTTACATCTATGAGTTCTTGTAGTTTTGCAGATTCTTCTGAGTTTGATCCTGAAAAAGGATCCAAAACCCAATCAGTTATGTTCATTTTAAATATATCTTCAAACCGTTGGTTGAAGTCAGAATGGAGAGCAATAAAGTGCTGACAATAGATAAGCATGTCTTCATCATGTTTCTCTACTATTGATAAATGAGGAAATTGGCTGAATTCCCCTCTTCCTAAAATTTTGTTGTACAGTAGAAGTTTTGCCACAAAAGCGGAAATCACAGTTTTGTTTTTATTAAATTCAGCACATCGCCTTGGAGTTTTTCATTTGCGTCATTGAATTTACTAAACAAGTATGTAAAATAGGCTATGTCATTTTTAGAATCGATTAAGTTAACTCGTAAATTATCGTATTGTTTTCTAAGAACTCTAGCACTGAGTCAAAGAGTTTATAAAATCGACCCAAACAGGCACCTTTTGACAGCCAACGAACTTCTGTATGAAGTAGCAAGCTAGTTTTGTTAACTAAATCTTGCCGATGAATGACGCAGTGCACGGCAAATACATTCAGAAACCCTCTTTTTAAATATGCAAGAAAACCCCTGTAGCACCCTATCATCGCTGGAGCACCATCAGAAGCAACAGATAAGATATTTCTGAGAGGGATTTCTTTTTCTTTGAAAAACTCTTCCAATGCATGAAATATTGATTCCCCCTTGGTATCAGTTTGCAAATTTTTTACAAATAATAATTCTTGGCATATTTTTTCTTCTTGTATGAATCGCACGTATGCTAAAATTAAGGCCTCATTTCCAGGCAAAGTTGACTCATCAAGCTGAATAGAGAACTGGGATGCTTTTAAATACTTACATGAGTCTTCAACATCTTGAGCCATTTCATCAATTCTTCTTTGGACTGTGTTATTGCTCAATCGAATTTTCTTTGTAATTTCAGAAGCTGGCTTGTGTAGCATTGTGCGTATTACTTCAGTTATAGCCAGTAGAATTAGTTCTTCCCCAATAGTATGCGGTTTTCCCGATTTAGCAGTCATTAGAGAAATATTACATGAAGTACGTAACCCATCGTCACAACCTTTGGATTCTACTAAGAAGACTTTTGCTAATGTCGACTTTCTCAAAAAAATTTAATTCATTGCTTTAAAATAAGATAAGGTTTTATCTTCCTTATGAGCACGTACTTTTTCAAATGTTCTAGTAATCTTGATACCTTCATCGCTAAAATATAAAACTACATTTTCAAGCAATGAATTAATTTAAAAAAAGAGTTAATAGACATAATTTAATTTTCCCCTCTTTAAATAATTATTCCTTATTAACGCACAACTTATTTTACAATTAATACAGATTATTTGATAAATATAAATAGAATGGCGTAACTATAAATTTTCGGCAGTTGCACGAAATGTCAGTATTCTCCACTTCTAACTCTGCACTTAGATAAAGAAAAAAGTTAAGAAAGGAAAAATAAACAAATAAAATAAATCCACAAAACTTAACTGGAGACTAGTTAATATGTGAGCCATACAGAAAATAATCAGAGAAAAATAATTTCTCGCTTATCTCTCCTTCGATTTTGGTAAAGGATTATTACCCCAGTCAAAATAGACCCGATTTTGACGAATGGCTAAAAAAATATGAAAGTTTTGAAAATTGGTGGAGATGTTTGTTTAAGCATGTTAATGAATATACTAAAAGTTCCCATCGATCAGACTTGAGCTTTCGCCGCCATCTTGGAAATGTGTAGACTTTTTTAGTTTTTTGCAAGTAATTTCAGAAACATTGATTTTATGTAAAAAAATTGAATACAAAAATTGAAGAGCATTAAATTATGAACAAAATCAATATTTACATTTTTTATAAGTCTAACACGAACAAAGATAATTGACTTTGAAAATAGCGAACAATCACGCGTAGGAAGCGGATGCGCGGGTCATCCCCATCGCAATGGGGGGATGACCCGCGCATGTGCCCCAAAAGTCTTGCACACTCACGTGTGTCAAACCTCTGCATATGAAAGCTCGAGATAAATATGCAGCAACATCCAATCCATTGTTATCAGGTTGTACTGTGAGGCTTGGTGGATTCTATCTTTTTATGTCATACTTAGGCTGCATTGGGTACAAAATTGCTGGAAATGGGTAAAAATAAACACTAAATTTGATGTATGCAACTACGTCAGTAGAAAAAGCGTTGCCTGGCCATACATACGCTAGAAAAAACCTAGCTTATTTATTTAACCGAACTGGGGATTTATTTTCAAACTGCAAATTGCAATCTCTTAAAGTTAAAAGGAAGATCCGTCGGAATGAGTGGTATCCGTGGGATAAATTTTTTTTTCTTCCTCTCCCTTTCCTCTTAAGATTGTCGCTTCAATAATATTGCCCAGCATCTTCTTTACACACAGCCTTGTGCCGGTGCAAAATTTTGGCGGGTAGAGGTTCCGTAGTAAAATAATTGGAGATCCCACTTTAAGTAAAAGACGTTGTGGCGGCAACCCAACCGGATCAAATGAGTTTAAGAACTCTGTTGGGAAATTGACGACCTCATCGGCATATACTATGGTATCGATATATTTGTAATCCGTGACTACGCCTGGTAAGATGGAAAATATTCGATTGTTTATTTCTTGTACATGTTCATTTTTAGCAGCAATAATGGCCCTCTCTCGCAACCACTTGAAATTGGGATAGTTTTGGAAAACAGTCGGATAGATTGCATCTATATGCTTTATAAATATGTCATCAACACCCTAGCTAAATTATGTTTTCAGAGCCTCTTTCTGTTTTTAATTTGTAGTTGTATTTAGCTATAAAAAAATTGGGGAATTTTTTTTAATTCATGCCCTAATGAAAACAACATATTGTAGGAAATGATAAAGATTTTGGTATAGGTTTTAGGTTAAAAATTTCATGAAAAAATATTATTTAGCTCAGATGATATCTTGCGCGGCTTACAGCAACTTAAGCAAAATAAAATGAAATAAACATATGAAATACAATACAAATAATTATGTCAACATAAATAATTGTAAAATATTTTTCATATATTTCCTTAAATTGTATGTTATGTGTAGTATTAGAACAAAACATCTTTTACAGTTTTGACAAAAAAAAATTGTAAAAAGAATATTATGTTTTGTTGATGCGAGCACGTTGTAAATGTAGGAGGAACTCACAGTTGAAAGAAACTATTCCCTGTGTTTTGTTTTTTTTTGCGTTCAAATAAATCCTGCGAAAATAAGCAAATCTGTGTTTGGTTTGGTCTCCCGCGCTCGGTCATAAAACTCACCCCTATAGCAAAGTGCACATATACCTCTAATTATATTTAAAAACCTCCCAATGTCCTTGGTTCCACCTTGAATATTTTCCCAAACTGTGTAAATGTGTGCCTAATTATTATTATTATTATTATTATTATTATTTGCATTAGCGGTACTCAAAACCCATATGGTCCGGATATAGTTAAGGCGGTCCAGTTTAAACTTTAAAGAAGATCTGTTAGGCGGAATCATCAGTGACCGCAAGTGATTAAACTTCGTGGAAATGGGAGGCCTCTTCGTGCAAAAAATAGATTCAGGGGTACTGCCCAAGATGCTCAGGGCTGTAAATAAGACCAAATATAGAAACTAAGTCACTAGATACTTAACAAGTCTCACAATACATGATTGCTTCCCACCTACGTCTTCCCCGTACACTCTGTGTCAAGTGTCCTCGGGATGTTTTAGAATGGTCTTGTCTTCTTTCTTTATGCTTTCACCGCCCCCTTATTTTCGTTCACCCCCCCACAAATGTTCCCAGAAGCACTACCGCCCCCCTGGATTGTTTCATCGCCCCCCGGGGGGCGGTATCGCCTACTTTGGGAACCCCTGCCGTAGACGATAATTTTGACTTTTAAAAACATAGTACAATTGCAATTATTTCTTTTGCAGCAAACGATTTTTATTACCGCTTACCAAAATCGTCTAAAAAATGTGCGAACAGCCTCTGTATTCAACGAGTTTTATTTGATAAATATAAGTTTAAAAATAGAGATTCTGTTTGAAAACAGAGATTATTTAATGAAAGCTGTCTTTGGGTGTCAATAAAACTTGTTACATAATTAGACAGATCTTGATATGATTACTCTTCAGATAAAGGGCTTCATTTACCCACTTTTAGATTTCAGCTGTAGAATAAGAGTCAATTATGACAAGTAATGTTCTGCAAGTAATGTAGTCATTAAATGATAACGGACATACCTTCAGTTGTTTTTAGCTGAACTGTGGAAGTTAATTACCCCTGTTTTTTTTAAATTTTGTATTTTCCCTTATGCTACCAAATATAAATTTTATCAAAATCAGTTTATAAAATATTTTAACATTGTTGTGAATCAATAAATATTACAGTTTTTTTCATTTGCTGGTTTGAAAGCTTTACCTTTGATGTATAAACAAGATAAAACACGAGAGAAAAGTTTAGTAAAGGATAAAACTGATAACTAAGTTAGATATGTTTTTAACTACAATGTCACTACGGAATTAATGGTATCCAGCACCGCAAAAATATTTTAAATATGAAGTACCGACAAAATTAATTACTGCTTAATTGGATGGAAAATGAGGCTGCTCATTAATCCAAATAAATTAAGTCGGAGATTAACGATATGCATCGTACTGGTTATTTTTAATTACAAATTTAAACGTTTCCTGTTGTTGGAATATCTCTGCCGGATATTTTTAATGTAACTATTCCCTTAGGATAAAATTTGCTTGTTTTTTCTATAAGTGTAGCTTTTAGGAAGTTTGCAAGTTACTTTTCTGACCGATTAAGTTTAGTTTTATCTCAAAAATATTTCAATCAAGTTTTTCCTCAGCGCGGCTGAAACTTTCTGGGAATATTCACTAAACTCTTGTATATCCTTAGAGGATTATCGGTGCATGAAAAAAAGAGGAAAGGAACGCAATAAAACAAAAACTGTCGGAAATATTGTCAACATGGTTTTTAAGCAAAGGAATGCAACAACATATTTTTATTCTTAACGAAGCAGAAAAACATTGCAAGTTGTATGTTGATAATTTGATTAAGTTCTATGTAAATAGGTGTACTTAATAGGAAGCCCTCTTGTTTATCAACATTAGAAAGACGGGAATTTTTTCTTACTAAAAAGACTGAACGCCGTCATTTTGACGGGTTGGAAATAAAATCAAGAACATAAAATATTTAATGTTTTTTTAAATGGTTAAATACTTTAAATTTTGAATTATTTCATGCCAATATATAATGAGTTAGCATACATTTAGTTATATTTTTATGCAGTTATGCAGAGCCGACAACCTTGTATGGTTTATACGTAAAAATATATGCATGGTTTGTGCAGTCCTTATTTTTCAACACCAATATTTCCGAAGAGCCAATATTTATGTTATTTGTAAAAAAGGGAAGAGACGAAAAGTAACTAACATTTTGCCGGTATTATTTTAAAGATTTCTTCCTGTTTTCTATATTGCCGTCAAATCGACGGCTTTCAGTCTTAGTAGATAAACGACACATTTTCTCCTCGTCTTTGCTCTCGAATATAATTTTGTAAAAGTGTGTGAATATTTCGCGTAAAATTAGAAAAAGTCATAAAATTTCAGATGCCTGAGGACATAAACACAGACACAGAACTCGATAGTATGTCCGAAACCGTAAAAATGATGGCAGTCGTCTTTCTAGTGTTAATATTTCATGGCAAATAGGGCCATTTCTGAACTATCCGTGTTTTTCGGTTTTCCGTACCTACCCGTTCAGTGATTAGCAAGGATGATCAAGAGTTGATGTCTGCTACTCCTTAAAGCCGTCTGCACACGGGGCAACTCAAAAGAAACTGATAACTGACTCAAATCACAAACCAGTCCGTGATGAGTCGCAACCTATGTAATTGAATGGAGCCACGCACTGGTTTGTGATTTGAGTCAGTTATCAGTTCTTTTGAGTTGCTCCGTGTGCAGACGGCCTTAGTCTGTCATCGACTGCAGATCGCGAATTAGATACAGATACCGTAAAATCTGGAGTATAATACGCACTTTTTTTTTCACATTTAAGTCTGCAAAAATGAGGGCGTGTTATATACTCGTGTACAAAAAACGTATTTTTAAACATTGAATAGACGACACACAATAGATGAGCTGTATTCTAGTGAAAGTGATTAAGACTGATAATATGACAGTATTGTTTGTTTTCAATTAAATTTTTTTTTGGCTACCGAATTTGACGTTTTCGTTTATTTATCACAAATTTTATTTATAATAAAAAAGTATTTGTGCAATTTTTAAATAAAATATTGAAACATTATGAGTGCGTATTATCGTCGAATTTTAAATTTTTCCGAAAATTTCGCGATAAATCAAGCATGCGTATTATATACGTGTGCGTATTATAGTCAAGACTTTACGGTGGTTGAAACTTGATAAGTCAATAGATACCACAACCAATTTGGGCACATTAATTTGGCCAATGTGAGAATAAACATGGCATTATTTGAAAGAATTTAAATTTGAGTTGTAAATTTTAGTTTAAGTTGTAAATTTCGAAGGTACCATAATCATAACCTCGTTATTCACGTTAAAGGCAAGATTTAATACATTTTAACTATAAGTTTTTGTTGCTAATGCGGATGCACTTATCTGGAGACACTCGCGCAAAATATGTACCAGATTCGTTGGTTTCTTTCAATGGGGGAGAACCGTATATGTGAGCCAACACCACCCCCTGTTATCACTAAAATTTGGAAAGAGCAACTCCCAGGGTGACACCTTGAGCGCTCGTATCTTAACCTTCTCTCTGATCACATGGAAGGACTTCGGTACACAGATTCAACGTACCCATATCCGGCCAAGACACAAACATTTTAACTATACAATACAGCATTTGTAGGCGATCAGCCTACTTCATATCTATATATATAAAACAGTTCCGTGACTGACTGACTGACTGACAGATAACGCACAGACCAAACCACTGGACCTAAAGGGCTGAAATTTTGTATGGCGATTCTTCGTATAGTGTAGGGGGGCACTAAGAAAGATTTTTGAAAAATTCTTCTTAGTTTTTAAAATTAAATTTTTAAGCTGTTTTTGTAACTTTTTAAAAGTTTGCATTTAAAAAAATAATCTGAGGGTTATAAAATTTATATCACGAGAAAGATCATAAAAATTCTGTTAAAATGAAATCTTTTTCGGATATTTGCCTTCATTTTCTGATTTTTGGTGAATTTTTAAAGATTAATTTTTCGAATTTAATTTATTAAATGCCGATCACGTGGTTTCTGTTCTTTTTGTGATACTTTAAATTCATTTTGCGTCACGTGCATAACAACGAAATAAATTGACAAAAAATATTAAAATACAGTAAAAGAAAATTTAACTACAAGACTAATTGAGATGGAATTTTTTTTAAGAATTTAATTAAAGTTAGTAAGTTTTATGGATATTAAACATACAAATTAATTGCATACATTGACCATTGTATTTAATTTGAATATTTTCTTTTACGTTATTTTGTCTAAAAAATATCCATTAAGATTTTGTCCTAAATATATTTTGTTCTTTTTGGCATTAATTGCATACATTGACCGTTGTAATTATTATAAATATATATATTTTTTGGCGTTAATTGCATATACTGACCGTTGTATTTAATTTGAATGTACTCTGTAGCGAAGCACAGGAATTCAGCTAGTATTAAATATGCAATCTGTTGTTGTTGATGTTGCCTATGCCCCTTGGCCGGAATGTATATAAGACCAAGTCCATATGGACTTGCTGGCTGAGGGGTGCGGCTCCAGTTTATAATGGCACCCCAAGGGTCAAAGTTCGACTTGACCGGGGTTCAGGTCTCAGGGTCTCAGGTTTCACCTCAATTTTGATCGAGCATCCCCTAGTGGTGACATCTGGGGGGGGGGGGGTCGTACCTTCCCCACCCACTGATCTCAAAGAAGGACTTTTAGGTCTACGGATTTAACAAGGCCATATCCGGCCTAGACACGAATGTATTTAATGACGCGTGCCGAGATTCGACCCGAGCACCCTCAGTACCGAAAACCAACACGCTACCACCCAAATATGCCATCGAAACGTAATGAAGTAACCTACCCATTTGTAAAAATCTAAAACACGATCCTAAACCTTAACAGCATCGAGTTCTCGTTTTCCTAGAGGGATCAATAATCACAAAATACTCCTCAATCAAAGGGGATTTACGTATGCTCTGTAAGGTAAGTTGGTGTAACTGGGCCATCCCCTCCCAGATTTTTCCTTTACATATTAGTTGGGAATTCCACCGTGTGTGTTATTTCCCCCCCCCCCCCCCCGATGTTCGTAACAATCTATCTTACAACATTGGTAATTGCTTTGAAAAATTATTTTTAAATGGGGGTAATTTTTTTTCTTTTTCTAGATATACAAGCATTGGACCCAGTTATCCAGTGACAGATTCTGTTGTTTCTTATGAGAAATAGACCTGGTTGGTGCACTTACCCTATTTATCAGGGTAACTGGGCCCACCTGTATTTAAAAATATATACAATATTTATATATAATATGTATATAATAAAAATCAATATCATTGCTTAAACAGACTCCCTAAGACTTTACTAAAATGCATGTAATACACAGAATTTTGAAAATTATTCATGTTAGCATAATTTTAATGTGTTAAAAGTATAGTATATAAAAAAGTTTAAAATCTATGGCCCAGTTACCACAACTAATCTTATAAAAATATTAAAAACGAGACATTTCTTTTAAGGGGACAAAGGACATCCAACCTCGTATTTTAAAATTTTTCAAAATTTCACTCTCGTATTCAAAAAGTGTATAATTAATATTATTTTCTACTATATTGAAGATGCTGAGAATTCAAAAATAAGTATTTTGTAGAAGAATAAGACCTCTTTTTCAAAAAATTCTTCAAAAATGATAGCATTTTTCAAAATGTTCCATGCGCATTACTTTTGTTCTGATTTCTTCCAAATTTCTCAGGATTGTTAATTTAAGTATTTTCTACAAACCTGGGCATTATTCTTTGAAACCAAAAGTATTTTAAATATTTGTAGACCATGAAATAAAGCAAAAACATAAAAACACAGCATTCAGATTAACAAAATAATTATTTATGGATTTTGATTCATACAAAACAAAATCATTGCACAGCTATGTTTATATATGTACGGTAAACTTATATTAAAAAATTTAAGGTTTTTAAAGGATTTGGAATGCACATGGAGTATTTTGAAAAAGGCTAGAATTTTTGAAATTTTTTTTGAAAAACAGACATTATTCTGCCAAAAAATCCTTATTTTAAATTCTAAGGGTCTTCAATTGTAGTAAAAAAGAATACACATTATTATCCTATTGTTTATAGTGTCAAAAATGTAAAATTAAAAAATTCCCGGTTGAAGCTCTCTTGTTCCCTTAACGGATGTTAGTAATATTGGGTGTAAGGCAAGGAAAGAAAAACTGTGTATACATTGGCTGAAGGTTAATTTTCCAATGCAAAAGCTTATGGTTAAAGGAGAACGGGGGAAAAGGAATTCCCTCTTATTTTGCATACTTGTCCCCTTTTTCCGCTGTCGTGTGACAACATCACCTTTTCCGTTCGTAAAAGGATTCTGAATTTTGTTAGAGCCATTGCAACGGAAAATGTTTTGGCATTAGATGGAAATTCTTTGCATTTCGGCATTAATTCACAGCGTAATTCATTAAATATTTGCTCTAAGAAAGAGACAAAATGCTTGAAATACAGCTTACAGAATGTGTACTGAAATGCCTGGTTATATCCTTTATACCAGGGGTTCTCAACCTTTCAGGCTCTGTGCCCCCCTTTGAACACTGATGTGAGGTCACCCTCCCCCCCCCCCCACCACCACCATATGTGGTAAATACAAGTAGTACAATCGGAATTTGTAACTGAAGGTGGTTATTAAATAAAAATATAGAATAGATAATTTCATACGCAAAATTTAATATTACTATACATATCTTAATTTGGAACATATTATTATTAGAACATATGAAATCAAAATATTAAATACAGATCAAATATATTTGAGGTAATCTAGGATCTAGGTGAGGTTTGCATGTAATATCAGTCACTTTCACAACATGAGAGGGCTGGCACTGTTTGTCCTTCACAAGTTTTTGAATATTAGGTTGTAACTGTGACAAAGCACACCTCAGGTCACTTTCAACGTCCAGACGTACGACAATTATCGTGTTTTTACAATTACGACAATTATCGTGTTCGTGTTCGTATGTCGATAATACGTTACGGTTACATTGTGACCGCAAAATTGAGTACAGTAAATTACAGTTAGTTTTACCTTTTATTTTACTTTTTTTAAAAACTCACGCCTCCCTCGAAATTCTTCTACGCCCCCCAGGTTGAGAACCCCTGCTTTATACGACATAAATTAAGAAAATTAGACAAAGTTTGAAAAAAAAAACCGCACGGAATGTGATGGTTTATCATTCCAAAAATGACGGTAAGTTATCATTTGTCTTTTTTAAGAAAATAAAATATTAAAGAGAAGCAAGGACATTTTAGTTTTCTCCACAGGAATAAAAGTAAAAGATGAAGAATGGATTATGACATAACCTGTCAGGTGATTTGTTAAGAGACAAATAGTTGGGTAAAGAGTTTCACGAAAATATGTTTTCGAGGAAAATAAATGATGGGCTAAGGAAACTTACTACTTTAAGAAGTGAACATGATTTTGTTTTTCATTTATGATATACCTTAGTTTAATATTCTAAATTGAATTAATTTTATAATTTTTAAAGGAAAATTGGCACAAGTTAGCGCAATAAAGAAAAAGTTACAGAACTCCTTTTATTATAAAAATGTATTTTGAATTAACTAGTTACGGCTCTACATAAAAGTGAAACGATTAGCAGCACGGAGAAAAAAAATTCTTTTCGATCTTACTGTCACTCTACTCATTGTAAAATAAAAGCTTTTATACATAGTTAAAATAGATTTCCTTGACATGTTATATATAATAATATTAATATTTTAATATAACTTTTTTACATAACTGTTTTAATTCCTATTTAGATAAACGTTGGATAAATTCCAAAATTCTTGTTCTTTTTTATGATCAATGGAGCCTCTTGGGTTGCTTCCTCTAAACAATTAAATTCCTGAAGGGGAGTTTCTAAACAATTTTTGGCAATCAAAAAATCCTAAAAATTTTTGTGCCATTGTTTTCAGAGTGTAATGTCCGTTTCTCTGTCTATTTATTAGTGTTTCTAATATTTAGAATGTCGGTGACAAGCAATCCAAAATTTTTTTAATTGTTCGATAGATGACCCGGTTTGTACGGTTGGAGCAAAATAAATAAGTTTTAACTTTGTAGAATTAAAAAGGAATTAAAAGGTGTATTTAAAAAAGGAAATGCAAAAAAAAGTAATTTTGAGTTCTTTTCACTCGATTTTCGTTAAATCCTTTCAATTCTTAATTTATCCAAGCATTTTCTCAGATGTAAACGGTAGAAAATAATTTATGTGTGTACATGGTAATTATGGTTGGTGAATCAGACTAAAGGGTTAGAAAAAGGGAGTCCCTCCTCCATTTGAAAGCACACAAATTTCTCGCCTATTTTTACCATGTCTTTACTAACTTACTTTCTTGTTTGTGTGTATGTGTGTGTGTTTGTCAAGTACAAATCTTGCAATCAATTTTTAACTAACTTCCCGAGTATCTAGACATTTGAAACTTTTAGAATAGCTCAGAACACGATTACAAAGCGTTTTTTTAATACTTTTAGCCAGCTTTAAGTAGAATTAAATTAATTTTCAGTTATTTTCAGTTAATTTTGTTTTGTAGACAGGTGCAGCCATCTATTGGCCGGAACGGGAACGAAAAGTTAAATACAAGTTAACTTCCAATTAACTTCATTTTCTTTCAAGTTGATGGGATAATTCATCAAAACAATTTTAAATAAGTATTTATTAATACATAGAATTGTCAAGTTTATATGATTCAACAGAAAATTAAAAAACATGGTATATGAAAAGTTCTTTTTATCTTGTAATTATTCAATTGTATATCTCATTTCCGCCTTGTATCAAACGTTCACACTACTCTTAAGTTGGTGGTAAGACTGCATTACCAGTATACTTGTTTTGAATTTGTTTATTTTCCCCAAATCATCAAAATGGAAATATCTGTGTGATGTTTGAGTTTCAGCCCACCGATTCACCCCACCAAGAGGTGGCGCTTTTTTGCGAATTAGTGCGGGAGGAAGTACAGTAAAACCTGGTTTATCCGGGTCTCCGGATAATCCGGATCACATTTGTAGACTTTTTTTTTATTATTTAATGTACACATTAGATAATAATTTTTAACTATGATAGCAAGAACAAGTACGCCAAATATTCTCTTTTTAGTTTGATTCAATGTACATTTCCTGCATAGATTGTACAGTAAATTGTGGTAATAAAATGCTTTTTGTTGAGTTTAAGAAAACTTTATTAGAGTGTGACAGGGCATTGACGTGGACTGACGTGGCATGACCGTGCTTCATTTAAACACCACACGTGTTTGAAACAGAAGACGTGGACCAATTCTTTCTTAAGAAATGATGTGAAAAGTTACTTTCATATTTTTTAATGTCTTGTAAACAATACTATATAATTTTGTTACAAAACACAGTTTTTTAACGTAATAAACGGTAAGTCTGCTTAGTTAAGGATTTTCCTTTGCTAATTACCCATATTTCATGGATTATCCAGATTTTTAATTTTTCGGATTGCCTATAGTCCCAGTTAGTCCGGATAAACGAGGTTTTACTGTAATGTAAATGTAAAAATGCGTCAGAAGTGACTAGAACTTCGTGGAGATTGCCGAGTAGGGTATCTCAGTCCTTTGTGCCTTATTCTGTTTTCTTTAGTTTTTAATAAATGTTAGTGTTATTCAACTTGAAGTCTTTAATACAAAAGAACCAAACGCCACTATTTGATTAAATCTGCTTCATTTGTTTTAATTCATTAATACAGAAAAAATAATCTAAAGTTATATTTTCTCTTTGTTTTCTTTTTTGGTGTTAATGAAATAAGTTTCCTATTTCCTTAAGAGAAAACATTTCGAATACTACTATAAAAGCGATTGCATTAGAGTTCATTTTGAGATGGATGGGTCCTAACATCTTTCGCAACATAATTTATAAAAATGGCCATCTAATGAAATTTCGTTTTTGTAGGATGTAATATCTTTGAACCCTTTTTTACGAATTGGTGACCAAAGAGGCCTTGATATATGAAAAGCTCTTCATATTACTTTCGTAAGTTAAGGAAGTCAGCCGCAAGGAAAGAAATATATATATATATAAAGTTTTGATGGTTTATCATTCTTAAGTGATTGTACGTTCTCATTCCTTTTTTTAAAGATAATAAAAATTTAAAGAGAAGCAAGAAAAATTTTGTTTTGTACGGAAGACAAAGCAAAATGTGAAGAAATTGTGAGACGTAATCTGTTAGGTGATTTGGTAACAGGTAGGTAGTGGGGTGAAAGTGCTTGCACGAAACAGTATTTTTAGAGTGACGCTTTATCTTATACCAACTGAATACCCATGCTTCGCTACGGAGTACATTTTAGGATAATTACAATGAAAAAATAATGAAATTGCTTTTCAGAGGATTTCCTTATAAACAATATTTTTTGTTTTTTCATTGGGCGGAACTTCATTGGGCGGCCTGGATTACCAGGCTCGTCCGCGAACTTACGCGTGAGCAAGCTTAGTAAAGATGACCGTGAGAGAAACAATTTCTCTCTTAAATCTACGCCAGCGAGTTTTAAAGTTTGGCCCTGAGACTTAGTTATCGTCATGGCGAAGCATACTTTGAAGGGAAATTGCAGTCTCTTAAAGTCAAAGGGGAGGTCATTGGGTATTGGAGGAATGTGTGGGACGAACACTTTTTCTCCTTGAGCACACGCTGTTAAAATAATGGCTTCGATTAAATTTTCATACAGGGCTTTGAATTGTAGTCTATTGCCATTACACAATATCGGTAGTTTTAAATTCCGAAGGAGCATTAAGGGTGTGCCCTTCCGCAAAGAGGGCGTATGGTATGGATGACCCGGTGGTTTAAAGGAATTTAAAAACTCTACCGGATAGTTAACGGCATCATCTGAATTACTGACAGTGTCTATGGACTGTCAAAATTTCAGCCCTTTAGGTCCAGCGGTTTTGTCTGTGCGAGGTCTGTCAGTCAGTCATGGAACAATTTTTCATATAAATTTATTTTAATATCCATAAAACATACTAATTTGAATTAAATTCTTAAGAAACTTCTATTTCAATTGGTCTAGTTGTTAAATTTTACCGCATTTTAATATTTTTTTGTCAATGTATTTCGTTGTTATGCACGTGACGCAAAATGAATTTAAAGTATCACAAAAAGAAAAGAAATCTCATGATCAGCATTTAATAAATTAAAGTCTAGAAATTAATCTTTAAAAATTCACCAAAAATCAGGAAATGGAGGTAAAGATTCGACAAAAATTTCGTTTTAAAGCAATTTTTATGATCTTTCTTGTGATATAAATTTTATAATCATCAGATTATTGTTTTCAATGCAAACTTAAAAAAGTTACAAAAACAGTTTAAAAATTTTATTTTAAGAAATCTAAGAAGAATTTTTCAAAAATCTTTCTTCGTGCACCCCTACACTATAAGAAGAATCGCCATCCAAAATTTCAGCCCTTTTGGTCCAGTGGTTTGGTCTGTGCGTCATCTGTCAGTCAGTCACGGAATTGTTTTATATATATATATATATAGATTAGATATTTATTGTGACATTTAACCCAGCTCAAAATTGTCTTCTGTAGAATTTTCAGTACTTCTATAGAATTTTCTGGTATAAGTTTTCACACTTGCTTAATAACTTTTCAGTATCACTATGTTTTATACGCGTTTGTACATTAATTAATTTTGTGAATAAAGTTGTCTATTTTAACTCCACAGAATCTATATAAATTTTGATAGGTAACACCAGTTCAACCTTTTGTCGCGTATCGAAATGTCAGATAAACTCAATTAAATTTTTGAAGAATTATGATAAATGTTTTTGAAGCAGAGAAAAAAAAATCTTAGGCAGGTTTGATAGGAACAGTTTTGGCATTTTGATTAATCACTAACTTCCCAGTTTAATTAATTGGATATACAACTGAAGCGTAATGCGTGTATGCAGGAAACTAATAACTATACGATGCTCTTATTTCTTTCCTTTTTCATCCTCATGGAATGTGCGGTACTTTTTATACAGTGTAAAATAGTGATCTTCGTAACTTCTGCGCTATTGCACATACGAGGAAACGACGGACTTAATGAAGTTATGGTGTCTTACATAAACGTTCGTAACACGTAGACGTCCCAGCTCTATAGAATCGTATATAATTTTATCAAAGTATATCCATGCTTACTTGAATATAAATGAAAGGTATAAATTATAAATGTTAACAGAATAAGGAAAGAAGTTATCTTATCATGTTACCTATTTTAACTCCACAGAATCGGTAAAAATTTTGACAGGTAAAACCAGTTCACCCTTTTGTCGCGTATCGAAATGTCAGATATTATGTCTGACATTTCGATACGCGACAGACAATACGTATCGATTTCTGTCGATACGTATTTATGTATCAGTTACATAACGATATATACGCTGCTTCAATAATACAATAGGTATGAAAGTCACCGGGATTGAAAATATAATCATAAAATAGTTTTTACCGGTGCATATCCTTTCAGTATTATAACCATAAAGTGTTTTCACCGTAAGCAGAAACTCTGGTTTTGAGACATCCTCCTCTTGAAATGTCCGTAGATGTAAACATGCTCTGATTACGATCTTATTCAGTCAAGTACCAACCAAAATATTTTGGGTGAGCTCAATCTTGTTCCCTTATTCTAACCCATTCTTCTGCATTTTTGAAGAGGCGTAATGAGGAGGAGAGGAAATTAAATTTTTCCATCAAGGACAGGCCAGATGTTTTTTATTTTTATCCCAGGTATACTGGATAAGGCTTCTATAACTCCTATGGTTATAATAGAAGTTACCTCCATAACTATGGAGGCAAGGCATCTAAATGTAGCAAGTTTATAAGTAAGTATCAACAATTGCTGTGCATTAAAAAGGTTCCAATGCCTTGTAAGATACGGGACATTGTACATCTAGCTCCAGTGTCTACACAGACCATTAACTCAGCTCCTAAACTCCCCAGCGCATCTCCTCATGAGTCTGTATTATGGAGAAACGTTTGAATTTTTCTCTCACAGGGTTGGTGAAGAATTCACTAATGTGAATTCTTCACCAACGCTAACCTAAACTCACTAATGTGAATTCTTCACTAAAGTGTCTTTAAAAGGCTTGAAAATAATTTCATAATTTCAAAGGCCTTTGCAAGGTGTTTTAAAAGCGTACAGATATTTTTATTTTCTTAATTCCAAAGATATTAAGTTCCTAATACCTGACTTCAATTTATATATTTTATGTTTATTAAAAAATAGATTATTCGTCAAATTGAATTTTTTGATGTTTGCTTTATGACAAAAGATGGAGAATGATTTTAATAGCCATCGTTATACGGGGTCATTTTTAAATTTTTCACGTAGTAACTCTGGGGTTTAGAATTCTCCTCGGATAATTTTCTAAAAATCTGTATATGGAACATCTGTATATGGAAAATATGAAACAAAATCTATTATGGAACAAAATATATATATGGAAAATAATCTTACATTAATGAAGGTCAGTTTTTTCCTTAATTAATGTAAGATTATTTTATTTTGCTAAAATGAGGAAAAAGAAACAAAAGAGCACATTACGAAAACCGAAATGGTTTATCATGGCAGGAGTGATAGAAACATATCCTTCCTCTTTTCAACTAAAAGAATCAAGGAGAAGGAAAAATTTTATACAGGAACACACAGAATGAGAAAGATGGATGTGGCATAACCCGTGTCAGGAGATTTGTCACGGGGAAGATAGTTGGGTAACAATTTTGCAAGGTTGCATTTTTGGAGAATTATATTATGAGGTAAGAATAGAGTAGAGTGTTAAAGGTGAAAAACATACTTTAAACTCTCAGACAATATGATCTAACTCAAAGTTTTGACATAAAAGACTATTTGTTATCAACGGTATTTTGGTTAATTTAGCTAGTAACTATTGATTTGACATTTTTAACTATATCATTTCTTAACCTTAGAATTGTTTCTATTTTTACTCACAGTAGGATGTACGAAGGATAATATATTCCTATATACATGCATATTAGTAAATTTACTGTGATGAGCTTATGAAGTTATCCTTTGGTAATTTTTTACTATTATTTTACGAAATACTAAGTCTTTGTACTATAAGGACTTTCCTTAATAACAAGACTGCCAGCCTTTGTGTATTTACATGCTTTAATTGCATTCTCGATTAAATACACGCTACATACATTTGTACAAAATAAAAATATTAAAATCGTGGGTTCACGAATTCCCCGAGGAAGGTTAGACGGTCGGCAACATCTCAGCTTCGGTTAACTGTCTTCATCTCTTCCTCACTGAATCTCTGACTAACTCCAATGGAGTTCGGAGACTATATATATATATATATATATACCTCTCGTGGAGCATTCGGGGAAGGTCTGGGTAATGCCTTCTTTCTGCTGCTCCCCTTTGTGTTTAGCCCGCTGTCCGCACGTCATCGTTAAGACGTCCGGCCAATTATGTTGACAGGCGACAGAGTGGCTGCACTCGACAATGGTAGCTTGAATCCATTATGTGCGCTGGGTGACCTCTCTTGGAATTTTCACATGCGAAGATGATCAAGAGTCATTAACACGCCTGGCTTTTGATGTTGACTAGAGACACGCGGTCTGCTCTCCATTATATGCACAAGTTGCGCTCCGGGTAGTCCTTTTCTAGGAATTTCCACGCGTGAAGACATTTGGGCGTCTAAAGTACCCTTTTTTACTCAGTTATCTGATGGTTGAGGAAACGTATAACAGTAACACTCAGCTCACAATATATCTACAACAAACATTGATAATAGCAATTAGTTTGGAGCTAGTTATAGTTTTACACCTGGCCGATGAGAATTAGGTGCGAATGTCTCTATGGACAATCCGCAAATGCAAACATTATTAAATTTTCTGATAGAAAAGCGGGAAGCCAGATGTTATCCAGATGAACATCGTGGGTGCGGTTCGCAGATGTGCAGATATGAAAGGGGTCCGTCTGTGAGAGGAACGGAGGAGGGAAATTTTATGTGAGTAAGCCCACGCAAGGGGACACACCCAAAATCGAAATAAGCAGATAAAGCAAAGTAGGGTGAAAAGGCAGGGAAAAAGAAGAATTCCAAGAAGATGGCATTATGGAGAGAAAACAAGAAATAGAGGAATGCGATCTATCCGTCTGAAGAAAGAAGGTCATACAATTTCAATCTCCTGTTCCTTTTAAAGGAAAACATCTTTCATGTCTTCGTATCAGCCTCTGGCTTCTATGAAGTTCTTTGGAAAAATTATATTGTTTCTCCTAACTTATATGTTGTTGTTGTTTCTCATGCCTCCTGGCCAGAAGTATTCCAGACCAGGTCCATATAGACTAGCGGGATGAGGGGTGCGGCTCCGGTTAACTTATATGTTGTTGTTGTTTCTAATGCCTCCTGGCCAGAAGTATTCCAGACCAGGTCCATATAGACTAGCGGGATGAGGGGTGGGGCTCCGGTTAACTTATATGTTGTTGTTTCTAATGCCTCCTGGCCAGAAGTATTCCAGACCAGGTCCATATAGACTAGGGGGTGAGGGGTGGGGCTCCGGTTAACTTATATGTTGTTGTTTCTAATGCCTCCTGGCCAGAAGTATTTCAGACCAGGTCCATATATACTAGCGGGATGAGGGGTGGGGCTCCGGTTAACTTATATGTTGTTTTTTCTAATGCCTCCTGGCCAGGAGTATTCCAGACCAGGTCCATATATACTAGCGGGATGAGGGGTGGGGCTCCGGTTAACTTATATGTTGTTGTTTCTAATGCCTCCTGGCCAGAAGTATTCCAGACCAGGTCCATATATACTAGCGGGATGAGGGGTGCGGCTCCAGTTTATAATGGCACCTCATGGATCGGAGTCCGATTGAGACAGGTGCCACCTCAGTTTTTATCGAGCACTCCCAAGGATGACATCTGGGGCATCATAACCTATACCACCCTCTCTGACATCATAGAGGGACTTTCCGGTCTATGGAATTAACGTGCCCATATCCGACCTAGATACAGAGGTATTTAATAGCTCTTGTCGGGATTCGATCCTAGAACCCTGAGCATCGAAAGCTGACACGCTACCAATAGGATATCTCGGGACCTAACTTATATCAAGGACTTTAATCATCTTCGTATTTAGGAAGTATCTATTGAGAGAATCCCACCTAATGATTACCGACTTCATGCAGAACTATATTAATTATCTCGTAACCGGCTGCCGTTCTCAGCTTTTATTGTGGATTGAGTTCCTATTATTTGAATTTATCCTTCTGAGGAGAATTTTCTATTGTGTAAACTGCGATGCATGCTTTCAGTATATTACACTTTATTTCTAACATTAAGGCGACAATGGACCATGAAAAACTTTTTATTTATTTATTAACCAATTGCTATGAAATTTTGTATACTTATACAGTGTTGTTTAGAGATGGAAATTCTAAATTAAAAAAAATCAGAATGTAATTAATTACGATATTAATTAAAATCAGTTTGTTAATTACTCTATTTAAAAATGCTCCATGCGCATTAATTTTTGTCTCAGATATCTAATTTTCTCTCTTAAGCTAGCTTTATATAGTTATAATAAAAGTTAGTAGCAATATTTGATTTACAGTCATATTTATAAAAACTAGAAAAGAAATCGATGAAAATAGGTCATTTTATGCAAAATATTAACAAAAAAAATTTTTTTATTGTAAAAATTTTAAGTTGTTTTAAAATAGTATAATGAATTGATTACTAAGTTTCATTCTAACATATATAAATAATCATTTTATGAAATTTTATGAAAATTCAAGAAAAATTATGACGCATGGAACATTTTGAACTTACCGAAACGACATGAAAACTTGTTTTGAGAAAATGGCATTTAAAGTTTTAATTTGACTAGCATTTCCATTGTTTACGTTTGAAAAAAATATTTATAACTCGGTTAATAATGATCGGATCAAAATACTTTTTTATTAATTTAAAGCTGATGAGTTGCAGAATCATTTTCTGAAAGAAAAAAAATCGTTTTGGGGACATAGTTTTGTCAATCTGAAGGTCAATTGTCGCCTTAAAAAACTTCATGTTTCTTCATCTAGTATTCATAACTCTTTTTTATATTTAAGGTATTCATGGTACCATTGCTAATTTTTGACAGATTCCTTTTGTTTTTTGTTACTTCTAATACCATAAACAAAAGAGGGAATTTCTCCTTCCCCCCCATCATTATTCGATGTGTATTTCTGTTTTTGAATTGCTATATGCATAAAATTAAAGCATTGGGAAAACAAGTAGACGCAAATAGATGAAATAAGATGCCCAATATCAGTTTGTGGCTTAAAACTTCAGTGGGGTATGCCGTTGAAGTCTTGCTACAGTGGCATAACTCTTAGGGTTATAAAATGGCTACTATTTAGATATAACCGTTACTCATTGGAATAGGATGTGTGCGTCTTTTGCATTTCTGTCTTTTCATTTGTGTTCTTTTAGGATTGTATGTGTACTTGCATTTATGGTGCGCTGAGTCCTAAGTGCAGGATGTCTGTTTATTTTCATTTGATTTGACTATCTGTTACCAATGGGGATCTCGGGGCCTTGGAATGTCTTTTGGTTAGACCTGCATCCTATTCAGAAAGTTGCCCCTTGAGGTAACTGATTTGGTTGGGCCTCCTGATGAAGAGACAAATCGGTTGCCTCGTTGTATTGTTTCAGTTCCTTTACTGCTACAGAATCTGGCATTATGGTGCGTTGAGCCCTAAATTTGTGATTTCAGTTTATTTTTGTCTGAATTCTTCCTGCTAATAATTATCTTGCTTTGTTGAATTTACTTTTAGTTATATAGATTATGGCATTCATTTATTATAAACGAAAGTTCCTTGTAATTTGTATGAATTATTACATTAAAGCAGCAGCGCATAGCCCGATTAAAATTGTAAGGTATACATAAGATTCGATTCACAAGAATCGAACTTTTGAGTGAGTGAATTAAAGAAGCTGCTTGAGATATGCTAATTTCGGCATACGCGCTTGGCATAAATACCAAGCAGCTTGATTAATTCATTCACTCAAAAGTTCGATTCTTGTGAATCGAATCTTATGTATACCTTACATAATGAAACCGGGGATTACACGTCAGCATGGAAATGCGTACTTTCATACGAAGATGAAGTGGGAAAGAACCTGTTCTCTTAGCCAGATATTGGAAGAAGTAACCAGGAGCTAAGGATGGCGTTTTATGCATTTTTATTCATACTCAAATTATAATTTATCAATTAAATGTATACTAGAGGGAGTTATAGCATTTCTTTTTAAGTAGAAAGTCAATTGTGCTAATGACGTCGTACAAGAATACAATAACTGCAGGTCATTTTTTTGTGCTCGTCATGCCCGAAAACCAGTCCAAAGAGTCAGTTTGTGAATCGAAATGAATCGAATGACAACAGTGAGAACCACTGGTAAAAGGGGGCAAATCTCGATTGAAAACCGAATTAAATAATTTTCTGATTGCTCAAGAGGTATTTAGAAAACTTTAAAGCAAGTTCAACATTTAGAGCAGAAAGTGACATTTACAGGTGAAAGTCAACATTTAGAGTAGAAAGTGAGTTTTTCAATTTTTCCATAAAGGATTCTAAAGATTCTTTTGTGAAATAGTCGTAGAGTGGCTAAAGTGAATTACAACGACTCTTTGTGTTAAGTAAATAAAAAATATTTAGAAGACTACAACGAAGCATAAATTATTCACCATTTTTCATCCTAGGAAACTGAAAACTTAATAAAGAAGGACGTAAGCTATATATAACAAAGGGTAAATTTGAAGAATTACATGACCCAACCTGTCAGGTGATTTGTAAAGACAGAGTAAAATAGTTTGCTGAAAATGTAATTTCGTTACATAAATGACGAGGAAAGTAGAAGCTTGCCATTTAGAATAACTGCTTTTCTTTTTCTTACAATAGTTTCATCAATTTTATATTCTGACTAAAAATGTCAGTTTAAAAGGCAATCAATACTATTTTTTAGAAATAAGAAAATATAAATTTACAAAATATATATAAAATGGTTGCCAAGTGAATATGAGATGGACAGTCTTCAGGTAAATTTTCTTAAAATTTATTTGTTTTATTAAATTTTGAGAATTTATTGAAAAGTTCATTTTATAGTCTAATACTAGCAAACATATACACCGTCTGCAGTTTTGAATCAATCCATTGATATTTTACTGAATGGATGTTGAATATGTATTTTTAACGTAGGATTACGTTCCTCCATAACGGTCCTCCGGAAAGGAAAACTTCAGGGCTAAAACCGTCCGTTTGTACCTCGCGAGTTACAATTTTGGCAGCGCGCTAAACCCAGTCTGTATCGCTTGGACAAGCATTAAACAGTTAACAGAAAAGTACCAAAATGAGTCAAAATTTTGACATACATATGTTAATATATATACATACGTACACACACACACACACACACACATATATATATATATATATATATATATATATATATATATAAAAGAGTTCGTCTGTTTGTTTGTCCGGTATAGAATCATAGACTGTTTCACCCACCGGGAAAAAATTCGGCACAGTTAATGTTTAGGATACGAGAAACTTAAATAAAAGAAAAAAGAAATTTGGGGCTCATTTAGTTTTTTAAAATTAATTTTTTAACGATTTTTGTGCCTCTAAGAGGTGCGCGACGACCTGTGGAGCCACTTCACCACAACCAGCTGCGTTCAGAGAGATGGTTTGGGGGGTGACCGGAGGGGGTCAAATTCCATTGCGCGGGAGGAAGAGGGTTGGGAATGACCTTTGATCCTGGTATCCCCAAATAAACACAACTGGCCAGATGAACATGAGGAGCGGGGGTGCAGCCCAGTATTTTTTTGATGGAATGCATGAAAAATTTTATATATCTACCCGGGCAACGCCGGGCAATAATGCTAGTATATACATACATATATATATATATATATATATATAGATAGATAGATAGATACATACGTATATACATAACACATACATTCATATATACATACAAAAGAGGTAAGCAACGATAAGTAATCCTACCTTAATAATCCGTGGTAGTTTCGTTAGAAGAAATATTTTTAGAGTATATGAGGAAAGAGAAAAATGTGATATATTTGAGTTGATTATTTACTTGCACCCACACCCACCCACCCACACATACATACATACATACACACACACACACACACACACACACACACATATATATATATATATATATATATATATATATATATATATATATATATATATATATATATATATACTCGTATGTATAATATAAATTCAAATATTGTATATAAGGGGGCTCACAACCTTTGAAACTTCATAAAATCGATTTTTGGTTTTTTCTATATTCTGATTTTTGGGACATTTCTGAACAATATGCAAAAACCGCATAAGAAATTTCCATTATTTCTCGAGTTATGAGAGTTTATGTAAAGCTCACTCTGTTGCCATAGCCATGTTATTCCAACTTTAACTTCAGTTGTCTCAAATGTGTGATTTTTTTTGGATTGCGTGCACTGTTACTCCCAAACTATGTGTGTTAGACACACAAAATTTTTATCAGATTTATATTATAAGCTTCTTTACACAGTAAAACCAGAAAAGTTAAAAAAAATTTTGGTAAAAAAATTTTTTACACTTGAAAATGTTTTAAAAAATTGCTAAATTTAAATTTTTTTAAAATTTTATGTAAATTTTTCAATTTAAACTATATTTTTTGTATATTTTTTGGTTTTACATTAAACTTGAGTGTATTATTAATTTAATTTGACCAGAAAATAGTTTCTGTATGCATATTTCTTAATTTTATGATGCGCGAAACATCCAATGATTTTTTTCCCTTTTTAGTAATGTGTACATTTAAAAATAAAATCTAAAAATTATTTATGGCTTTAGAAGTTCTATTTTTGTATAAAATATAACTGAAGACTTGTAATTTTGATATAAAACAAAAAAATTATATATATATTAAAATTATTGGAGTTTCAGTAGCTCTATTTTGATCATGTTTAGGGTCATTTCCCAGTAGTCAAAGGTTGTGAGCCCCCTTATTTCAGCTCAATCGGATTTTTAGTGTCATGGAGGTTTTTAAAGATCGGAAAGTTAATTACATGGAGTTAGGTTTGAAAGGTATTAAATTGACCGCAGTGCTTGCTCTGTTATCTATTATAAATATATTATGAAAAATTCCCACTGACTTCAATACTCCTAAAAATGAAGGTTTAGCATAGTTTAATTAAATAATATAATCAATACATGTTAATTAAAATTCAAGAATCGATGATAGCCAAATGGCCAAAGCCTTTCCTAGTCTTCGGAACCCAAGTCTGAAGGTTCAAATTCTGCGGTAGATATGGGTATTTGGGACCGTTCGTAAGCGGCATGAAACACAAAGTAATCATTATTAAATTAACGGTACTGGATTATTTTATCAAGAATAACGTAGATTCTACGGAGGGCATATCCTAAGCATAGACCCTGAAGTATATTGGAAATGCTTTTAATTAGTTCTATACAATCGCAAAACAACTAAAAGGGTATTGAAGCAACTTTCCCAGTTTTTTGTAAGAACATATCTGCTGGAAAATGTATAAAAACTTGTTATAATATGTAAAAGCTGCGGGAAGCTTCATATTTTACAATCTATCCATTTAACATTTATCAGAGGTAAAGAAATATGTCTTTGTAAATTCTTTCGGTTGACTATTCCATTCTGAAAAATTCGCTATCGTGTTTTTCTCTCAGCAGATAGACCCATTACGACAGTGCTATTTTAAAGAAAATAAGAGTTTTGAAGTAGACAAAATATTTCCCTTTCATCCTACTGATAGAAGAAACATTATTAGAAATAAAGGTCTTTCTTCTGAACTTAAAACTGCTGTGTACTAACCCTATTGAATTCGCCCACCTTAATGTTAACCCATGGAGAAAATTTGTTAAAGGATTGCCGACTTGAATTTAAAGATTTAAAAAAAAAATTGTACTCCGTAATAGAGAAAGAAATTTTACACCTTGGGTCAGTTTTCGTTTTTTAAAAAATGCACATAATATTTTAAAATTTAAACTATTTGGGTAAAAATAAATCTGGTATAGTGTGTTTTAAACGCAAATCAATTTCTTTGATGGACGAAATTTATAAAATGCATCCTGTTGCAGTGTACAGAAAAGTTCAGACAGTCTGAAAATACTACTTTTATTTGATTATCAGCACTTATGTATCTGTAAATAGTAGACTAATTTTCTCCATAGGTCAACTTTGAGGTGAGAGAATCCACTAGGGTTAGTACACAACTGTCTTAATGATGAATAACACTACGAAGGATAATTTAAATTCATTGTAGTTCCGATTGGCTACCGTTTACTTTATCCCCTTTGGAACAATTTCTTGCCAATTCTAGCACCCCTCGAATTTCCTTTTCTCTTTTAGGAGGATAAAAAAGTGGCATATTTTCATAGGGGATCCTCTAAATATTATTGCAACTCTAAATAACTGCTTAATGGTAGGTTATTAAAACATTAAATGTTCTTATAAACCATATTGATTTCATGATTTTCTCATTTAAAAAATCTGATGTTATTGGGCCTTAATTTTGGCGTTTTCAATTACAAACAAGTTCTAATTAATTATTTGTAAGTAAAATTCAATAAATATTTTGTATAGCAGATGTGAGATAATTCAATTTTACTGCAGTTTTATACAGTGCTATTATTTAGCGTATAAAAGCTGAACATCTATTCCAGAAAATGTTAAAAACAACAAGGAAAGAAATTTGAGACATCATTTATTTTGAAGTTGTAATGAAATAATTGAATTAAATTTGCGAATCATAAAAACTTATTTAGATAAAACTCTGAAAGCACTTCTTCAGTTCCCTTTTTCTTCAGAGTAGTAAAAAAGGCTTTTAACAGAGTTAATATAAATTCTCATTAATTGTGAAACTTGGTATCTGCTCTCTTTGAAAAAAAGGTAATTGATAATTACCAATCATGATAAGCAAACGAGCTATAAATTGAAAAAAATATTAACTGCAACATTATAGATTTTTGAGGTGTCGGTGAATTTCTTTCACTGATAAGATAAAGTGAGAGAAATTTAAAAATAAAGTTTGAGGTAACTTTTTATACTTCATTTACCAAGAGATATTTAAGTAAAAAGTTGTTGAAATTTAGCTTCGAAATAACATTAGAAAGTAAAAATTGTATGAGATTTTTTTTCCACTAGGGTTCCCAGTTAAAATGTGTCTTGAACTGAAAGTTTCAATATTTTTTCGTTAACGTCTCAAGTAACTTCTTATGTTTTTTGATATTTTTCAATATAAATATTTAATTTAGCACTCTCTCACAGAATTTTTTAAAAGTTAATGAAATAATGAAGCATGAGGAAGTGAGATTTTTATTTCCCGAGCAGTATTTTCTTTTTCACTCTAAAGTTTTCTTTTTTTATCAAGGTGCTTTTTCTTTGAAGCGTAAAGTTATTAAGAAATTTAATGCTATTTTTATGTATTGCATTTTGCTAAATAACTGATTTTCTCTTAATCGAACGAAGCAGTGACTCTCTCAAAAGGCATCAAAGGCTTTTCAAGCTCGTGATCATCCTATGAAAATTTTTATGAACTTTTTATAAATTATAAAAGAAAGGTATAAATATTGAGCATGTGTTTCTATGTATTTTTATACATAGACATACATGCACACGCATATAAATTACATTTATTAAATTGAAGTGACGTCACTTTGCAAAATATTGCTATTATTACTGTAGAATTTTATTTAATTTTGGAAGTGCAAGTAATGATATATTTTCTGTTAAACATATATTTTATCCAATGTATTGAATTGTAACTTACTCAAAATGGTATTATCATATGCATTATTTCTAGAAGGTGATTTTTGGTGACAATCCGTTTCAGAGATCGTCATCACATTTTAGACATCGTTGATCCCTTTAAGGGAGAAAAATCTGCCTTCATACTTAACCAAAATCGATAAATGAGGTAGAATTTCGTTAAAGATTACGTTCTCCGCTTCTGACGAATTGTTAATTTAGAATTGTCCATTGTATTGTTTGCTTGAAAATTGAAGTTAAAAATGAAACGTGGTCTTTTCTATAGTAAAGCGCTTTTCAGATATTTTTGTTTCTGTTGAGGAAACATTTAGTCAAAAAGTTACAGCTGATTATATTTTCGCTTCAAATATTATGTGTGCAAAGAGGTTTTGTAATGTAAATATCCCATTTCCCACGAGTTTGTGTCATACTTATAGAGATGACTAACTTCTACCCTAACTAGTAGGATATATGTATATCGAAGTTACCCTCTAATGAAGTAGAAACGACACTTAATAGATATACAACAAAATTTGTTCTTCGCTTGACACATATAACTTGCGGTTCAAAACAATGCTGCGTAGGTACTGGTACAAAATGTATAAACACTATGCAAGGAAATATAGTTCAAAAATACTCACAAATATCAATAAAGTCAAACCAGCTATGCTGCATGGTAATATACTCCTACGACCACAATAACCTCCTTATGCCGGATTGGCAAAAACTTACGTAAGTTTTGAAGCGATCTAACTAATAGCCACCAACGGCAACTCGCATAAACAGCTCCAAACAAACCAGACTCTTCTGCTATCTGGCTACACGGTATTTATAGTAACCGTCTATGCTGAATTTAGCATAACTTTGTAGTTTCTTTGGATTTATGCAAATATAATGATCGATTATTGTTAATCGATTATTAGGTAGACCTTACATACTTAATTTTTAATATTGCCTACAAATTTGTTTTGACTTGTATATATCCCATGTTCCCCTGTTTTGTGTTATGCTTCACATCAAAAATTGTGTATAAATGTGTTTTGTAATCGGTTTTGCGTTATCCTTACTCACCATTGTTATTTGACAAATAAACAATGACTACAAATGAACCTGTTCTTCTTTCATCGCACTACAAACCACCAACCTTGCCATAAAATAAATGGTATTTTATTGGCATTTGAAATTATCGTGCGGGCATTTTAGTAATATTTAAAAAAAAAGAAAATGACAATAAATTGTTTTAAGCTATCTTTTATTTCAAATCAAACAAAGAACTTGAAGTAATTGAATAAATATTAATAAAATATTAAACGTAATATATTTAGGTTTTTATTTTTACAGTAACAGTTTTCATAATAGTCGTTTTTTAAATACCATGAGCTCAAAATATGTATTCCAAACTGAATGATGATAATGCCATATTTGTTTATATTTTCGGATTTTATTTATAATGCACCATTTTGCAAATACTGTTTGTCAAAGCATTGGTGATAAAATTCCTGGAATCCTGCACCACGCTTCAACGTTAACGACTTAACGTTGACTTTCTTAACTGCTAACCTCACCTTTTGTTTTGAGTGATTGGGTAAGATGCGTAGAAGTACAATAAAACCTAGTTTATCCAGATCAGATTTGCAGACATATTTACTTAAAATGTTCACATTAGAAAATCATTTTTAACTATGATAGCAAGAACGTAACTACAAGTGCGCCAAATATTCGCTTTTTAGTTTGATTCAATGTACAGTTCCTGCATAGATTGTACAATAAATTATGGTAATAAAATGCTTTTTGTTGAGTTTAAGAAAGTTTTACTAGACTTACCAATTCTTTGTTAAGAAATGATGTGAAAAGTTATTTTTATATTTTTTTAATGTCTTGTAAACAATACTATGTAATTTTGTTACAAAACATAGTTTTTATCGTAATAAACGGCGATATCGTAATAACGGTTTAGTTAAGGATTTTGTTTTGCTTATTACCCATATTAGCCGGATTATCCGGATGGCTTATGGTCCCATTTAGTCCGGATAAACGAGGCTTTACCTTAGCTTCATTTCAATTTTCTCATTTACACTGCTGGCCACTGTAAATGCAACACCCTGAAGGAAACATGCAAATAACATGAAATTTACAACATGCATTAGAGGAGGTGAGATATGCAAATTATTAGAATTTCAGCGCAGACGCACATAACGCGCGCCTGTGGCGCCACTTCAAAGCGCTATTTAAGGCTTGGAGATTTCGACGATTTCAAGTTCGGCAATTGTGTTTTTCTTGTGGTTTTTTTTTTTAAAACGATCAATTATGCTTCGTCGAAAACAGCGATCATCTTTTGATCAAGTATCCGAGTTCGTCAGAGGAAGGATAGTGGCCTACCGAGATTGTGGATTATCTTTCAGGGAAATCGGTAGTCGTGTTGGACGAAACCAAACAACTGTAATGCGGATATGTGATCGTTGGATGCAGGAGGGTACGATGGACCGGCGTGTTCAATCGCATCCACCTCAGCGCACCACTTCACGTGATGACAGGCAAATTGTGCGCATGGCAGTGACGGATCGCTCAGTCACATCACGAACCATAGCACAGCACATGCAGTCTAAAACGCATCAACCAGTGTCTGCGCGTACCATTCGACGCCGTTTACAGCAGAGTGGTCTGTCCGCAAGACGTCCATTGCTTTGTCTACCCTTGACGCAGAACCACAGACGTCTCCGCCGCCAATGGTGCGATGATAGAAGGATGTGGACGGCAGAATGGAATGAAATTGTCTTTACTGACGAGTCACGCTTCTGTCTGCAACACCACGATGGTCGCATTCGAGTCTGGAGACACCGTGAAGAGAGGATGCTGAACAGCTGTGTTATGCACCGCCACACTGGTCCTGCACCGGGTATTATGGTATGGGGCGGTATTGGATATCACTCTCGCACACCTCTAGTACGCATTGCCGGTACTTTAAACAGCCAGAGCTACATCTCCGAGGCGTTGGAGCCAGTTGTCCTTCCTTACCTTCAGGGCTTGCCCACATCCATATTTCAACAGGATAATGCGCGACCACACGTGGCACGCATTGTCCAACGGTTCTTCGTCAATCGCCAGATTGAATTGATTCCCTGGCCACCTCGCTCTCCGGATCTTTCGCCGATAGAAAACATGTGGTCCATGGTTGCTCTACTATTGACCCAGATTCCATCCCCAGCTGCCACAGCAGATCAACTTTGGTAATGTGTGGAAGCTGCTTGGTCTGCTGTACCCCAAGAACTCATCCAAAGTCTCTTTGAATCAATACCGAGGCGTGTGGCAGCGGTGATCTCCAACAATGGCGGCTACTATGGCTACTGATTTTGGCAGGAACCACACTTCACAGAAGTCTATAAATTTAATCATTTGATACTTGGTGAACATGCTATCTACAAAAGAAATTTTGTTGCGATATCTCTTGTCTTTCTTGGTGTTGCAATTTGGGTGGCCAGCAGTGTAATTTCCTTCCCTCTATTTTTTTGAAAATAGATTTATTGTACAGGTCCAAATTGTGCGTATCTTGAAGATCACAAGTTTCAGAAACAATCCTTTGTCTACTGATAATATCGATATCGTTGATAAGGGGATATTATTATTAAACCATTTTTCTCTGATGTCTTAATTTGGTTGTCTTACGTGTGTTGGTTTTCAGATTGAGCACTAACGCCCACACATACATATAAATCTAGTGCACGAAGTTATTTAAAAAAGGTTTTTGACAATAAAACAATATGGATACCTTATATATGTCATTCCTCTAGTAAACAAAATCAACCGCACTTTAAAAATATAATGAGTAATTTTTGTACATGATACATTTTGTTCCCGAAAAATATTTGAAATACATCATTGCCTTAGACGTGACAGAGATTTATGTATAAGCTATACCTCCTTATGAACTAAGGAATAGATTATTTTTACTTAGAACACTCTGCACTTGAACTATTTAAATTTATTTTCATAAACCGTATTAAAATTTCAGGTCAGCATATAATTATATGGTGCCCGGTATAAAGGTTTAAGTCAAAAACAGTGATTTAAATATACCAAGTTATTGCCTTTTATACCAATCGCAGGACAATAATTTTGACTTGAGTCTTTTGTACAAAGAAATGTACTTTTGTCTACAAAATTGATAGACTTAAGCCTTTTATAAAAGTCCAAAGATTTTTTTAAAATCAATACTAACAAATATCTAAAAATCACCTTTTTTGACATAAGCCCTTTATACCAGGCACCATAGAATTTGCCTTTAAAATATCACTTCTCTCAGTATTAGGAATCCTGAGCTATCAGAAATAACTTTTTGTATCATTAGGAAACGTCAAATACATATTTAGCTGATTACTCCATGGCATATTTAACTTTTCGTAATTCCGGAGTATAAATTGAAAACAGAATGCTTTACTTAGTTTCAGATCCTCTTACAAAATAAAATTTCCCTATTCTTTTGAAAAATGAGTGTTTTTCTTCCATATTTTTTTCTTCAGACACAGCTCTTTTCCCAAAATGCTCGAATAAGCATGCTACGAACAACCATTATTCTTTTCAGCAGAGTATACTTTTTGTTGCTCTATTATTTAAAGAGGGAAGATAAATCACATTTCATGCTCAAAAAGAATCGCTCTGTTTTATGCTTTTTGAATCCATCAGATGGGATTTTCGTACATAACAGGTGTTTTTGCCTTTTCAGCAGCTTTTCAATTTTCTAGCTTAGAATGTTAAAAGTCGCGATCGAAAACGGAAATTTACGGAACCACACAAAATAATGTATGTTAAAAATAAATAGTTGTTAAGCCTTCTTCATAGTCAGATGTTTTTATGTCAGATGTTTTTATTCATTCTTTTTTGCACTCATACATTCTGAAAGTTTCAAAATCGACGTGTCACTCAGTTAATATTAAAAAAAGACACTCACGGAAGCATGAGATTTAGTTATCTTCAGTTACTGCTTAGGGCCTGTCCACATAAATTCAGTCAGCGTCACTCGTATTGACATATTTTAAACCAATCACAGGTCTTAACATTTCGTTGCTAATCGTTTGGAGGTTTGTAATCTATATATATAAAACAATTTCGTAACTGACTGACTGACTGACAGATAACACACAGACTAAAACCACTGGACCTAAAGGACTGAAAATTTACATGGCGATTTTTCTTATATTGTAGGGGTGCACTAAGAAATATTTTTGAAAAATTCTTCTTAGATTTTTTAAAATTAAATTTTTAAGTTGTTTTTGTAACATTCTTTAAAATTTGCATATAAAATAATGATTTGAGGGTTATAGAATTTACATCACGAGAAAGATCATACAAATTCCTTTAAAATGAAATCTTCTTCGAATCTTTACCTCCATTTTCTGATTTTCGGTGAATTTTTAAAGATTAACTAGCTATTTGCCCGGCGTTGCTCGGGTATTTATTTATCCCAATTTTTTTATTACACATGGAAAGGAATGGATTCTACCTATGTGTAAGATATAAGGTATAGTGTAAGACATAAGTGATTTAATTTACAGATATTTAAAAGTAAGTACAGTATACAAATGATAAAGTAAAATTACAAATTTACTCTATTATAAATTTAACTCAAAACTTGACTATAAACATTTTTAGTTTCCTATATTCCTCTCAGTGACTCCGAAAACTATAGATTCGACGCTAATCCCGGTCAGTTTGAACTTTTTTTATCCCTTCTCCCCCCCCCCCCCCCTGCATGTGATCTTCAGCGATGAATCCCGATTCAGTCTCAATGGTGATGACCAGCGCATACGCTTGTGGAGGCGGCCAGGCCACCGATCCGATACGGAATTTGTAGTCGAGAGGCATACGGCGATTACACAAGATGTGACAGTGTGGGGAGTGATTTGTTGGGACATGGGATCACCTCTAGTCGTCCTTCAACGCACTTTGACGGCACGCAGTTACGTGGACGAGATTTTAACGCCAGTTGTACTGCCTATGCTATCAAGTCACCCAGGTGCCATTTATCAACAAGACAACGCTCGTCCACATACTGCGCGACTCTCCCAACAATGTCTTCAAGGATATGACGTACTCCCATGGCCTGCCAGTTCACCAGACCTCTCCCCAATAGAGCACGTCTGGGACGCGCTTGTAAGGCAACTGCAGCCGTCCCGGAATACTGGTGAATTAACTGCCCAGTTGCAAAGATTGTGGCATGATCTTCCGCAGGGGGTCTTAGGTGACCTCAATGATTCGATGCCACGCCGCGTTTCGGCTTGTATAGCTGCCAGAGGTGGATTCACTACTTACTGATTTGTAACCTTTTGCATGCCATATCTTAATAAAACAGTCAGTTCTTCTGAATTTGTAATATTTTGCTTATCTCCTCATACACTACATACATGTTAAGTTTCGTGATAGTAGCTCGTTTCCTTCTTGGTGGATATATTTTTTTGTGACAGAGTGTATTTCAATACTAGAAACGTTGGCGACGACGGATTCTACGTGAACAGGACCCTAGACTTTCTCTGCAGTTATTTGCGTTCTTTGTGTCCCGGTTTCTCTTTGTCTTCCTTTATCTATTCCTTTACATAAGTGATTCTGCTACGGCCCACCATTTCTTATAACCCTTGACCCCTATCCTCAACTCTTTACTATTTTATAAGTAGAACTAAAAAAAGCGACGACATCATTCAATAACTTTTATTTCATTTTATATTTAAATGTAAAAGATTACATTATCTTTGTTGTTGTTGCTTATCCCACTTGATCGACTGCAACATCAGATCAGGTCCATGAACTCGTGAGATTTCAAAAGATGAAGCACCGTGTCAGTATTGGAGTACAGCTGGCTCCTCTGGCAACCAATACATGTCAAGATAACAACGAGTCATGATGAAGGGAAGAAAATGCAGCTTCAGAAGATCCGACGACCGTTAGGCCCATTATCTTTAACAAAAATGAAGTAGACCACGGCTTACGCAGTGTTCATGGGTTATGTGGAATTCAATATAATTTCAATGTTGCAGTGAAATAAAGTTTATTTTGAATCGAAAATTTTCATTATTACATTAAATATATCCTTACAGTTGTGATAGTTACATTTTAGAAATTGGAAATATTTATATCCTCATTTCAAGATATTATTTTCCCGTGTTTGTCAAAGAACGCTTAACATGACAATATTATTGGTTAATTTACCCTTTTTCAAAATACTTGAACATTTTCCTTTCTTTTGCTCCCTAGCTTAAAGTTACACACAACCGCAATATCAAATTAACCCCATTTTTGACTGCCTGAAAGGAAAATTGCTGCATTTCTGTATTACCACGTTTTTAATGGTGCATCCACATATAAACAGAGCGCATACGCAGTAAGCAACCCCCGACTCCTCTTGACACATTTTGAGGTCGATTTGTCACGCTCCAGGAGCGTGACTAATCAACCCTACCCGACCGTTCACTCTGTTGTTGTCATTCGTGCTTGCGTCTTCCAGACATTCCCCCATTTAGAACCCCCCACGTCCCTCCTGTCTCTTTGATGAACTGTGAAAAGACCGCGCTGAGGAAGGATTGAGGAGAGAGCGCTGCAGTTGACGTCCCCTGCCCCATAAATAACTGTTTTCCCCGCAGAATTCTCTGCAGTTCTTCATGTGTGTGGACCCCTTATAAGGGGTCCAGGATTGCCTTAATTGGTCGGCAGATCTGTACTGTCCGTCCGGCGTCCAGATCCACAATAATAACCCGAACAGGTGAAATTCAACCTCGGCTGAGTTTGCAGGTTTTGCTACGTAGCTGCTGGTCTTCAGGTTCATAATACCGTATAAGCTAGACGTTGTGGACGGTTAAAATTTCCAATTACCACTGCAATAAATCACAGCAATAATGCACAAGTAATACAAAATTTTCCATTCACAAAAGAGTTATCTTTCAGACGGCCCCTGGCAACAATGAAGTTAGAAATGAGTCTTTTATTTTTCATCACAGTCAAATGATGGATGTACATTGAAATACCATTATAATACATAATTAGATTTTAGTTATACTGAGCTGTATTTTTGTACATTGCTTTTTATCTATACTGAATATTATCTATAGACCAATACACTTAGAAGTTAAATATCAAATAAACGTACTGTATTTCACATTCAAGGTTGTATGTTTCTATAAAAAAAAAATTCTCTTTAAATCCGATGTAAATAAAAGGAGCCCCCTTTTTTTGCTAAATTGGTGTAAAATTAGTCCTTTTCCTTCATTTTACCGCTTTCCCTTCCTTATAACGCCTTCATAGCATTAAAGGCAATATTACACGTTTATGCCCTATAATGTAGTTTTTAAAGAAGGCGATATCGATCTTACAGTACATTTAAAGTCTGATACGTGTATCAACTTACAGTATATTATTGTTTCATATGTACATGACATGACGCTAGAAAGCTAAAATTACAAAGACAATGCGATTAAAAATTAATTATTTTTCTTTTCTTTGAATTAAAAAAAATTTCTTTACCAAGCAGACGACATATGTCTGTCTAAGCAAACCTTCGATGGCCCTTATTCATAATAAATTAAGATGCACCTTTGAGGTAATTCGTAATTAAAGCGGCATTCTTAGAAAAAAAAATCTCTTTGATCGTCCATTATAGCTTTAAATTTCAAAATTAATGGAAATAATTTCGATATGAAATAAAAGCTAATTGCAAAAGAAAATATAACACCAAAACCACGGAAGGAAACGTTTTAAGAGATTTTCCCTGAAAGCTAATTTGGTGAAAAAAGTTGTTTAATAAGCATGCATTAGGGATTTTTAACTTTCGCTGTGCCTAATTTAAGGGGAAATCTCCACGTATGATGAGAATTATAAAAATGGAAACGTAATTGAATAAAACTGACTGTAAGCCAATTTAGGGTTTTAATTTAGCATTCTTGGTTTAGAATGAACACTCGCAAGTTGATTCAATTTTTTTATAATACTAAATAATTAGTGTAAGTGCATTAAATACCAACGATTGCATTTATTAATCCTTTAGTTTCAATTTAAATTAGCGTATACTTATACTTTAAACTGTCTTAAATTTTAAAATGTATAATAAAGAAAAATTCTAAATATATTTTGGAAGGAAATCCCGTTTGCACCTCTTTTTTCTGTCATGTGGGTAACCTTATGCATTTTTTTTATAAGTATTTACATTATTGTGGCTTTTCTAAAAGATTTAAATAGCACGTAACTGTTTAAAGTTACCTCTGTGGATTTTCACGGTAGAGTTAAAAGGTTGAAAACCAATTTTTAATATACTGAGTTCTAATGCACACTGTTAACACTGTCTGCATTTCACCACTGAACCTACAAGAACTTATTTCTAGAGGGTAGTTTACCGGAATCATAACAAGATTTCCAATGGTATGTAATATTTTTACGCTTGAATTTACTATATTACATTTGATAGTTTCTTGTTTCAATATATTTTACATTGGATCAGGATTACAGTATTTCTTCTTACATTAAAACAGGATTACAATACCTTTTAATATGAGGTCAGGTTTCTTTTTGAAATGGGACACAGAGATATATGACCCATTTTGTACCATAATTAGTATCTGTATTTTGCCAAACTCCTTTATCTTTAGGGATGCTTCCAAGTCGTGTGCTATGTAGTCATCTCTGTACTAGTTATTTGACCCCGACTATTGAATTTCCCGATGACAGTAAAGGCAATCTTCATCATTTTTTGCGGTTTTATCCTAAAATTAACGCCAAAGTATTGACATTCATACAGTATACTTTTATACCCTTTACAGGATAAAAGTCATGAACTGTGCCAATGACTTACTTTTCTCAATAACAGCAATAGTTATAGTTTTCCACATTCATCAAAAAACTTCAGTGAAATAGAGTTTTAATTCACCTAAAAAGTTTGTAAGACGGTTCATATAATACCATATTTCACAAATAATTTAATGAATATTTGTTGGAAGAATATTTATATAGATATTTTAACAAATGATTTAAAAACCAGATAATTTAATGCTAAAATTCCTTAAAGGAAAACATTATTTTAATATTCGATGTTCACTTGGCTTTTTAATACAAGGGAATATCATTGATAAATAGTGAACTTAAAGATACACATTAGTTTCCAGTAAAAAATGAATTTGAATTTTTCAAATATTTATTTGAAATTAATTCATTCAATGAAGTTTAGTGAAATAAAAATATTTATTTAAAATAAATTTTTTGGAAGTTTTTATTTCAAAGAAATCCTTTCGAGCCGGGAAAGATTGAAGTTTCCGATTCAAAAGGATGTGAAACAGTTATAAGAAATTGTTTTTAGCGATAAATAATTTTCAAAATTATTCGTAGAATTATCTAACAGAATGAAAAATGGTCTTTGAGTGAAATAAATTGATTCACTTTTCTCTCGCATCTCATGCAATATCTTATAAATGGAATTAATTTGTTTTTTTCAATGGATTACTCGTCACAATAAGTCATCTAACATGTATGCTTCTATTTCAAAAATATTTTTGTTTCCATTTTAAACTCCTGTTCTTGAAGAATTTTTCCAAACGTGCAATTCATTCAACTATAATACGTTTCATTGAAATTCGATTTATATATATATAAAACAAGAAAAGATTTTAGCACGAGACGTAATCAAAGGACATTAAGAAATCCAGGACATTTTTTGAATAATTTAGTCCCTGATGCCATTAATGATAGTTTTGTGACTGTGAACTGTCATTTAAATTATTTTAAACTCATATGAAGTCGTATAAAATACATTCTTTTTTGTTTAACAAGAAAATAGTGAGAATTCTAATTTCGAAAAGAATCTTTTTCAGAAGAAATATTTGAAGCTTTCCATTTATAAAGAAGAAAAGAAAGGAAAAATTATTTTGGGGCCTATACTTTGTGTTTTGTATTCGTCTATGCAATAACTACAAGGAGAGATAAATAATCTTTGTAAAAGTTACTAGAGAGTTTCCTTGTTACGAATAAAGGTTGGAAACTATTTTCTGCATGGAACAGTTTTAATTGAATTTTGTTTTCTTTCCATCTAAATTTTTTTAAATTGTACCAATAGTTATGCAATTTTTTTCTGAACATCAATTGTAATAATCTGTCTAGTATTTATTTTTTCTGAATCAAAAGCAATTAATGATTAGAAATCTCGTTCAAATTTCTTTTTATTACTTTCAAAATTTTCTCTTCCCCCAAAATGTCTTACATTTGAGCAGGATATTATTGAGTTTAACTGACTATTTTCAGTAATAAAAATTTCAAGCGTTGGATTTTAATTCTTAACCTTTAGCTTACGGGGCCCATTTTTCCAATTCCCTCTTTAGAACGGAAAATTTCATATATATATATATATATATATATATATATATATATATATATATATATATATATATATATATATATATATATATATAAATATATATATGTATATATATATGTATATATATATATATATATATATATATATATATATATATACACTGCTGGCCACCCAAATTGCAACACCAAGAAAGACAACAGATATCACAACAAAATTTATTTTGTAGATAACATGTTGACCAAGTATCAAATGATTAAATTTATAGACTTCTGTGAAGTGTGGTTCCTGCCAAAATCAGTAGCCAGAGTAGCCGCCATTGTTGGAGATCACCGCTGCCACACGCCTCGGCATTGATTCAAAGAGACTTTGGATGAGTTCTTGGGGTACAGCAGACCAAGCAGCTTCCACACGTTGCCAAAGTTGATCTGCTGTGGCAGCTGGGGATGGAATCTGGGTCAATCGTAGAGAAACCATGGACCACATGTTTTCTATCGGCGAAAGATCCGGAGAGCGAGGTGGCCAGGGAAGCAATTCAATCTGGCGATTGACGAAGAACCGTTGGACAATGCGTGCCACGCGAGGTCGCGCATTATCCTGTTGAAATATGGCTGTGGGCAAGCCCTGAAGGTAAGGAAGGACAACTGGCTCCAACACCTCGGAGATGTAGCGCTGGCTGTTTAAAGTACCGGCAATGCGTACTAGAGGTGTGCGAGAGTGATATCCAATACCGCCCCATACCATAATACCCGGTGCAGGACCAGTGTGGCGGTGCATAACGCAGCTGTTCAGCATCCTCTCTTCACGGTGTCTCCAGACTCGAATGCGACCATCGTGGTGTTGCAGACAGAAGCGTGACTCGTCAGAAAAGACAGTTTCATTCCATTCTGCCGTCCACATCCTTCTGTCATAGCACCATTGGCGGCGGAGACGTCTGTGGTTCTGCGGCAAGGGTAGACAAAGCAATGGACGTCTTGCGGACAGACCAGTCTGCTGTAAACGGCGTCGAATGATACGCGCAGACACTGGATGATGCGTTACAGACTGCATGTGCTGTGCTATGGTTCGTGATGTGACTGAGCGATCCGTCACTGCCATGCGCAGAATTTGCCTGTCATCACGTGAAGTGGTGCTCTGAGGTGGATGCGATCGAACACGCCGGTCCGTCGTACCCTCCTGCATCCAACGATCACATATCCGCATTACAGTTGTTTGGTTTCGTCCAACACGACTACCGATTTCTCTGAAAGATAATCCACAATCTCGGTAGGCCACTATCCTTCCTCTGTCGAACTAGGATACTTGATCAAAAGATGATCGCTGTTTTCGACGAGGCATAATTGATCGTTTTTTTGAAAAAACCACAAGAAAAACACAATTGCCGAACTTGAAATCGTCGAAATCTCCAAGCCTTAAATAGCGCTTTGCAGTGGCGCCACAGGCGCGTGTGATGTGCGTCTGCGCTGAAATTCTAATCATTTGCATATCTCACCTCCTCTAATGCATGTTGTAAATTTCATGTTATTTGCATGTTTCCTTCAGGGTGTTGCATTTACAGTGGCCAGCAGTGTACTTTTATATATATATATATATATATATATATATATATATATATGTGTGTATATATATATATATATATATATATATATGTGTGTATATATATATATATATATATATATATATATATATATATATATATGTATATATATATATATATATATATATATATATATATATATATGTATATATATATATATATGTATATATATATATATATATATATATATATATGTATATATATATATATATATATATATATGTGTGTATATATATATATATATATGTGTGTATATATATATATATGTGTGTGTATATATATATATATATGTGTGTATATATATATATATGTATATATATATGTGTATATATCTATACATATATATGTATATATATATGTGTATATATCTATATATATATATGTATATATATGTGTATATATCTATATGTATATATGTATATATATATGTGTATATACATATATATATATATATATATGTATATATGTATATATATATATATATATATGTATATATATATATATATATATATATATATATATATATATATATATATATATATATATATATATATATATATATATATATATATATACTCAAGAGCCAAAACATTATGACCACCTGTCAATAACGAGTTGGCCCACCTTTGGCGCGCAACACAGCTTCAACCCGCCTTGGCATGGATGCCACAAGTCCTTGGTAGATGGCCGGAGACAGATTGTACCAGATGTTTAAGGAACGGTCACGCAAATCCGAGATATTGCGAATTGGTGGTCTTTGAACTCTGAGCTGCCGTCCCATGACATCCCAAATGTGTTCTATCGGATTGAGATCCGGTGAGTTAGGCGGCCAGGACATTAAATGGAATTCAGCATCATGTTCCTGGAACAACTCCAACACAATTTTAGCCTTGTGACACGGGGCGTTGTCCTGTTGGAACATTCCTTTCCAGCTGGAAAAACAGAGGCCATGTAAGGGTGCAACTGGTCCGCAATGATGTTCAGATACCCTGTAGCATTCATGGTCTGCTCTACCACAACCACGGGTCCCAGAGACGCCCAAGAGAACGTCCCCCAAAGCATAATACCGCCACCACCGGCCTGTGTATGACCTACTGTACGTTGAGGGAGCAACAGTTCGCCTGGAAGACGGCGTATCCTGACACGGCCATAGGCGTGATGAATGACAAACCGTGATTCATCTGACCAGGCAACTCTCTCCCACTGATCCATGGACCAGTCGCTATGTTCCCGGGCCCAGCGCAGGCGCAGTTGGCGATGACGCTTGGTCAGCAAAGGCACACGAGTGGGACGTTTGCTGCGTAGCCCCATATCTAACAGTGTCCGCTGAACAGTGTGCTGCGATACTATTCTACATGGCCCTGCATTGTATTGGGCTGTCAGCTGAGCCACTATCTGGCTCCGGTTTTGCTTCACTATGCGAGACAGTCTCCGACGACCTTTTTCTTTGATAGCGTGTGGACGTCCAACACCATGTCGTCTACTGCTGGTTTCACCGTCATTTATCCACTTTGCATAAGTACTAACAACTGTAGGTCGCGAACAACCCACGAGTCGTGCAGTTTCGGAAATACTTGTTCCGAGCCTTCGAGTCATTACAATCTGCCCTCTATCAAAAGTCGCTTAGATCAGCAGCCTTTCCCATCACACACAGAAGTAAGTGAAAGAATGTTTCTTCAGACTCTCCAGCAGCGGTTAAATACCACTTCCACCTGATCACGTGCCTTCCACGTCATCCAGGCGAATTCATTGCTATATGTATGGGTGGTCATAATGTTTTGGCTCTTGAGTGTATATATGTATATGTATATATATATATATATATATATATATATATATATATATATATATATATATATATATATATATATATATATATATATATATATATATATATATATATATATATATATATATATATGTATGTATATATATGTATATGTATATATATATATGTATATATGTATATACATGTATACACATGTATATGTATATATGTATATATGTATATATGTATGTATATATGTATATGTATATATGTATATATGTATGTATATATGTATATATGTATATACATGTATATGTATATATGTATATACATATATACATATATATATATACATATGTATATACATATGTATATATATATATGTATATATGTATATAGTATCGGAATGCAAGAATAAGCGTATTAAAGCAAAAGAAGATTAATATCTTCTATTAAATAAGGAATGGGGTAATGAGGAACTAAATACAGAAGAAAATATGCATGAGTCCATTAAAGTTGGATCTGTAAGTCCTTAATGGTATAGGATTTTTTTAATCATTTTTTTTCTTCAGAATGTCATTTCCTGATTATTTCTTCGACCGTCATAATTATAGTTTGAAATTAATTTAAATCAAGCTAAGTTAAAAGAATTCAAAGTATTTTTAGGGTTGTTTATGCAGATGAAAAGGTCAGAATATTATCAGGAATCCTTAAGAAAATGAATTAATTAAATTACAATATTTTCGAATTAATTAAATTACAATATTTAACGAATTAATTAAATTTCAATATTTTCAATATGTAGGATAAATTTTATTAATGATTTTCAGCATTTAGTCAGCGACTCACATAATTTAGTGGTTACCGTCACGAGTTTTTTCGTTGTGGGCTTGGTTTCAAATCCCGGCCCAGACATGGACATTCTTGTACTGTCCTCTCATAAGGTGTCATGTTGGTTTACCAATATGGTGCTTCCATAATAAAAAGCCAATGAAATCGAGGCGTGGAATAGGCGAATGTCGAAGAGTCAAGAGCTCGCCATGTTAGAAAATGAAAGTGTTGAAATGTAGGGAATTATCGGACTCTATTTGGTTTTAAGACTTAATAATACAGACTTTGTGATTGAGAAATGAATAGGAACAGGATTTCATCACAAGCGATTTTATACGTATTAAAATTCAAATTACATAAGCATAACATATTAGCAATAGAAATATATCTCACAGAAAGAACGAACCTTCAAAATTAATTTTGAGACTGACATTTAAGAATTTGATTCACGGCAGTGAATATGAATAGAATGGAAACAAAATGGTTACATAAATACAATTAATAGAATGCTGATATATTTGTATATGGAATGAATCATTGTTGGGGAAATGAAATACCCAATAAGAATCAAGATTATTAATTGATATTTGACTTACAGAACTGAATTACGTACATAGAATATTTTTCCTTCCCAAACGTCGTCCAAACCATGCATACTTCACAGAAAAAAAAAACCCCAGAATAATTGAGTTGAAGTTGTAGTAGATTTTTTGTTCTGCTACAAGAGTAACTTATTTCAGATGAAATGCAGATGTCGCTACAATCACAGTTACAAAAATTAACAAAATATTAGGCTAGTGCTGCCGCCCATCAAGTATCATCACTGATGCTGGATGGAACAGAAAGCATAATCATAATAGTAATTTTAATTTTATAACTTTTTTTTAATAATTAATAAAATGCCTCTAATAATAATCAAGGAATTCAAATTGGCATTTCTGTCTGAAACGTGGTTCAATCATACTAAAAAGACAATTTTTTTATGACTTGATAAAAAGGCTAACGCTACAACTAATGATGCTTAAAACATAATTGAGTATTACTAATGAAGGTAAAAGGAATCACGGGGACTTTAACATAGATTTATACTTGATATTATTAAATACGAACCGTAAAACAATATTAAGCTCCATTTGTACCAGTATGGTACCTGAAAAACTAGGTTTTGGGAAGATCAACTTGTTCACTATTCGGAGATCAAATGATTCAAATTGTGTTAATTTCCCTATTTCACAAAAAAAAAAAATTTCACAGTTTTGATAAACTGGAAATTGGGAATAAATAAAGAAGTTCAAGCTTGTCTCTGTATGAAATTTCAAATACCTCATTAATACATGGATTTAATCAGTCTGTTTAAATATGTTTTTTAATTTCCTAAATCAGCTACCGTTAAACAATTAAAACTTTCAAGCTTGTCGACTAATTTAATGACAGATTAGGTTTGGTTTGGTTTGATTTGGCTACGGTCAACTTTTTGCTACACGAGGGCTAATTAGACCGGGACCTACAGTTTAAAGCCGATTCTGAATGGCTACAAACTGCAAACATCCATGCCAACAGTGGGACTCCAACCCACAGGATCTGAACCGATTGCCAGATTAATTTCTACTCATTATATTTTCTAAATGCTATGAAAAGATAGTGTGCATAATTTAGAAGTGCGTTTAAGGGGATGGTGGACTTTCAAATTACCAAAAATCGAACAAAAATGGGAATTTTTTGGGGGATGTATTAATATTTTAAAAACATGTAAATATTGGAATGAAATGCATTTAAAATATGTAGTGAAAAGTAAAATGAAAACTTGGTGACTTTACAAAAGTTAGTATTAAAGGTAGGTGAAAAAACATGTTTTAAATGTATTTTTCTCAAAATGAGTAATTTCCAGATTTGCAAGTCATTAAAATGCTCCTCGCGTCATAATTTTTGACGAAAGTTTATGAAATTTATAATAAAGACTCCTGTAATACATGAAAATAAAGTTATGTATCCATTTTAGGATTCGAGGTCATTAAGGTTATCAAAGTTTAACTTAAGTGTTCAAAAGTACAAAAATTTCAAGAAAATTCAGAGTACAAGCATAAAAATATTTCCTGAAAATTAACTATTCAACGAAAGTACAAAAAAAATGTATAACTCTGTTCAGAAGGTATTTATAAGCAATATAAATGCAAAATTAAAGTTTCAAATTGAGTCGCAAGGAGCATTTTAAAGAAAGGTAATTTAATTTCAATTTTTTAATTATAAAATATTTTTTAAAAAATATCTATAAAATTTTATAAGGTGTTTAATATTGTTAGACTTTAATGAATATATAAGCAAAGTTTCATATCTGTGTGGCAAAAATTTCAAAAATCACTGTGAAAGGTCCACCATCCCCTTAAGCTTTTAGAAACAAAATATTTATGTAATAAAACTATAATGATTAAAATATACTTTAAAGGCTTTAATTACTCAGGAACATCCCCATTGCCCTCTGCTTCCCTTTTTTACTGGTACTTTAATCTCATTAAAAAGATTCCCCTATTCCTTAAATTACCTGCTTTATATTACACAGAAATGTAAGTTTGGAGGTATCTGCAGATTTTCTAGAAGAAAAAGACTATAGGAAAGATTAGATTATTAAGGAAGCTCAGCAATAAATTAATAACTACGGAGAACGTTACAAATAAGCGGAAAGAGATAAGCTACATAATGGTACAAATTTATTTTGATTAATATACACGTACTAGCTGAATACCCATGCTTCGCTACGGAGTACATTCAAATTACGTAAATACAACGGTCAATGTATGCAATTAAGGCAAAAAAATATATATTTATAAAAATCGTAATAGATATTTTAATAGGCAAAATAATGTAGAAGAAAATATTCAAATTAAATACAACGGTAAATGTATGCAATTAATTTGTATTTTTAATATCCAAAAAAGATACTAATTTGAATTAAATTCTTAAAAAAATTTCATCTCAATTAGTCTAGAGGTTAAATTTTATCTTTTACCGTATTTTAATATTTTTTTTGTCAATTTATTTCGTTCTTATGCACGTGACGCAAAATTAATTTAAAGTATCACAAAAAGAAAAGAAACCACGTGATCAGCATTTAATAAATTGAATTCTAAAAATTAATATTTAAAAATTCACCAAAAATCAGAAATTGGAGGTAAAGATTCGAAAAAGATTACATTTTAAAGTATTTTTTATGATATTTCTCGTGATATAAATTTTATGACCCTCAGATTATTATTTTAAATGCAAATTTAAAAAAAAAATTACATAAACAGCTCAAAAATTTAATTTAAAAAAATCCAAATAGAATTTTTCAAAAATCTTTCTTTGTGCACCCCTACACTATAAAAAGAATCGCCATGCAAATTTAAGCCCTTTAGGTCCAGCGGTTTGGTCTGTGCGCTATTTGTCAGTCAGTCACGGAACTGTTTTATACATATATATTGTGATAAATGGCTAGCAATAAAAAATAAGAAGAATTTAAAATGTTGCAAGAGAAGGTAGTATTAGAGGAATTAGGTTAGGAACTTAGTTCTTCATCTGGCTCTCTAATATTTATTTTCCTCGAAAAATATCCTCCCCCACCAGTAATTTATAAATAAAAACCGATTCGCTAAATCCCTTCCGAAAAGCGTTAAATCAGATTATCTACCGAGGGTCTTTTAATGAGCATTTTATATAAAGATCATAAGTCTTAGTATACGAAATGAACACAAAATGTTCTGGATTATCCTTTCTCGTACTACAATTAGGTTCAATGTTAAAAATAAGTAATAAAGGGAATAATGTAGAATGGGACAGTAAACGTAATATTTTATGCAGGTTTAACATCCTCTTGGACCTAGATTTTCCCTCATTCTCAAGGTATTCTTCGTGATGAGATTTGCAGCTACATCATGCTGATAATGAAATTTTCGAAACAATCGGTAACTATTTACTTTTATTTTTCTGAATAAATTCAACCCTTTAACTCTCTGTAATAAATAGAGATCAGTGCGCATTGTATTGTATGACAATAAAAGTATTCAGTGATTACATGAAAGGCGTATTTTAATACTATATGACATACATTCTCAGAATATTCAATTTGAGTCATGGATATAGGTTTCCCTTCCCCTTTTCACCTTTAATAAAAATGAAAGTCTGGTCTTGAATGGTTTTGCTGAAAATTGAGTTCGGTCTAAGACCTGAACTTTTCTACGTCCTTTTTCAATTTTTAATGACTTAATACCGATTTTTAATAATATAAAATCCTCACTTGCGCATATACGTTTCTATACTAAGATTTTCCTGCCCTTAAATTAAAACTTATAAATAGGTATACAAAATAAAAATAATACATCTGAAAATCATTCAGTTTTATAATATCAATATCAAACATAATACAGGGTAGTCATAAAGAAACGTTCCGCCGATATATGGACCTTGTTACGACTCAAAACTCCGTCTGTAACTGTTCGTCCCTATAAACGGGGAATTTTGGTTTTACTCTCCTTACGGGAGGGAAATACTATATGTGTATGTCACGTGTCAAAACGAAAGTAACTTGTTGTCGCGTTGAGATCCGATTTGCGCGGCTCTTAGAACCATGTGATGGCTCGACGCAGTCGAGTAGAAAAATATCTGGGAGGCTTAAATGAAAGGCCGTAATTAAATTTTGCAAGAATACTGTAACTGTGCTGTGATTGTGAACTGTTAATAAATGTCAGTGTTTCGTAAAGGATGAGGAGACGGATCGCTTAATTTATGGAACAGACCTCTTTCGGCCGTTCCGTTCAACCGATCGAGATGAGATTTCAGATATAGTTATTCAGAGGTATGAGCTCGGGATTCTGTGAACGGCAACCAATTGGCGCTCACGGTTACGGTTATAGCTACAGAAACTCGAAATTTTCGAATAGCAAAATCCCACTTTTTCCCATTGCAAAATGCTTAGCGCATGCGAAAAACCTAAAGAGCGTTGGAACGGTACATGTATCACAAAAAAAAAACGGACACGTTATGCACTCACAAAATGCAGCTCTGCAAACGGCCTGTAATGGAACCCATGGGGGAAATATGTTATCCAAATAAAAATTTTCTTTTGTCCGATCTGTGTTTTCATCAGTGATTGGTGTCTTGCCTCTGTCATATGCAAATTTCCTCCGTTCGCCCCGATCGTGTTTTTGTTGGCCGTTCGCAGAGCTGTTTTTTGTGCGTGCATAACAAGTCCGCTTTTTGTGATACACGTACCGTTTCATATCTATTTAGGGTTTTCGCATGCGCTGAGCATTTTGCGGTGGGAAAAAGTGGGCACTGTCATTCGAAAATTTCGAGTTTCTGTACCTATAACCGTAACCGTGAGCGCCCCTTTATTGCCGGTCACAGAATTTCGAGCTCATACCTCTAAATAACTATATCTGAAATCTCATCTCGATCGGTTGAACGGAACGTCCGCTAGAGGTCCATATATAGGCAAAGTTTTTTATGACCACCCTGTATATTGTTCATAAAGAAGAAAATTTTCTCAATATTATATACTAAGCAATATGTATCACAACGAATCCTCAGGAAAAGTTGCCTTTATTTTAAAATTGTAATTACACCGAAAACCTTATCTATTAAGGATGAAGGGTTGGACAATCACGTGACTAAGGAATTATGGTTTTTAAAAAGAGTATAAGAAGCATCAATTACATTAGCGAGACGCTGAGAATACACCACTCCAATATTGATGGTAAAATATCACTTATTTTCATAGAATTTTAGAATATCAATCATTTTAAGAAATGCCTTATTAAAATATGCGTTAATCAAAAAAATCTCTTAGTTGTAACATTCTTTATGCACCGGAAGGACGAACGAATGTCTTACATTTGTTTTTCTGAATGAAGCAATGTCTCTATAGGATGAAGAAATTTAAAGAAAATAACAAGAGAATAAAGTAGATATTAATTTGGCAAAAAAAATTTGGCTATTAAAATAAAAACTGTATGGTACACAACAATAATGGTACGTTTCATATCAGAGGAGTAAATCAGCCAACAAACGATGGAACCAATGTGAATATTAGGAATATTAGGTTGTAACTGTGACAAAGCACACCTCAGGTCACTTTCAACATCCAGACGTACGACAATTATCGTGTTTTTACAATTACGACGATTATCGTGTTCGTGTTCGTATGTCGAAAATACGTTTGGTTACATTGTGACCGCAAAATTGAGTACAGTAAATTACAGTTAGTTTTACTTTTTATTTTACTTTTTTTAAAAAACTCACGTCTCCCTTGAAATTTTTTTACGCCCCCTCCCAGGGAGGCGCGCCCCCCACGTTGAGAACCGCTGCTTTAGTATGTTCTATTCGATTTAATTTCAATATTTTCTTCTACATTATTTTGTCTATAGAAATATCCGTTACGAATTTTTCATAAATATATTTTTTTGTTTTCTTTTGGCATTAATTGCATAAATTGACCACTGTATTTATTATAAATATGTTTTTTTTATTTTTGGCATTAACTGCATACATTGGCCGTTGTATTTAATTTGAATGTACTACGTAGCGAAGCATGGGTATTCAGCTAGTTTGGTTATTATCATCTTTCTTTCAAATCTAACAGATCTAAAAGTTATTATACGTTGCTTACTTCAAATGCATTTTTATATACTATTTTCTATCATTATATGTCTATTTTTTACCCGATTCAAAAATAGAATAAAAAACAGCTTTCTTTCAAAGAATTTTTTTTTCTCAGAATGACAGTAGTTAGAATAAAATATAGTTTTTTAGATAGAAAGAATTAAGGATTGAAAACCAAAACTTGCCGAATAATTTCTCTCTCTAGTAGAGAGATAAAAAAAAAGCCTTCCATAATAGGAAAAAAATAGTGTAGAATGTCTCTTTCATTTCAATCGCTAGAAGCCCTTTTCCAAAAAAAAGTTTCCAAAAGTAATTGTTGTAGAGTCATCATTTAGTTCGATAGTTTCCTATGGGCAGTAAAACTGTTAATATTTCATGTTCAAAACACGTAGCTGTTTTGATTTAAGAAATTTTAGTCACAATATCTATCTCCCGAGTATTGTCAAAAATTTTAATTTCTTTTATATATTTTTAGTTTTTTTTATTGATATAGCTTATCTGTCTATTCGCGTGATAAAAGAATTGATTAGAATAAAATTTTGACATTTTGTTGACATTTAATTCTGATGAAACGTTTTGCCAGCATTAGACCCTAAACCGTTTACATTTTACAGTATAATTAGATTGATGCAAAAAAATTTCAATTTCGACCAAACTTATTTCAAATAAGGTGATATTTATGTAGAAATTTAAATAAAGGACTCGCATTTAAAAAAATTTTTGTATCGAAATTTCAATTATTTGGTTGATTGATTTTTGCTTTCTGATTTCGCACATGGGATGTGTAAATTATAGTATGCCTAGGTGTCGTAACTGAGGCCGTTCTCTACTAGGGGCTGCCTCCCAAGTAAAACAATAAATCCAAATAGAACGAAGGAACGCTGTACTAAATTTAATAGAGATATCTTGAATTTTAGAATTTTTTTTTGAATATGGAGATTCCGAAATAAATAGACTTAAAATAGTGCTAAGAGAATTTTGCCCTGAGAAAACGGTCACTACTGCGATGGTTAAGCAAATTTTCAAGTGGGGTGTTTCTTTTTTTAATTATAATAAAGCCAAACTTGCGATTAAGTAACTTGCGTTCATTTATAAAAGCACAAATCTTAGGTGAAATTTGATGTTTCAAAGTTTTCTCAATCATTATTCTAATTTAATGCTATTTCTATACTATTTTTTCTTCTAATACACATCTCTTTTCTTTTTCAAACGTGATTAAAATAATGTATACAAAAACAAAAAGGAGTTTCATTGAGTAATGAAGTTGCGATTGAGTAACTTGCGTTGACTTATAAAAGCACAAATCTTACGTGAAATTTGATGTTTCAAAGTTTTTTCAAACATTATTATAATTTAATGCTATTTCTACACTATTTTTTCTTCTAATACACATATCTTTTCTTTTTCAAACGTGATAAAAATAATATATACAAAAACAAAAAGGAGTTTCATTACTTTATTTAAAATTTAAAAAAAGACAAAACGAGGTATTTTTTCTATTTCATATCTATTGTTATACAGTTTATCTATTTCAATTCTTTATCTTTTTCACATTACATGAGCTTGATTAGTTTTTTAAAAAAACAAATGCGTTAGAGACAAGGTCCCTCCGATGCACAGCTTTTGGATTTAACTTTAAAATTGGATATCCGGAAACAATTTAAGATCCCTTTTTTATTCAAATATCCGTACGGTAGCTTCGTTTTAAACTGTTCCTTACTTCGTCTGTCTTTCTTCCCTACAGAATACATTTTCCCCACATAATCCTATTTCTTTAAAGTTGGTAAAATATTGTAATAAAGTATTTTTAAGCGTATTTTTGAAGTGTAGTTAAACATGCGACCATCTGTTGTTTAAGCAGTTACATTTTTTGTTTGAAATCAGAATGTACGGTACCCTTGTATTTATAAGTTATCAACAATCTACAGGCGCATCATATACTGTAAATGAAATTTTGATTATGTCAAATGTTAACTTTAAAAAGCTAAAAACGCTCAGCTAAGTATCTTAGAATATTCATTACATTTTTACTCAAGAAAAATTTTGGTTTGAGGAGAGAATGTTTTGCACAGATATGTAGAATTAACTTTTATCAGTATTTACAGTCATCATTTATAGCAGTATTTACAGTCATCAATATGCGTAAACTACAGAAAATTTTGCAAATAAAATTCGGATTATCTCGTATGTTTGTAAGCTTTGTATTACCGAGTTCTTGTTTAAGAAGTTTCAAATTCCTTCTGTCTTAATGCCAGGTTTGTTATGAATGGTGTCAATTTGTTCATTCAGTTCATTATTATGTCTGATATTGTATAATATTCCTCAGCATCTTAGTAGCAGATTTTAGTGAAGCTCTCACCAAATTTCTTGATCTTGAGTGAAGACCAACATATTTAGGAAATAATTCTTACTGTTTACTTCGTTTCATTTCATGAATTTAAATTGCCTTTAATTTACGATCCTACGTGGAGTGCCGATTCTTCAACAAGACTTTCAGATGAACACGGGGAGTTTCTATAGCTTGTTTCTTTGACACTTTAGAAAAGTGCAATAAATGATAAATTTTTAATTTTCATATATTATATATAAAAATGAAAAGAAAGATTTTCCTTACTCCTATATAATTCGTAATAAAGTGAGGGATATAGGATAATTTTATGTTAATTTTCAGGGTACTCACTGTTCTTGATTATATCTTTTAGAATTTAAATACATAACTTGTTTACAAAAGAAAAAAATCCATATTACTTTTTTTAGATTAAATTTAATTTTATGTAATATAGTTCTTTTTCCATTTTATAGTCGGGAAAGCATTTAAAGGTTAACTTTATGCTAAATTAAACAATGAACAAGTAAAGGATAGTTTGTGAAAACTTTATGCTAAATTAAACAACGAACAAGTAAAGAATAAGCTTTTAAATTAGCTGGAATTAATGACACATAATGGTTATATATATATTCTAAATTAATATTAAAAGATTTTTAATTTGCTCGGACTGATTTTCTGGACCTAAATGCTTTTAATTTTCTCTGAGATCATGTAGCAGGAATATTTTAAAGAGTAAAGGATTTATGTATTTACATACTTTTTGATGGGAGACAGGAATCGTCGTCTTTTGTTCGTGAAGTATTGGTGATGGGAGACGGTGATTCATGTCACCTACATTAATGCAGTATCAAGCAGTACTCTTCATGCAACAATATCCGATAACGTTTGGAAATTTCAGCTTTTGACAGTATATCGACAACTATGTCTGAAATCAAATAAATGTGCCTTTTTTATATCTTGCAAGTTTACATAAAGATACAAATAAAATACCTATAATAGATAAGTCCAAATATTATTCTTTGCTACTAAAAGCAATAAATGGACTATAAAGATAGTAACAATAAGATAGTAACAATGGACTATAAAGATAGTTAATGACACATAATGGTTATATATATATATTCTAAATTAATATTAAAAGATTTTTAATTTGATCGGACTGATTTTCTGGACATAAATGCTTTTAATTTTCTCTGAGATCATGTAGCAGGAATATTTTAAAGAGTAAAGGATTTATGTATTTACATACTTTTTGATGGGAGACAGGAATCGTCGTCTTTTGTTCGTGAAGTATTGGTGATGGGAGACGGTGATTCATGTCACCTATATTAATGCAGTATCAAGCAGTACTCTTCATGCAACAATATCCGATAACGTTTGGAAATTTAAGCTTTTGACGGTATATCGACAACTATGTCTGAAATCAAATAAATGTGCCTTTTTTATCTCTTGCAAGTTTACATAAAGATACAAATAAAATACCTATAATAGATAAGTCCAAATATTATTCTTTGCGACTAAACGCAATAAATGAACTATAAATATAGTAACCATTTTTCTAGTAATTATCTAATACCTCCAAATTTTATTAATTTATTTTAGAGGTTACTATTTAAAATATATACATTATTGCTCAATTATGTTTCAAAGGATTTGAGCTTAGTAGACAAATTGCATCAGAAAAGATTCGATTTGATTTGCTGATGGGGTCGACTCATTGAATACTTAAGACTTGCTTGACTCTGGACATAGAACTTGAAATGTTTTATCAGCCATTTAACTCCCGACGAAATTTTAGCCCTATATCAGCATAATTTACATTTAAGGAGAAAAGACAGAAAGAGTGAAACTGTACATGGAAGAACTAGGATTAAGTGTGCAATAATTGTTTAAATTACCGCTGTGGTATAGTGTATAATCTAAAATTACGACAGTAATTTAAAGTAGTGTATAATTTAAAAATACGACAATGAGACTCAATTTTCTTTTTTCTCTTGAGATATTTCTTCACATTATTACTCCTAATATAATCACACTATAATTTATTTTCTTAAGAATAAAATGTACAAAAAGATCGGAAGTTAAATTATATTACTTCATTCTGATATGTTAATAATTCCTTTAAGAATAAATCGAAAGAATTTATCTTTGTTTCTTATGTTTAGGGCGTAAGATGTCATACGCACGCAGGATTTTCAGGAGGAGATAAAAAATACATTTTTCATTCAAAAAACAGGGAAAGATTTCTTTTTTTTTGAAAATTGATCATTCGTCTGGATCAGTGGCTCTGAACTGCGATCAATCGATCCATTAGAATGGATGGGATGATATTTTTAGATTGAAGGAACTATTTCTGTCGTGGTAGGCGTAGAGAAATTCATTGGACATCGAGCGCTAATAAACTGTGACAAGAAGCACATGATCATTCTCAAGGCACATGATCATGATCAAGAAGTACATGATATTACAATTTCCTATTGATAAAATGGCTTTTATCAATACGAAAAAAGCCATTTTAAGCCATTTATATTAAAAAAATATAGGTTTTATGGTTACAGGTATGAATAAAAATACATTTAACGCAGGTAATGGCTCCCAGTATTTTTCGACTTCGTCTTTCCCCGTCATATCACAAAACGAATATCACGTATTTTATCTTTTTTTGAAAAGCACTCTATAGAGTTTCTATGCTCACTTCTACCCAGACTTGGGTGTATATAATTTGAAGTGGCACTCTATTTGAATTTGAAGCAAACACAGTTTATACATGAAACAATGTTTATTGAATTCGTTGCACATATAATTGGCTTTTACAGCAATAAGCATGCGTACTACTTGTACGGAATGTATAAACACAGCTTTCAAGAACAATATATTTTTATACTCACGAACAGTAAGTCAAACCAGCAGTACTGCCATGTAAACTTCTGGCCCGCTAAGCACTAGCGCAGGCTAACACCTTTTCAACCTTAACAACCTCCCCCTTTTTTTCATTAATGACGCTGCGTGGTATTTATACTAAGCGCGTATGCCGAAATTAGCATATCTAAAGCAGCTTCTTTAATTCACTCAAAAGTTCGATTCTTGTGAATCGAATCTTGTGTATACCTTACAACTCTTCCATTGGGACGAACGAACCAGATGTTTCATTTGGAAATTTTCTTCTGTTTCAATTTAGAATCAACAAGAGTTCAATTCAAACTTGACTGGCACGATCGAGTTGATATGCATAATCTCCCATAAAGTCTTGTTATTTTAAGTGCGCAGCGTGAAGTTAGAGGAATATTTATCTTATAGCAAGACTCTTATGATTTATAATTAGTGCATATTTATCTATATATTGCAGTGATTTTTAATTCAAACTTTAAAAAAGTTATTCATAAAAATATTTCACCGCTCATGATATAAAGTTCATTCGATAGATGGTATTTCACTCATCTCGTGACACATCGGTGATCTTAGAAATATTCAGAACCACTGAAATAAGCATTAACTTTTTAATATATCACCGAGTCTTTTTCAATGTAGGATTACGTTCCTTAATAACGGTCCTGCGGAGAAAAAAAAATGTCCGGCGTCGCGAGTTATAATTTTGGCAGCGTGCCAAACCCAGTAGTAGTAAACAGTTAAACAGAAAAATACCAAAATGCGTAAAAAAAATGAGGTAAGCAACGATAAGTAATCCTACCTTAATAACCCGCGGTAGTTTCGTTAGAAGACTACCTGAAATATTTTTATAAATCTTCTAGGCTCCAAAGAATAGCAACAAGTTGAAACTTTTAGATAGCTGAAAATTCCATGAAATTTAATTATACATATCAACAGTTTATTAATAGAACAAAACCGGGTTTGAATTGTCATTATCCTTTTAAAATAGCCAAATTCTTTAAGCAAGGAGGGCATTTTTACCTCCTTCTAGAGAAAGAAATTTTATTCTGAATAACTTTAACTTTTAACTGTTTATTCCAACAAGAGAAATCAATAAGAAGTTTCTTTTTTTTCTATTTTTAACGGAGTATTTTAAAATTGCCTTTATTATCTCTGTTTTAACTTTCTGTTTCGGTGAAAGCAGTGTAAATAAAATACTTTATTGTTCAATAGCAGAATCTTCAATTGATATATTGGTGCATTATGTTATTTTTTTACGCCAAAGGGGCATTATTAATACGAAGGTGTGGGGAAGTATAAATAGCAGGTTTTTCTTGTGAATGAGTTTATCAGATTTAGCGATTTCTAAATCGGATCATTTATATTCTTGTCTTTTTAGAGACGAGTGTTTCGAAATCGTATCAGATTGAAATGCATTTGCTAACAAAGCTCATTGAAACAGAAGTTTTATCTTCTTCTCGATTTTCTACTTTAGAGAAACCATTGAAGGTGATTTTACTTGGAATTGAACTAAACCTTGATAAATCAACCATTTGTCTGTAAAAAAAGTAATACGCTTGTTTCTAATATTAACCCTCCAGCTATGGTGGATTTTTGTATTTTTTGAACAAAATCTCGGAAAAATTTATATTTTATATAGGTTTATCGTAAGAAAGCTTTTGATGCAAAATATAAGAAACTAGCTGGATTTGCTACGGAAATTTGCTACGGAGTACACTCAAATTAAATACAGCGGTCAATGTATGCAATTAATGCCAATAAAAACAAAAAATATATTTATAATAAATACAACGGTCAATGTATGCAATTAATGAGAAAAAAAACAAAAAAAATATATTTATAAAAAAATCGTAACGGATATTTTTATAGACAAAATAATGTAGAAGAAAATATTCAAATTAAATACAACGGTCAATGTATGCAATTAACTTGTATGTTTAATATCAATAAAACATACTAGTTTGAATTAAATTATTAAAACACTTCCATTTCAATTGGTCTAGTGGTTAAATTTTATCTTTTACCGTATTTTAATATGGTTTTTTGCCAATTTATTTTGTTGTTATTCACGCGACGCAAAATTAATTTAAAGTATCACAAAAAGAAAAGAAATCTCGTGATTAGAATTTAATAAATTAAATTCTAAAAATTAATCTTTAAAAATTCACCAAAAATCAGAAAATAGAAGTTTCGAAAAAGATTTCATTTTAAGGTAATTTTTATGATCTTTGTCGTGATTTAAATTTAATAACCTTCACATCACTATTTTAAATGCAAACTTAAAAAAAGTTACAAAAACAGCTTAATTATTTAATTTTAAAAAATGTAAGAAGAATTTTTCAAAAATCTTTCTTAGTGCACCCTTACACTATAAGAAGAATCGCCATGCAAAATTTCAGCTCTTTAGGTCCAGCGGTTTGGTCTATGCGTTATCTGTCAGTCAGTCAGTCACGGAAATGTTTTATATTATATAGATAATCAAAATAAGTGGAGAAAAAGAAAGTGCCTATTCATCTATTAACATGCGGAAAGTGCTTTTGAATAAGTAGATATACTTTCTTGTAGAACTATTCAAAATATAAAGCATTTCGTAGTAGGTATTTTATTTATAATGATACGCATTTCTTAGCCGCAATATTTCCTAGAAACATAGATCGTGAAATAACATCATCCTATAACCAAATGCATTATAAATTTCATTCCAGGGGGAAATGACGTTGCCCGCTGTTCCGATACTCTAAAATTTCAACGCGACAAATAGCGTGTCCCACCAAATTTGTAGAACACGATTTACGTCCCCATAGGCTAAAGGATTAAAGGTATTTTAAAGGACATTCACAAACTTACGTACTTAAATTAGCTGTCGTACAGATTTTAATTCTGAAGTGGCATCTTCTAATATCTTGCTTCTCTGTTGAATTTCAGACATTTAGTAGTTATTTCAAAATCAATTAATCTCTAGTTCAAAAATCCGCTTGTATCATTGTGCGTGAAATGTATTTTGAAATACGATTGGAATTTAGCAAAGTCGCTTCTTTAGAAACTTGCAGTCTACTTTAATTATTGTCGTTGATATTTTTAATTCCCCTGATCGGAAGTTCCAGACCAGGTCAATTTAGGCTTCGGGCTGAAGTATGCATCTCCAGTTTATATATAGCCCCACAAGGGTCCATCTTAGCTAGTCGCCACCTTAGTTTTGACCTTGCTCCCCCCCAGGGGTGACATCTGAGGGTATCGCACCCTCTCCCACCCTCTCTGACCTCATAGAGGGACTTTTCGGTCTACGGATTTAACGTGCTGATATACGGGCTAGAAACGGAGGTATTTAATGGTTTTTAATGTCCAGGATTCGATCCAAGCACCCTCAGTACCAAAAGCCATCTACAGCAAGGCTACCTCGAGTCCATATTAATTATTTTAAATCAAAGGAAAGTACCCAATTCTGAGAGCAGGCTCCTATACATCTTTAGCTGCTGTTTAAAACACTCCACCTAAGCTGTAAGAGATCTTTCTTTTGTTGGAGGTAGTTTACATCTACCTCCAACAAAGGCAACATGGAACATGGCAACATGGAACACATCCATCTACACATAAACTGCATGAGGAACACATGGAACACAACCTTCCGGGGATAACTATTGTAAAAATATTGGAACGTCCTATTTTTTGTGTTATTAATCATCTCCTTACCAGTAGCCATAGAACTAAACTACTCGATAAGACTTCTACTACTTCAAGCTGCTTGATTCTACTATGCATATCGTATAGGACGCTTGTTTCTTTCCGAAAGGATTGAATTGATCAGAAATAGTCAGTCACAAGTAAATAAAAATTGAAGGGAATTTGATGTTGGAATTGATTTACCTCCTCTGTTCCCGCCAACAAATCTATGATGAGGAGCACATAATGAGAGTGACCCCGTAAGTTCTTAGCTGCTAGGTTCGCTTAGAGTTTGTACTTGTCTCCTGGACCAGATCTAGAATATCTCTCCGATCTGTTTTTACCTATTTCTTTCATCCTTTTCCTACGCTTTTCGAGCGAATATCCTTGCCTACACCCTCGGTGCTTGATATTGAAGTGGAGATGACACCACGCGTGTTGGGAACCAAGAAACAATTAGAAGCGCTATTCCAGCACGTCGATAAAGAAAAAAATGACACATTTTAATGAATACTGTGGTCAGAGGGATTATCAGAATTAATTTCTAGTGCGTAATTTTCTTTAGCCTTCTTTTTCGACACATCCTTTATCTTTTCTAATACTTATTACAGAGTAGGTTCAGGAAATTTGGAATACTTATTTTCTACTTATATCAGCAAAAATAATATTCTGAAGAAAAGTCATTCAAAGTCATTCATATTTTCCCCATTCCTGTTGTTAATAGGGTAATTTGAGAAGATCCAATTCCTCTTGTTAATAGGGTAATTTGAGAACATTGGGATTTGAAAGGCTTGTGCAGTTTGTTTAAATGCAGGCAACAAAGTTTGTTTCACATCTAATCGATTTAGGCGGTATTGTAGGCGACTAATTTATTTTTATATAGAGATCACGTGATTTTGCTTATGAAACTACTCCTTACTTAGTTTTCAAGTACCGAATCAATATACCATCAACAGAACGTTTAGTAACTTAAACATGGTATCTAAAGATACTGACAGCTTGTTTCGGTTTATTATTTTACTAACTAACTCGAAATAAAGTTGTTGGTATAGAGTGCATTTTGAAGAGGGATTTCAGCTTTAAAGTATATGAGAGAGAGGTAACAGGAACAAAAAAGACATTCATAACCAATAAATCATCCTATTTCACCAAAAGATTCATTAAGGAATATTACATGTCGCAGGCATTGCAAATAATGTTCCTGATTGCATCTGCTATGTCAAACACAATCTACTGTCAATTAAACACAAATTTATGTAGTTTACTAACTCGAATTAGAAAGTGTTTTGATACGGTTCTATGAAATGGATCTTTCTTCATACTCTAATCTGTAAATTATTGAGAGAAAACGACTTCGTTAATGGTATAGCGAACAACATTAATGGAAGTGGCAGAAATAATTATAAATTGTCTTGTGCTCCATAAATTAATAATAAAATATTATTGAAAGACTAATGGCCTTTATACATTTTAACTAGCTCTGCTGATAATTTATTTGACATGTTCTATTAGTCGTTCACCTTCGTTAGATGTTTCTCTGGGGGAATTCTAAATTCTTTTCTAATTATTTCGATTTTTGAGTATTCTGTTAGCTACTTGTTCTAAATCCTAATTTCTGGTTTTGCCATCTTATTAGGACACTGAATCTAGATAATTGAAAGTTTACTTATATTTAGGTTTAAATTAATTACGTAGGCTCTATGTCGTCAGGTCCTATTACCACGACGTTCCATGTTTTCGCTTGGAATTGATCTACAATATGTCTTAATTGGCAAACATATCCCACATGTGATATTATGTGTCATTAAAACTCAAAACGAAGCAATCGACAAACAATCATAGGAATATCCAGGGCTATTAATGGGAGTTAATTATCCTTTAATAAAGTTCTTTTTGATTCGACCTTAATGTATCAAAGAAAAATGTCAAAGATTATTTACAAGGAACATACATCTTTGGTCCCACAGTCAAATTATTTGAAGTTCACCAGTGATGTTTATACAGTTTTAAACACTTTACTATTACTTACAAATTTAGGATAAAATTTTAAGAAATGCTTGAACTCAACATAGTTTTACTAACTTTGAGGTATATAATTTTTTTTGTTGATATCATAAAATAAAATTTTTTTGAGTATAATTTTAAGGGCCTAATCGACATCTTTTTGAATAATTATACCATTACAAAATGGTTCAGTATCTTCACATTATTAAAGCTAACTTTTATAACGTATTATTATAGCATTGGTTATTGTGTTAAATTATACACAGCGAGAATAAGATTTATAAGCCTTACAGTACAAAACAGAGTCTAGAAAATTTTGCAGTGTTTACTTGCCAAAATAAGACGTGGTAGGAATTTGAGAGAGACAGTGAGAATTTCTTTTATCAACAATTCTTATCGCGAGGATCTATTTTAAGATCTAATCTAATCTTTTTTTTTAACACAAACTTACTTTATCTTGAAAACTACAATAGACAACTATTTCTGTCTAAGGAATGGATTTTCTCGGCTATCTCCTTTTCTCATAATCGATAACATTTTTTTGTAATATCTATAAATTACGTATTATCAATCCCTTTTCCAGCACATATTTAAAATCTATCGACCGCTGTGAATAAAACTAAAGATCTCATGTCCAGCTGCTTACCATTTTCGCTTTAGTTTAATTCTTTATCTTAAACGATTTGTATCTATCTTATAGTTATATTCGTTTTTCAGAATTTATTGGAATTATAGGACAGTTTTTAAGATATAAATTTATTTTCTTTCATTCTTCATATCTCTCTCCTTTATCAATACACAAACGTGTCATTTTTACTGTTTTCAAGATGGCTTGCATTAAAAGAATGTAATACCAACATTAAAAGATAAAGGCATTGCTGAGAATGTGCAAAAAAGTGTTTGTTTAGACACAATTATTTTTCTAGTTCTTAAAACACGTCTTGTTTGTCATGGATACTGAACCCGAGGCCTTCTCTTTTGCTGAAAACGTGCTGACTTTTCACACTCCAAACTGACCTCAGGTTTTCTTTTGATTTCGAGAAAAAAGAAGGATTATCGAATCATTAGTACTTTTAGAAAAGAGGATCACTAAATAATTTTATAAGTAAGAGATTTTTTTACTGATTTTTTGATTCCTTTCAACGTCATAAAAACTCTTACGTATGTTGCTTCAGTATTGTTTCTACTACATCTCCATCCCAAATGGATTAAAGTAATTCAATTTTAAATTGAGATATAAATAGACTTAGTGAATCACCTGGAGCGGTGTTACTGAGCCTCTTTCGAGTCACGACTTTCTCTAAAAGCCAAGTAATCTATTAGCCCCCACGCAGTTTTCGCAATACTACGCTACAGTTAGGGCTGGCCGGGTGGAGCAGTGGTTTGACCCACGGGCGTTCTCTGAATGCTTCTACCGCCAGGTTGTGGGTTCGATTCTCGCTTGTCCGAGGACAAGGCTGAGATTAGGGAGTTACGGTGACGGTGCTTCCATAGTAAAGAAGCCAACAAATTCGTGTTGTGGATGGGCGATTGTCGTAGTAGACAAGGTGTCTGTTAGAAACAATTCAGTTTCAGCTAAAACCATGAACACACGCACAAAAACACACAATCGTATGAACTCCGAAAACACACTTTGTGACACTTTTTCAGTTCATGACCCCTGGCTCCTCACCTCCCCAGGTTCAAAACCCATACCTCTCAGATTGAAGAGCTTTTTTCTTTTCTTTTATTAAAGATATTTTACCGGGTGTTTGTTTCCTGCCGTCGGAGCTGCAAGATGTTTTAAGCTCCTTCCTGTCAGTAGAAGTAGCTAGAAATACTCTATTTATAAGTCTGTGTTAGTTAAAGAAATGTACATATCTGTTTAAAGTAAAATAAAATTCACCTTCTTTTACGTACTTAATAATATCTTGGATATGACATCCGTTGAAATTTAAAGATTTTTCAAGTGACAAAAAAAATTGGAGATTAGCTTTGATAGCTATCGTCATACTGTTACACCTCAATTTTCAAAATTTCAAAGTACGACCCTCAGATATAAAGAAAGATCTACCATAAAATTACCAGCAACACTCTATATTTAATTATATGCAATACTCTATATTTTATTACATGATGAAATAAAATTACATAATTGAATGAAAATTCAGTTGATGCAATATTTATTTAATTTTATAATGAAATATGGAGTATTTTAATTATTCTTATTTGTTTGGCCAGCAATCCTTTTTCAATGCCCATCGTAGCCTTATAAACCTTAATACTAGAAAGACGGGAATTTTTTTCTTACTAAAGAGACTGAACGCGTCATTCTAACGGTTAACAATAAAATCAAATATTCAAAATATTTAATGTTTTCTTTTTTAAAATTATTAAATACTTTAAATTTTGAACTATTTCATACCAATATATAATACATTAGTATATATTTAGATATATTTTTATGCAGGTATGCCGAGCTGACAACCTTGTATGGTTTATCCATAAAAATATATGCATGGTTTGTGTAGTCTTTATTTTTCAACACCAATATTTCCGAAGAGCCAACATTTCTGTTATTTGTAAAAGGGGAAAGAGACGAAAAGTAACTAACATTTTCCCGGTATTATTTGAAAGATTTCTGCCCGTTTTCTACATTGCCGACAAATTCACGGCTTTCAGTCTTCGTAGCTATACAATACATTTTCTCCTCCTCTTTACTATCGAATATAATTTTGTAAATGTGTGTGCGTATTTCTCGTAAAATTAGAAAAAGTCATAAAATTTCAGAACCTTGAGGACATAAATACAAGACATAGCGCTCAATAGTATGTCCGAGACCGTCAAAATGACGGCAGCCGTCTTTCTAGTGTTAATTAAAAACTAAAGGCATCCTTCTTTAATATTTTTTATAAATAATTATTAAAGGTTCTGTAGGATATTAGTTATATTCAATTAGACATTCTAATATTTCATCATAATCAAGAACGCTGCTAATTATGGATTTTTTTTTCGATTTGAGAACTTATTCATAAGCCCTTTTGGAATTTGTAAGATAACTGTAGAGTAAAATATTAATAATTTATTTCTTTGTTCGCTTTTGCAACGAAAGACTCCGAATGGTTTGTATTACTTATAAAAAAAAGAGCAGCTACTAAAGAGCAAATTCTCAAAATCCTTTGTTTGTTTCATTTCCTATATTACTATGAGGCTGTGGGGAAAAAAAGTGGAAAAGATAAATTCGCAGACCCTCTTCATCTTTATTCACTACCTCTGATATCCTCAAACTAAATTTTAATTGGACGAAAACTGCATTACGATAATCAACGGACATTTTTTAAAAGTAAAAATTGAATTTGCGAGACATAAAAAATGATGGTGTGAGGACAGAAATAAACATATGCGGTGTATCTCTTGTAAAAGAAAAAACAAGAGAACCTAATTAATGAAAGTGTTGATAAATTGTTTGCATAATTGAAATAAATGACACTTGTTTTACGTAGCTAATGTTGTGGATGATACTGATGATATGAATAAAAGTTTACTTTTCTAACAAAGTTTTAAATGTTCATTTGAGAAGTATTCGTGTTACAGCAAACACATTTAGTTTTCAGGCTTTTATGAAGATACACTTTTCATTAATTTAGTTTCATTCCCATCCGTAGATTTAACCTTTTCTTCTATTCAACACTCTGTGGAATAAAAATATATTGAGGGCAGTTTCAAGTCTTTGTAAAGTTGTACCTTGTTGAAATTTTAGAAACGTCTAAGAATCAGAAAATTTTACCCTTCTAAATGTTGAGTATACATATTCAGACGCCCGGTGGCGTAGTGGTTAAAAGCGTTGAGCTGCCACACGACAGGTCCAGGGTTCGACCATGCGACTGGGCAAGGTCGACTCCTGCCTTTCATCCCTTGAGTGGGTCGATAAAATGATGACCAAACATGCTTGGGAACTAACTCTGGGGATCCCGCGTCAGGTTGACCACCTGACCGAGACATGCTGTATGGCACCCCAAGCCCACGGTCATGAAAGCGGAGATGGGCACCTCAGGCCTTGGTCCACAGTACTGAAAAGCAACTCGGACTGTTGCGCTATGAGTTAGTATACATATTTAAGCTTATTAGAAGGCATAATAGTTACAACGAAACAACTAATATTACCTTAAAAATTTAGAGTTTAGACTGGCAGAAATTTATGTATTTAGGAGAATAGACATTAAATTTTGAGACACTTTGATAAATAAATATGTCTTTGCAAGAGAAGTATCTGTACATTTTGAGTTACTTTATTGTCTTCAGTCAAATGTGTTAAGTTTGCATTTTAGACTGAGGCGCTTAAGAATATCCCAGTAAAATTAGCATTAAAAGGTTGATGATGCGGGTGGCAAAACTTTACCACTGATTTAGCAGCAAACCATATTTTTAAACTTTTTTTTTTACCGAGAATTTAACTGTAATAATGTTAAAACATCAGCTCGCTTTCACAGTAAGTTTAATAGTAAATCCATAAAACCTATACTGAGTTTTACTGCTGATCCAAAGGAAAATTTATGGAATTTTTGTTTTTGCCGATTATTTAAACGAAATAAAAAAACAGTTCTATAGAACTATCTGCTAGAAAAGCCTTCCTCAAAACTAGCACTTATTGTGGGCTTATCGGAGGATAATAAAAAGCATTTTGGTTTGAAATTTATACTATCTTGGAGAATCTCTGCTTAAAAGAAGTGTTGCAGCAATAGAGGAAAATCGAAAGAAAATAATCAAAGAATCAAGTTACTAAGCATGTAAATATTTCAAGTTTCTTGACACTTTTATCCCAGCATAAACATTTAAAGAATATAATACAATGCGTGTAAAAACTTTAAGGACAGCAAAAAAATTTAACTTTTTTGATAAATTTCAAATCAGATGAAAAAAAAAGTATACTATAATATGTATCATAAAGTTGAAAAGCTAATAAAAAAAGTCAACAAAATTTATGTGTAAGTATTTTATTACGAAAATAAAATAATTATACAAAAAAACACTATTTCCGCCTGTGTAAAAACATTAAGGACAGGAAAATAAGAACAATACTCTAATGAAGAGACAAACTCGTAATATGTTGTGCATCCTCCATTGCTTTTAATGACCGCAAATAATGTATCTTTCATGGACATTATTAATTTTTGGAGCAGGTCGGGACTGGTTTTGTACCATTCATCTTCAATCGTAGATATGAGTTCTGAAGCTGGGGAAAAATGCCTTCCATCTTTGTTCACTCGTCTTTCTAGGTCTCCCCACAAGTTCTCGATAGGGTTCACATCAGGACTTCTGGGTGGCCATTGCAAAACTTCAATATTTTTCTTCTGGAGCGAGAGTTTTGTCCTACGGTTTGTGTGGATAGGCGCATCATTTTCCTGATAAATCCATTTTCCTATTCAGTCCCTTTTCATATTCAGTCAGTTTACTTGCTTTTGGCATTATTATAAAATTAACAAAACTCTTAATAGAAAACGTCAGAAAAGTCTCTATACACAAGAGTTTGGAACGTGCAGATCAATAATAGTAGTTTTACGTAACATTTCTGTAAAAAAATAGTTTTGTCCTTAAAGTTTTTACACAGGCGAAAATAGCATTTGTTCGCATAATTATTTTTTTTTCGCAATAAAAACCTCGCAGACACATTTTGTTGACTTTTATATTAGTATTTCAACTTTATGATCAAAATTAAATTTCCAGTTAAACTATCTCATTTTAAATTTATCAAACTTTTTACCATTGTTTGCTGTCCTTAAAGTTTTTACGCGCACTGCAAAATATAAATCTTACTATAAAGGAATTTATTATTATTTTTTATAATTTCAGGGTGTATTTCTTTCATGCTGCTTACTTAATAAACTATTGATTTTAGAAAAGATTTTTTAGTTTTTTCCAGAATTATACTAGTTTAATGATGTGTAATATCATTTAGTTTTGGAATCTAATTGAATACGGGTGCAATGGGATGCGTTGGTTCATTTCAAATAATTGTTATTGTAAATTCCCGAAAAATGAAGTTTAATTTTTCATTTTCTAATACAGTGGTGTGCAAGCTTTTTCAGACCGTGGCTCACATTCTTTAAATAAAAAATCACTAGACTCGCCAATGAAAATTTTTTGGTAGTGGCGAAAATGCTTAAAAATTAGGAAAATGTTAACAAAAAATAGAAAAAAAGAAATAAACAAATTTTGACAAACTATTTTAAAAAAATCGAACTGTACATTTTGGGAATATATTTACTTTGCATAATAACATTAAAAATGTCTCACTTACAATCTGCATTTGTTTTTGGTAAATCTCAAGGACTAAAACTTCTTATTTAAATATTAATATATATTTGTTTTCATTTAAGTAAAAATAAACAAAAATTAAAATAAGAAAATAGCAGAATTTCAAAATGATAAAAATATTTCTAGCAAATTTTTTAATTAAATAATTCAATTTTATAGAAAGTTACTTCAAACAATCCCCCCCTGTGGGTCGCGACTTACAGTTTACGCACCCCTGTCCTAATGTATTTACTTGTTCGTATAATGAAATTGATCGTAAATTATCAATTTTTTAATTAAGATTTTGCCTAATGATCGATATTGCTGATATATAGAAGCATGATAGCAATAAGTTTCGGGTTTCATTGGATATCAAGTAACTTGACTAAATCTGAAAATATTTTAGAATCTTACAACTTAAAAAGAGGATACATTGAACTTTATGATTTATCATTAATGTAATTATTTTAGATTGCATCTACGCTTGACTTCTCAGTAGCTAATATCAAAGTTTTGGTTTGGTGTCACAATTTAACCGATTTTTTTCCCAGTGCGATAAGATTTTAAGTTGTAGATTGCAGCTACTGTCTCTAATATTTCTAGATGAATAATCCATGCGGAAAGATTGAGCCGGCAAAAGACGCTGTATAGCCGTTTTCGGCTAGATCTCCAAGGTAATTGTAATGTTGGATTGTATTAATTATATGATTGCCAGATATATATATATTCAGATATATATTAAAACTGCAAGCAGAGAAAAGCGTCGCATATATCCGCCGCCCCTGGTGTGGAAGTGGACTAATGGTTTTTTGGACATGAACTAATAATTTTCTGATCAGCTGATTAAAAGAACCGGCATCGTGGTGCCGTCATCAGGCGAATCGGACCCAAACGAACCTGACGTCATAAATTTGGCCGTCCAATCTATAAACATTCCAGTCAGGTGACTGGGAGTGCAAGTGTCTGGAGCCGGGAAAAAAATCCAGTTTTTTTAGCAGACTTGGCCGAGATCTCATCCAGAGGGCACTTTTCGTCTCAGAGGTCCTTTGAGCGACTGACGATATCCCGGAGTTATATCTCTTTCAGAGCTGCACGCTCTAGAGGCTTCTCGCCGAACACGATACTCCATCCCGGAATTACCCTACGTTCAGAGCAGCCGCTCTAGAGACCTCGTGCCGAATCTTATACTCCAACTCAGAGTTAGCAACTTTCAGAGCTGCATGCTCTAGGGATGTGTGCCGATCTTTATAACCTCCAGTTTCGTGACTGTAAAAGCTGACATCTTGTTAGTGAATTTATTGGGATACTGAGAAAACCATTTTTCTCTATGTCTAGTAATAGATCAAATCATCTGAAAATATCACAATATATATATAATATATATATATAAATATATATATATATATATATATATATATATATATATATATATATATATATATATATATATATATATATATATATATATATATATATATATATATATATATATATATATATACACTGAAGTGGCACTGAATTAGGGATACCTACCTAGTAACGAGTTGGGCCTCCTCTGGCCTTGATAACGGCTGCCACATGACGAGGCATAGATTCAACAAGTTTCTGGAAACTCTCCACGGGAATGGCTTGCCAAATATTGGCTAAAGCTGTCCATAATTCAGTAAGATTCTTTGGTGCTGTGTGATGGCCTTTCACGCCTTGTTCCAAAACATCCCAAAGATGCTCAATAGGATTTAAGTCTGGGCTTCTAGGTGGCCAATTCATGACAGAGAAGTCGGAGGAATGCTGATCCAACCAGCCAGTAGCCAACCGAGACTTGTGAGAGGTACAGTTGTCTTGCTGGAAAACTCCATTACCGTGCGGATAACAGAACAGCATAAACGGATGGAGGTGATCACCCAGCAACTTTACGTACCGAATTGCATTGAGGGAGGTTGGTACACGCACCAAAGATCCCAAACTGTGCCACGAAAAAACACCCCAGACCATGATTGAGCCTCCATGCCCTTGTACAGTTCCAGCCAGGCATGCAGGATCCATGGCTTCATGAGCCTGACGCCATATTCTCAGCATCCCGTTGGCGTTAAGTAGTCGGAATCGAGACTCATCACTCCATGCTACTCGTTTCCAGTCCTCTACACTCCAGTCTCGGTGCTCTCCTGCCCAGGCAAGACGTGCAGCCCGATGGCGAGTATAGAGCAATGGTACTCTCGTAGGTCGACGGGTCCCGAAACCCATACGGTGAAGCGAGCGTTGCACAGTCCGTTTACTGACTGTACGACTGGCACCGTCATTAAACTGGGTGGTAATTTGAGCTAATGTTTGGATTCGCTGGCTACGTACAATACGCCTGAGCCGTCTCTCACTACGCACTGTCAAGGGTAATTGTCCTTTGCAGTTTGCCCGATCGCTAGTTTTTTCCACCATCCATGTATTCTTGGTATACTCTTGACACTGTCGACCTTGAAAATCCTAGCTGTCTGACGATTTCGGAAATTCAATGGCCCATGCGTCGCGCACCTACGATTTGTCCGCGATCGAAGGCGTCTAAATCAGGCAGTTTACCCATACTGGCAATTCCAACAACTAACTCAGAACAACCACAGTACGCGCTATATATGTAGTTACCACAGCGTCCTCACTTGCGCATTCATGATGCGCAGCGCTACCCAATTTGCATAGGCTTTGCTATCCCTAATTCAGTGGCACTTCAGTGTATATATATATATATATATATATATATATATGTATATTATGGTAATGTGGCCCATAGCGATCCATAACCAACTTCGTGAAACAAGTTAAAACACGAAACGGAATAATTTGAGAAGGAAACTTGTTTACATATGTACAAAGGTTTTATTAAACCTTAATATATTTACAAAACATCATTTATTACAAGAATTTCCCTGGCTAACACAAGCCAAATATCCTTATCCACGGTCTCTGTTCCGAGCAAACCCGTGCAATCTCTCATAAGATTAATCACAGACCCGGCGCACTCCAGCGCTGTCGGTCTCACACCAGTCGATCAGCTAAAAAGCCCCCCAGACAAAGAAGGGGAGTCCTTTTATCCTTTTCTTCCAATTTTCTAGAAGAATCCAGAAGACTCCACAAATTGCTGGAACAACCTGGACTTCCGGGCCGATGGAGGTCACTTCCGCTCGTGCCGACCCTTTCAAGGAAACCTGAAATCCATTTGGGCCCGGGACATACTTCATTGTTAGTTTAATGGATAGTTTAAACATATGTGCTGACTGCGGGAAGAAGAAAAGAATGGTTATTTGGCGACTTTTGCACATTAGCGTTCCTTTTGATGTGCCTGCAACACATGTGGAAAACTCATCAATTCCACCGGCTGAGTCGAAATAAGGAGTGCCGATGTCCACGATGTGACAGCTCCTCCTCCCATCAAGTCTTTTTATATTTTAAAAAGACTAAGGTCACAGGTGTACGTCCAAACGAGGTAATCCTTCGGAGAGGTCTTTCACACAATGACTTATTTGAGCCCTATCTTAATGGCTTAATACCAGACCTACCGCGCACTCGAAACTCTAACACCAAACCCTTCTTAGTACTCAGTTCGAGAGCCTACCAGTCAAACCTTCGTCTCTACACATTATGTTGACACATCAGAAACATTTTATAGCAGTTACAAAAAGAATAAACACAATTATACACTGAAATAATTTCTACTCACAACTTCTTAGAACATGAGATTAAAACACCGCTACCATACTTATATAAAAACATACAGTCACTTTACACTTATTGACATGCTAAAAATTCCAATCATTTTACACATAATCAGTTTACAACTTAGCACCTTTAACAATAGTACTTAAAACTTCACCTTAAAAATTCAACACAATGATAACTTACAACCTGCTCGTCAAACGACTCACAGTTTTCTTAAATTTTTCCATTTAGTCGTTGGTTCACAACTGACTCAACCACCAGAATTTACACAATTCATTTGGACTTTCCTTTGTCCGTTCAACCTGAACCAGACATGACAATAGGCAAAACCGCCTCACATTCTATTCACGGAACAGAAACAATCATACTATTAGACCTAATATACTAACAAATAAAAAAAACCTTAACTAATTTTCACTGTGAAACGCAATACAAATCTTTAAATAATTTCCATAATCAAATAATCAAAATTAATTGGTCCACTTACTTATGGATGCACAAACAAATTAAAAATTAATTACTAAGATTTCATCACAATGGATTAATTTCTCCATTCTTAGGTTACGAATTTACCATCATACCTAACGTAATACACTTCATTACAATAAAACACATTCAATTCTTAACTAGGTATTCACACTCACAACCAATTTAATACATTTCATCACTGTAATTTAATAACCTTAATTTTCTAAATTATGCAATTACAACAATACCAAATTTTATACAATTATAACTCACATTTCATACCAAAAATATGTACATACATAATATTCAGATAACTCTCTGAACTTAACGTTCGATTTCCCGAGATGACTGACTCGGTTCATCATTTTCACACAATTTTATTCCTTTAATTTTGGAATTAATCCTCCTCGAAGCATCTCGCTTACGCTGTATTTTCATGGAAACCCTTTCATTCGGCCTCCTAAAATCAACCTGTCCAGAATCTTCCAATGTCCAGAGTCCAATAATCTTCGCCCTCGCGAAAATTTTCAATTTTCGGTTTTGTCTCAGTCTTCCGAAATTTCTAGGTTGCCTTCCCGAGTATTTCTTACACGTTTTTATTTTGAATTTAACGGAATACTTCCTTCCCCTAAATTTCCTCTTAAATTTTACAAAACCCTGGCTTCCCGCCTTTTTTCTATGCCTTACGCAATTCGGCGTCCTAAATGCTACCAGAAATAATTCCCGTTTTAGTCCATTAGCCCTGAGTTTCCCAACCTTGGGTAACCTCCCTGTCCAACTGTATCTAATCAGGCTCACTGTCCTTCTATTTTCTACATTCATTTTAACCAGACCAAACTGCCAGAATTTTTCTAATTCCTCCGAGTCCCCCTGTTTCGACTTTGTAACCCGCGCGAGTCTACCGTTCTCCCTCGGGAATTCCCCCGGGTCACCTGTCTTTACCTTTTCTCGTATGACAGCTAACGTGTGACATTCCTCCTGTTCCCGCGCTAAATCCTCGGGGATTTCAACTAACGGAGACTCTGAACAGGGGCCGTTTAGAAAAACTTCGGGTTTAGACTCCTCTATTGTCGGGCTCGCTTTGACCATGTTTTGTTCAGTCTCTTTAGCTGGGCTCCGCGTAAAAACCGCATTTATTGGAGCACTATTTAATTTTTTCTCAATTAACTCAGCGGTCTTGTTTCCCAGCAGATAATAACCCTGGTCAACCCCGTTCGGTTTGACCGCCGCTTTTGTCCAGACGCTCCCAAAATCACTCTCAATTTGAACCCAAGCCAAAGGCAAACGAATACATTTATCGTCCAGAGGTTGTCTTACCCAAATGCCTTCTCCTATCAGGTCCTCATTCGTCACCCATGACCTATCACATAGATCAATTTCCGCCCCCGTGTCCCTCAAATATTGTCTGGGTACACCGTTGATTACCGCCTTTTTCAAGTAAGGATTAAAGCAACTGCTTAGATCTACCCCCGTCACGACATGGTTAATTACTTCGCCTTTCGTTGAATTTTTTTGGTATTTCGGGCACTCACTCTTGAAATGTCCAGTTTCCCCGCAAAAATAACAAGTCAAAGCCTTTTTCCTCTCATATGACTGCTCTTTTCGCCAATTCGTGTTCCTCGTTTCCTCATTTTTATTTCCTACCTCTGATTTAGATTTACTCTCGTCTTTATTTTTGCCGTAAGTCTGACCTTTTGTTTTTTCCTGGCCCGGTTTTTTTCCCCATAACCTTTCGTCTTGTTTTTTTCCATTATAGTGTACGCTTTCATATTTGTCGCACTTATCCGTGATTATAGATACATTCCTCAACTCGTCCCAATCTTCTACATATTTTTCCCTAATTTCCATCGGGACGCGTTTTTTAATTTGTTCCGTGACCATTAGCTCTTTCAAAGCCTCAAAATCGCTAACGTTCACTGACTCAAGCCAATTTTCCAAATATCCTTTTAACTCATAAGCTAGGTCGGACCACAATGCTCCCGGTTTCCTTTGATGGGTTAGGAACTTGGCACGCAAAGCACCCGTGCCTAGTCTGAACCGTTTTAATAACAGCGATTTTATGTGAGGGTAATCATCCCCTTTTTCTCCCGGTTCCTTCACAATAATTTCTGATATTTCAACCGGTAATAGCGGGATCAATTGACTGACCCAATGGATAGAGGGCACTTTTGTTTTTTTCCGCTTGTCTTTCGAAAAGCATAAGGAACAGCGTTATATCTCCTGAGAGGGGGTCAAATTTGGGGACCAAATCTCTCAAACTGGTTCGAAAACCTCTATCTGTCTCTAAGTTAGAGTCGTTCGAGCTTACACTGCTCGTTTCGACAGTACCCTGGATGCGCATTTTTTCCAACTCAAACCGCCTATCATCCTCCAGCTGCTGCCTATAAGCCTCTTGCTGTTCTTTCTCACGACGCCTATCAGCCTCTTGCTGTTCTATTATCGATTCTATAAATGCTTCAATTACATTTTCTTTGAAATCGGATGCCCCCATAATTTTCTTTGCAAGCGCTAACTTTTTGTCGTTTACCGAAACCTCAGTATCAAATTCCTCGGCCAAAGCCAAGAGGACATTTTTAGTCTGTTTGCACAGAAAAGCTTCCATTTTTATTTATTTTTTTTGTATTAACCTAACCGGTCACCCCTAGTACCGTAACACAATTTTCCCGGTCTAGAATACACTAGCTACACATATACAATATCCTAGCACTTTAAAAATTTAGGCATATATCACCTTCTACCAATACGTCTAAAATATAGAACCAAAATAACACTAGCACATATATCACACTAGAACATATATTACACTATACACCTATAAATATTTTTATAGCACAATTCAAACAACGTCTCCCAAACTGAGTACCGTTTTTCTCTTTCTGCACAAACGTGCTGTGAGATTCCGTATGGATTACTCACACATACCTTGATTACCACTAATCAAAATTCTATCTTCCCCTAAGGGATTTTTAGTTTTCCCAAACTAATTTTTTATTTCACGCGCCTGGCGACTTAAACTCAGACCTCTCTAAAAAAATTTTCGAATGGACTCACCTTCTTATTCGTTGCATCCAGCTCGACCCGCTGATTGACTTTCTCTCCAAGGTGTCCTCTTTTTAGGCTGCTCGGTCTTGCTTCTATCCTAGTCTCCGTGCTGCTCCCCGATCAGTGAAGACTCCACTTCTCGATCCTCTGGAACTGCAGACGCACCGTCCTACGTGGACTCAAATTCCAATTTATTGTGG